>OLKM01000803.1:157391-183110 GCA_900291075.1 Melanogrammus aeglefinus
GGCGGTCCACGAGAACCTGGCAGGTGGGTGACTGAGGGGGGCGCTCGCCTCATCGGGACTCTTTGTGTCAGTTCTTCAAACCCATATTGACACCCGTAGGCATAATTACTTCCTATTTATTGTATTTTTTAATATCTATATGTATAAATAAGAGGGTTTTTTTTAGGCGCCTTGTAGGTGTCATTTTTCTAGGAATTGAGCTCGTCCAGAATCCAGTAAATAAGCTCCATTCAATAAAAATAAAAAAGCAGCCTGGCTACGGCACTATTGACACTCTCGCGCCCCCCGTCGCCCCCCTGGTCAGGTGTCCGTATGAACCTGCTGACCCTGCAGCCCGCCCTGCGCACTCTGACCTGCGACTACAACCTGCTCAAGCGGCAGGTGCAGGAGTTCCCCTACATGCTGGACAAGGCCATCGTGGAGGCCAAGCAGGAGGTGAGGAACCACGGCGTCGCCGCCGGCTGTACAAGCATCCTGCGTGCGCGCGTGTGTGTGTGTTGAGCCGTGGCTGTGCTGTCGCTCTCTGCAGATCTGCCAGGTGATCAACGAGGTGAGCGCGGCCAACCAGGAGCTCCTGCGGAAATACAAGCGGGAGATGAACCTGAGGAAGAAGTGTCACAACGAGCTGGTGCGCCTCAAAGGTCAACGCAGGATCGCCGGGCGCCAGAGAAAACGGTTGACGTTAACGGGCCTCAATATGAGGGCGCAGCAAAGAGTCAAAGGCCGTATGCAGTTGAACTAACGGCTCCAGACCAGTCTGTAACAAAATATATATTTACGTTTTCCATCGTCAGATTTTCCATCATAAAAATTTGTTTGCATCCATTAAGAAAACAATTTCTATGCTTACATTTACCTATAGGGCATTTAGCAGACGCTATTATTCAAAGCGATGTACAATAAGTATCCATTTTGAGAAGAAGAGGAACACCAATATATCACTGTCGGTACCGTCAGGGTGTTCATGGAACCAAGTGCCACGCACCTGTGCTCGGTCATTACACGGGCGATGGATGAAGCCAACATGTGTTCACTTCATGCGGTGCCACGCTACTGACCCCACGTGTAACCGAGGCTGTGTTTCCCGCCGTTCCCCAGGCAACATCCGGGTGTTCTGCCGGGTGCGGCCGGTCAGCCACGAGGAGCACGTCTCCGCCGAGCCCCGGAACATGGTCAGCTTCGACTCGGATGACGACGCGGTCCTCTACCTCTCCAACAAGGGCAAGACCATGACCTTTGACCTTCGACAAGGTCTTCCCGCCGCAGGCCACGCAGGAAGAGGTCAGTCTGTCACGGGGACCGTCGTGTGCACGTCTGTGTGCCATCGGGGGCAGTCGTGTGCACGTCTGTGTGCCATCGGGGGCATGTGGCTCAGGAGGTAGAGCGGGTTGCTAGTTCGATCCCCGACTCCTCCTAACTGAGTGTCGAGGTGTCCCTTGTGCCTTGCATGCCTGACTCCGCCCGTCAGTGTGTGTGAATGTGTGCATGAGTGAGTGAATGTTGGGTAATATTGTAAAGCGCTTTGAGTGGCCACTGGATAGAAAACCGATGTATAAATGCAGTCCATTTACCATCGCCAGTAAACCAATCAAATCAATCCTTCTCCGTCCCAAGGTGTTCCAGGAGGTCCAGTCGCTGGTGACCTCGTGCATCGACGGCTTCAACGTCTGCATCTTCGCCTACGGACAGACGGGCTCGGGGAAGACCTACACCATGGAGGTGAGTCGGCTCATTCAGTCACGTTGGTGCCTTCCTCGGAGCTCTTGACGTCATAAAACCAGCCCGGGAACGCCAGCTGTTGTTAACGCCTCGCGTTTGGAGTTCTCCAGAGACTACAATGAGATTAGGGTTTAGCCATTGGTTCACCGGGTAGAACGCCTACCATTAAGGTTCCGGGTTCGATTCCTGACCGTGGTCCTTTGCTGGCTGGCTGGCTGGCTGGCTGGCTGGCTGGCTGGCTGGCTGGCTGGCTGGCTCTTCCATACCTTCCTGTCTGGCTCTTCATGAATATAGAAAGTAAAAATAATACAAATATATCCATCACTCTTGACTGGAGCCCCTCTCTCTCTGTCCACCCCCCCCGCCCCCTTCCCCCAGGGCGCGGGCCAGAACCCGGGCATCAACCAGCGGGCGCTCCGGCTGCTCTTCTCCGAGGTCATGGAGAAGAAGCCCGACTGGGACTACAGGATCACCGTCAGCATGGTGGAGATCTACAACGAGACCCTGAGGTGTGTGTGTGTGTGTGTGTGTGTGTGTGTGTGTGTGTGTGTGTGTGTGTGTGTGTGTGTGTGTGTGTGTGTGTGTGTGTGTGTGTGTGTGTGTGTGTGTGTGTGTGTGTGTGTGTGTGTGTGTGTGTGTGTGTGTGTGTGTGTGTGATCCCATCAAAGCCCCGGAACTTCGGCACAAGATGAAAAGCATGTGGTCAGAGTTTGGTTCTTCTTTAACTCAAGTATCATGTGCTTCAATGCAAGTGATTAGAACGACTTAATGTGTTTACTGTACAAACAAATCTGGTGACTCAAAACGGCTCATATTTTATTACATTACTTGGATGTAACAAAACATCCAAGTAATGTTAAATGTAATGAATCAAAGTTAAACACTTGGAAAGAAATCAGGCCTGGACTTTTCCAACGCGTCCCAGTCCAGGGCTTTGGGCGTCGCTCTCAGAACGGGGTCCCAGTCTGTGGACACTCTCCATGCAGAACCTGACCCTGGTGTGTTCCCCTCCAGGAACCTCCTGGGAGACAACCCCAGCGAGAAGCTGGACATCAAGCTGAACCCGGACGGCAGCGGGCAGCTGTACGTCCCGGGCCTCACCCAGATCACGGTGCAGTGCCCGGAGGACATCAACAGGGTCAGTAGCTCCCCTCTCTGATCGCTCTGATTGCATTACATCGTTCATTAGGCCCTCGAGTTCACGGGAGCTCTACAACAAACACATCGGTCACGAGTGGTCCTCGCTGTACAATACAGTAGTTTATACTGTTGTTTAGGGCGTGCATATAACCGGATAAGGGATACAGCGAATACCGTGAGGCCCATGACTGCCTGTTCCTGTTGAGTTGAGCAAGGGATTTGCGTCTATCCCGTCGGATTAGGCCTATGTATTAATGTATCAACGATGACATTGTTCACCGGCTTTTTTACGTGCGCATGTACACATCCCGCACTCTGCGTTGGTGTAACTGAACTCTGCATTAAGGTCAGGCGTCCACAAAGCTCTGACCCTCCTCCTCCTCCTCCTCCTCCTCCTCCTCCTCCTCCCCCTCCTCCTCCCTCCTCCTCCTCCTCCCCCCCCCCCCCCCTCCTCCTCCCTCCTCCCTCCCCCTCCTCCTCCTCCTCCTCCTCCTCCCCTCCTCCTCCTCCTCCTCCTCCTCCAGGTGTTTGAGCTCGGCCACATGAACCGGGCGACCGCCTGCACCAACCTCAACGAGCACAGCTCCCGCTCCCACGCGCTGCTCGTCATCACGGTGGCGGGTTTCAACTCGGCCACCGGGAACCGCACTCAAGGTTAGACGACACCAGCCGCCAACAATAACCCTAACCACCAACCAACATCAACACCAACATCAACCACCAACAACACCAGCCGCCAACAATAACCCTAACCACCAACCAACAACAACACCAACATCAACCACCACCATCAAGCACCAACAACACCAACATCAAGCACCAACAACACCAGCCGCCAACAATAACCCTAACCACCAACACCAGCCAACATCTACACCAACAACATCAACAACCACCATCAAGCACAAACAACACCAGCCGCCAACAATAACCCTAACCACCAACCAACATCTACACCAACAACATCAACAACCACCATCAAGCACAAACAACACCAGCCGCCAACAATAACGCTAACCACCAACCAACAACAACATCCAACAACATCAACAACACCAACATCAACCACCATCAAGCACCAACAACACCAGCCGCCAACAATAACGCTAACCACCAACACCAGCCAACATCTACACCAACCACACCAACAACACCAACATCAACCACCACTAACGCTAACCACCAACCAACATCTACACCAACAACATCAACAACCAACAACCACCATCAAGCACCAACAACACCAGCCGCCAACAATAACGCTAACCACCAACCAACACCAGCCAACATCTACACCAACAACACCAACATCAACCACCACTAACGCTAACCACCAGCCAACATCTACACCAACCACACCAACAACACCAACATCAACCACCAACAACACCACTAACCCTAACCACCAACCAACACCAGCCAACATCCACACCAACCACACCAACCACACCAACAACACCAACATCAACCACCAACAACACCACTAACCCTAACCACCAACCAACACCAGCCAACATCCACACCAACCACACCAACAACACCAACATCAACCACCACCACCATCAAGCACCACAACCACAACACCAACAACCACCAACACCAACAACATCCACCACCACAACACCAGCAACCACAACACCAACACCACCACACCACCACACCAACCACACGTTTAGGTGTGAGCGCATGTGTGCGTTGGTGCGTAAGGGAACTCGGTAAACGCGCGCCGTCTCCGTCCCGCGCAGGTAAGCTGAACCTGGTGGACCTGGCGGGCTCGGAGCGCATCGCCAAGTCGGGCGCGGAGGGCAGCCGGCTGCGGGAGGCGCAGTGCATCAACAAGTCCCTGTCGGCGCTGGGCGACGTCATCAACGCGCTGCGCTGCCGCCACTCCCACGTGCCCTTCAGGAACTCGCGCCTCACCTACCTGCTGCAGGACTCGCTGAGCGGGGACAGCAAGACCCTCATGATGGTGCAGGTGAGGGGGCCCCACAGCCAGCCGCTCTGGCTCCTGAGCAGCAGGCCGCCCTACTGGCTCTCCTCAACGTGTTCGTTGTAGTGATGATACTGAGATGCCGTAGACCTCACCCGTCTCTCCCTCCGTTTGTCTCTCCCTCTGTTTGTCTCTCCCTCCGTGTGTCTCTCTCTCTCTCTGTCTCTGTCTCTGTCTCTGTCTCTCTCGCTCTCTGTCTCTCGCTCTCCGTGCCTCTCTCTCTCTGTCTCTCCCTCTGTGTGTGTGTGTGTGTGTGTCTGTCTCTCTCTGTCTCTGTCTCTCTCTCTCTGTCTGTCTCTCTGTGTGTGTGTGTGTGTGTGTGTGTCTCTCCCTCCAGGTGTCCCCGTTGGTCAGCAACATGAGCGAGTCGGTCTGCTCCCTCAAGTTCGCCCAGCGCGTCCGCAGCGTTGAACTGGGCTCGGCCTCCGCCTTCAAGAGGGTGGAGAACTCCTCCACCTCCTCGTCGCCCACCCACGACAGTGTTGAGGTGAGCTGCTCTGTCCCCTGTGGTGTGGGACTGCAGCGCGGTCGCTCCACCTTCTGATGTTTACACTCTAGTCCCATACTCTGATGTACGCACCTATTGTGTGTGTGGTACGTCCTGGCACTTAAAAAAAGTACTCAGTATTATGTAGCGTCTTGTCCTAGCTATCTTTGTTGTGTATGGGTTGTTGTTGTTTTTTAATGTAAGTGCTTGGTACTTGTTTCTACGAACATATGACAAATGTAATTATTGTAATTTGCTTTGGATAGAAGCATCATTTATTACATTTACAAAGTCTGAACCATTGATCCACGTTGCGCCTGATGAGGAAGCACATGGAACCCTTCTAGTGATCTATATCGGTCACGACGATGATGTGGATCACGTCCTACGAACGGACCCCACAGTAGTCACCTCTGACCTCTGACCTCTGCAGCTGGACTCTCCGCCCGTGACCCCGGTGCCGCTCCCCATCTCCCGGGCCAGCAGTGCCGGCTCCACCCTCTCCTCCACCTCTCGGACCCCCAGCACGCGCAGACGCTCCCAGTCTCAGCTCTCGACAGGTACACACACGCGCACGCACTCGGACACGCGCGCACTCCATCTCAAACACCCGGCGGCGGCCGTGATTGGTCCGCGCGCGTCCCCTCCCCCTCTCTTTGTCCTGACGCTGTGCTGTGATTGGTTCACAGACAGACAGGTAGACAGAGGCAGCCCGTTGGTGGGGGACAGTGGGCAGGTAGGTGGGTCGGCCACGGGTCGGTTGCTCAGCATGGCCGCGCTCCGCATGCCATGGTGCCCACATGTCACCCCCCCCCCCCGCTAACCCGGACGCCATCCACACGGCTTCTGTTGTGCTCCGCTGCAAAGAAATATTAAACCCACACACACACACGCACACACATGGAGCACCATGTGTGTAGTGGAGCAGTATGTTGCGTTCTGGTACTGTGGCTTATGTTGGCTGTGTGTGTGTGTGTGTGTGTGTGTGTGTGTGTGTGTGTGTGTGTGTGTGTGTGTGTGTGGTGTGTGTGTGTGTGGTGTGTGTGTGCGAGCGTGCGTGTGTGTGTGTGGGCGTACGCGCGTGTGTGGTGTGTGGGCGAACGCGGCGTGTGTGTGTGGGCGAACGCGCGTGTGTGTGTGTGGGCGAACGCGCGTGTGTGTGTGGGCGAACGCGCGTGTGTGTGTGGGCGAACGCGCGTGTGTGGGCGAACGCGTGTGTGTGGGCGAACGCGCGTGTGTGTGTGTGTGTGGGCGAGCGCGCGCGTGTGTGTGTGTGTGTGGGCGAGCGCGCGTGTGTGTGTGTGTGTGGGCGAGCGAGCGTGTGTGTGTGTGGGCGAGCGCGTGTGTGTGGGCGAACGCGCGTGTGTGTGTGGTACGGTTGAATGGATGACGTTGTGTGGCTTCTTTGTGCGTTACACACAGGATTGTGCTCGTCTCGTGCCGTGTGTTCTTGGTGAAGAGACCAGGGTGTTTCTGGGCTGTTCATCAGAGCAGCAGCGCCCTAAACGCTTCCTTTCTCTCGCCCTTCCAGGACGACTGAAGCTGACGGCGTGAGGGGCCGGGGGGAGAGAGCGTCCAGGAGAGAGTCCAGCACGGACACGACTCCAGTAGCAGCTCCCTAAACAACATGTCTCTGCTTTGCTTCGCTCCTCTCTGGGAGTTCAGGATGAGGACGTTTGAAGGAGGGACGGAGGGAACGCCGAAGAGGGAGTGATGAGGAGGGGGGGAGGTGTCACACAAAGCAATCTCTCCCCCGCAGCAGTTCACTCCAGTTTTTTTTCCAAAGTTCCTCTGAAGCTGCCTCCTCAGCACCCTGAACTTCAAGTTTTCCTCGTCAGCAGTCAAACCGAGGGAGGATGTTGACTGGTGTCAAAAAGACTACAGTGGCAGTTAAACTGCCCGCATCAACCCATACTAACCCCCCCCCCTCCTGGACCTTAGATAAGCTCTGCCTCCGTCCGGAAACCATCGGTTACGGCCACTAACCCTTTTTTTCTTCCCGATGCCCTAACACAGTATATACTTTGCGATTACAGTATTCCATGGTAAAGTTGCACTTTAAACTTTAGTTTTGTTTGTTTATGTGTATTAACATAAGTTATGCTTGATTTTTAAAGTATGGGTAATACGGTATATCTATTTATGTTTTGACATGCTTTAATCTACATTTTTATTTTGCTTAAACTTTCCAAAGGAGGCCGATGTGTTTATCTTTCTGCATTTACCTGAAGGCCTCCTTTTATCCAATCAGGGTACTCCACTGAATCCAAGATGGGGCATATTCTGTCCAATAGGACATGAGCAATAGAGGAGTGAGGAAGGCTGGAGAACACCATCTCTTTAGTACGTTTGGGTTTGAATCCACAGGGGGGAATAACTAGTGTCACCGTCAACCCCCGCATGGAAGAATTTCCGTTCTCTAAAACACACGACAGGAACGACCATTCCTGCGCTGTGAACCCTTCCATGTTCAGAGGGGCTGGGTGCTTACCAAACTAAAACCACGTGACGGGACGCGTGTGTATGCAGTGGTGATCCGAGCCGGGCCGGGCGTATGTGTGTGTGTGTATATAATATGACCGCTTAGGACTTTGAAACCACTCAACTGGTGGAGTGTGCTGTCAGTAAATTGTCGCTAACCCAATGTCCGAGAGGAGGAACGCTCGTCCGTCGTGCTCTGCTTGCTTATCTTCGTCGTAGATTTCTAGCCGTGATTTTGTATGAAACCCTTTTTAAATAAACACTCGAAACCAAATGAGTATTGACTGCCCAATCCAGATCATTTGTTTGTCATTTGTATTTTGGCTTTGCTGCTTTGCATTCTGTGGCACGTCAACTTGACCTCATCGGAGATATCTGTGTAGGACAAACCCAGGTGTTGCTCATTACACTAATTATTGATCTGCTCTTCATGTACCTGTACATTGATAGTAGACTAGTCATACACGTCATGGTTAAAGCATAAACATAGACGCTACTTTGACCCTGGAACTGCCATGTTTGAGGCCAAAACTTGACCTGGCAAGAAAAGTTAAATGGGAGCAGTGGTTTTCTGGATTAAAGCATTAATGTTACAAATCCATAAACATTGCTTTTCAGATTTCTTTACAGATCAATAAGTTCTTTTTTTTAATCAAATATCATCCACGTAGATCAGAAAATGAATGGGGGTTTTCATCCAAGAGGTCTGCAGGTTCCGTTTACTTGTATTTGCAGCGATGACATGCCAGCGACACTGAGATACAAACCAGAGGACCACGCAGGAATCCACATTTGTCTTTGCTTAACAAAGTAGCAAACCCATCATTAGTGTTACGAGTGACACCCGTTTGTCCTGACATTGTTAGCTAGGCTACAAAGAACATTGACATTCAAAGCAGCGTAGAGAAACAATACTCACTTCATTAAGCTCTCAAAAAACCTACAGTTAATATGTATGAGGTTAACGTGTGTATAAGTAGGTTGGATATTGTCAACATACCAGCAACCCATCATGTGTAGGTCACCCCCTTTATGCTCAACATAAGACATTCACATGTTCTACCGTTTTATTAGGAACAAATAAAATCTTCATTGTCAACTACATTTAAAAGGAGCGCTTCTATACAGTTTCATCAAGTAAAAAATAATCCTGATAGAATGTTTTAAATAACATTGAAGCATCAACCCGTCACTGTGCAACGCAACCATCACAACGCGCCTCAGGAAGGACGGCTGTCCCTTGTGTGTCTCACGGCTCCACAGCATGTTTAAATTAAAACGGGCTGTCCGAGCGATGACGGGTTGTGTTGATGTGTCCCATTTCCCCCACTATACTACACAAGGCCTTGTACGTTTCTGATTGGCCGGCCCCACAGAGCCCCGCCCCCGACACACAGACACAGACACACATTTATACTGGCAGGATTCATTAGTGCCTCGATGACGACAGTGAAGCAGGGAGGCGCTTCAACGCTGACCCCTCCGAACGCGGTCACTGCTGTCCATTTGGTGTCGGCTCCCGTCCCGAAAACAGACGTCTTGATTGGCTCCCCGAGGCGTTGGGAGGCGTGGCGGCATGCAGCCGGTTTAAGGCCCGGTCTCCGCTCGTCTTGTGGGATCAGTGTCAGTGGTCCAACGGGGGTCAGTAGTCCAACGGGGGTCAGTAGTCCAACGGGGGTCAGTCGTCCAACGGGGTCAGTAGTCCAACGGGGTCAGTAGTCCAACGGGGTCAGTAGTCCAACGGGGTCAGTAGTCCGGCGGGGTCAGTAGTCCAACGGGGTCAGTCGTCCAACGGGGTCAGTAGTCCGGCGGGGTCAGTAGTCCAACAGGGCCAGTCGTCCAACGGGGTCAGTCGTCCAACGGGGGTCAGTAGTCCAACGGGGCCAGCAGCAGCTGCAGCTCTTTGAAGGCACTGCCGTGGCGGCCCACCTGGTCGGCCTTGGTCTTCACCACGTTGCTCAGGTTCTTCAGCTGCTTGAAGCATGCCTTGCACTTCTGGAGCCTGAGACCGACCACACACCAACACCGGGTCAGTTCAATGGGCTGCATCTATACAGCGCTCCTCTGACCAGTGGCCCCTCAAAACGCTAGAATCATCATACTGTTGCCACTTTGCATTAAACTTTAAATTAAAATACACTTTGAAAAACGTATTTTCAAATGATATTATTAATTTGTAGAATTAATTGTCATTTGCATAATGTAATGAACTATTGGATTGCAAATTGCATTGCCATTTAAATTTTGCTACATATATTCTTGCACACACATCCACACACCGACGGCTGTCTCAGCCACTGTCACTCACTGTCACCGCTGTCACTCACCTCTCCTCCCGGGTGATGTCGACGCCCACAGAGGGCGGGGCCTTCAGCGTCTCCGAGATGAGCGGCCAGAAGCGCTTCAGGATCAGCTTCAGTGACATGCAGCCCGTCTGGACGTAACTGGACACACACACACACACACACACACACACACACACACACACACACACACACACACACACACACACACACACACACACACACACAGTTAGACGGCAGACACACACACACACACACACACACACACACACACACACACACACACACACACACACACACACACACACACACACACACACACACACACACACACACAGTTAGACGGCTGAGGGTCTGGGAGCAGCACATTACAAATGACAGAAGCAAATTAAAGCAAGCCAGTATCAACAGAGCTTTTATAAAAGATAATAAAATATGTTACGTAACCCTCCAGGGAGTACAGGCATCATTTCTCAACATATACTTCAGACGTCAGTCAAAGCGTCTTTCTGACAAAGTTGTCCTGCAACTAACTGACACGCAAATTCACTGGCTGACCTAATGTTAGCCTCCAGCAGGAAGGGGATCCGTGTGTTTATCAGACACGTTGGCACAGCTGCTGGTATGAAGGGCTGCCGGCAGGATGTCGTTGCGATCCTAATCTCACCGTGTTCATCCCTACAGTCCGTGGGAACACGAGACCTGCTCACTCACCTCTCATATTTGCTCTGCAGCAGCTCTTCAATCTGGGGGAGGATGGACGTACACAGGTCCAGCTTCCACAGCATCCTGGGACGGAAACACGGTTACAGACCTGAGGAGGACTCACTGCGCAAGGCAAACACCAAGGATGGGGGGGTGTGTCTGTGTGTGTGTGTCTCTCTCACGGTTTGAGGTTGACGATGTTGAGGAGGTCCACCACGATGGAGCGGTCGTTCATGGCCACCGCCATGTCCAGGCAGTTCTGGTGGGAGGAGCCAAAGAGAGACACCGTCACAATGGAGACAGAGGGACGACCTTGACGAGTCATCGACTGACATCACAGCACTCACCCTCGCCCCACCGCCCCAACTGAAACGGTAAATTGACTGCCTTTATGTCGTGTTCTTTTACTGCCTGGTTCAGTGAGGCCTGGGGGGCTCCCCACTGGTGCAGGACACTGCCTGGTTCGGTGAGGCCTGGGGGACTCCCCACTGCTCCAGGACACCGCCTGGTTCGGTGAGGCCTGGGGGGCCCCCCACTGCTGCAGGACACCGCCTGGTTCAGTGAGGCCTGGGGGGCTCCCCACTGCTCCAGGACACCGCCTGGTTCAGTGAGGTCTGGGGGGGTCCCTCTCTGTGTGTCGGGGGGCCAACAGCAGCCTCACCTTGACGTCGCCGCTGCCCCACACAGCCTTCACGGCCTCCAGGTTCTTCTGCCGGCTGCTCAGCATCACACACATGGTGTCGTGGCCCTTCTTGATCTGGGACTGCGCCTCCTCGTCCCCCAGCACCTCGGGCCCTTTGTGGAACGAGTTCTGGAGCGCAGGGGGGGGGGAGAACCGGTTAGATCGTTCCGGTGACGTCAAACGATCACCAAACTTATATAATCTAGTTTTCGACTTTTATTTTTCATTCATTTTTTAAAGAAAGTGCAGAACTGCTGGATACATATCTGTACATTATTTTAGATTTAAACTTTTTTTTTTCTACCATTTTGTGTATTTTTTTAACAAAGTTCTCAAAGGGTTCCAAAGGGTGTTTTTGGGAGACGTGCTGAATAAATCCGTCATGTTTTTAAACTCCATTGTTGAATAACGGTGATCTCACTATTGACCCAAGGGATGTGACTATGATTGGACAACGGAGCAGCCCACCGGTCTGAAGTCCGCCACGTTGAGTCCGATGGGCTCCTTCCTGGAGGAGGGGATGATGTTGATGGCGGGGGGGGCTCTGTGCTTGGCGGCGGCGGCCGCGGCCGTGGTGGCCTGGGGGGGCGGCCGGGGGGGCTGCGGTCCGGGGGGGGCCGGGTCGGTGGTGTGGTGGGTGGTGGTGGTGGTGGTGGTGGTGGTGGTGGGTGGTGGTGCGCTGGCTGGGCGGCGGGGCGGGCGGAGACGAGGTGGGCTCATCAACCCCTCTGACGGGGGTCGACATGGCGATGGGGGGCCTTCTTTAGCGTGCTGAGGGGAAGAGGGGTGGGGGGGGTGAGGCTGTGAGGCTTTATACCATTGGCTCTCAAAGTGTGGCCCGCGGGCCAATAGCGGCCCGCAATGACAGACAGTAAAGTAAGTAAAAAAGAAAAGAAAAAAAGAAATATATATATATATATTTTCTTTTTTTGTATTATTATTATAACATCAATATTAATTTAAACAAAAATAGATAAATATTAACAGAAAAGTCTACTCTCTCTAGCTTTCAATTAAATCCTTTGGGATGCTGACGGCGTTTCCGCCTGATTTTTTTTTCTAAATTGGCCCTCAGCCGTCAAAACTTTAAAAACCCCTGGTTTATACCACAACACATTAAGTACCCCGTATCGAACACATCTGAGTCAGGTCTAAACTGAACCAATACATTCAGATTCAAATTGCAGATTGTAGGATATTTGTTTGCATTAAGAATGCATCTTTCCTTCCACTGTTTATACAAACCCACCTGCTGCTTCTCAGGCATGGGGGTCATGGCGTCCTTCACCGAGCTGGCTCTCACTATGAAGGTCTCTGCAGGGACAGCACGTTAACACATTGGTGGGTGTTAGACAAACTGTTTTTCTACAATAATACACTCAGCAGTTGAACGTGTTGGCAGAAGGAAATATGGATCCTCACCATCTTCCATAGGGGCAGGGAACAGGTCCCCGGGCTTGGGAGGAGAGCGCGCTGGAAGGGAACGGGAATGGGGGGTTTAATCTCAAATGAAGTGCGACCATCTAAATGGTGCTCATGGTTTTCCCCCGGGGAGGTCACCCACAGATGGCGTTCCTCGGCTGGAAGATCTCGTGGTAGTCGTCTGCGTTCCGGATCTCGGCAGCGGACTCGTTCTCCTCCTTCTCGTCTTCACTGCTGGGGCTGCGCCGTTCCGACTCTGAGCTCTGCTTCACCCTGGGGGGGGGGGGCGCGTCGACTCTAAACATGCTTCAGGCACGGGGGGGGGGGGCATACAACATGTTGGCACAGCTGGCGATCTGGGTGCATCCAGCGGGCAGGTGCTGCTCAAACCTCCAGCGTTAGTCACTCTCTAGTAATGTTGGTGGTTTGTTGTGTGGCATCAGTCAAATGTTTCCCCGGCTTGTTTAGTTATGATGGTTTATGATGAGTGTGTCACCAGCGCCACCATGTGGGGTCAGAGGTACAGTATGCTCTGTGATCCTGAAGCTCAAAGGGGAACCGTGGAGACTACAGTATGACCACGGGGCCCGGCTGTGTTACCGTGGAGACTACAGTATGAACAGGGGCGCCCGGCTGTGTTACCGTGGAGACTACAGTATGACCACGGGGCCCGGCTGTGTTACCGTGGAGACTACAGTATGAACAGGGGGCCCGGCTGTGTTACCGTGGAGACTACAGTATGAACCAACGGGGCCCGGCTGTGTGTTACCGTGGAGACTAACAGTATGAACAGGGGGCCCGGCTGGTTACCGTGGAGACTACAAGTATGACCACGGGGCCCGGCTGTGTGTAACCGTGGAGACTACAGTATGAAACACGGGGCCCGGCTTGTGTTTAACCGTGGACACTAACAGTATGACCACGGGCCCGGCTGTGTTACCGTGGAGACCCACAGTATGACCACGGGGGCCGGCTGTGTGTTACCGTGGAGACTACAGTATGACAGGGGTCCCGGCTGTGTTACCGTGAGACTAACAGTTATGACCACGGGCGCCCGGCTGTGGTACCGTGGAGACTACAGTATGAACAAGGGCCCGGCTGTGTGTTACCGTGGAGACTACAGTATGAACCACGGGGCCCGGCTGTGTTACCGTGGAGACTACAGTATGAACAGGGGCCCCGGCTGTGTTACCGTGGAGACTACAGTATGACCACGGGGCCCGGCTGTGTTACCGTGGAGACTACAGTATGAACAGGGGGCCCGGCTGTGTTACCGTGGAGACTACAGTATGACCACGGGGCCCGGCTGTGTTACCGTGGAGACTACAGTATGAACAGGGGGCCCGGCTGTGTTACCGTGGAGACTACAGTATGACCACGGGGCCCGGCTGTGTTACCGTGGAGACTACAGTATGAACAGGGGGCCCGGCTGTGTTACCGTGGAGACTACAGTATGACCACGGGGCCCGGCTGGGGTACCTCTGAGGGCCGCTGCAGGTGGTCATGGGCCGCTGGGCCCGGCTGGGGTACCTCTGAGGGCCGCTGCAGGTGGTCATGGGTCGCTCGTAGCTGCGGCGCAGGGTGGATCCCTTGGGGGAGGGCTCCGTGGGCTGGACCACGGCCCCCCCGGACCTCTTGACCTTGGTCAGGTCCACCAGGTAGGAGGACACGTTGGTCTGGTGGTGGGACAGGCCGATCTGCGGAGCGGGCCCAGAGTGAATCAGGGGGTTTGGACACCCTGTACTGTCAAAACACCTGCTACTGAGGTGTCATGTTATTTAACGTTTACATTTAGCAGACGCTTTTATCCAAAGCGACTTACAATAAGTACATTTGTCAGAAGACAGAGAGACAACAATATATGGCTGTCGGTGCAGTAAGGATGTTCATATAACCAAGTGCCAAGCACTAACAATCACTAGATTAACCCAGAGTGCTATTTTTAAGGTCGTACAACATACAATACCATATACAATAGGAACAATAAGTGTGTACCATACAATAAGTGCGTATTGTGTGCGCTTTGCCTGCCTCCTCTCTATTTACCAGCCTCAAATGGTGAACAATCCAACGTATATGGTCACTTATGTGAAAACACGCTTCAGTTAACGTCACATATCAATCAACATGTACAGATCAATCCCCATACAGCCTATCGCCAACACACGCCCACAGCGCGCCCCCACTCCCCCCGACGACGGTGACCCATCGGCCCCCGGGGGCCGGACCCACCAGCTTGTTGTTGCAGATGGCCATGTCGGCCACCTTGCCCCAGCCCACGGGCACCACGTCGAAGCAGCGGTCGGGCTCCCAGCCGTAGACCCGCAGCGAGTCAGAGGCCCCGGAGTACAGGCAGCCGCCGTCGGGGTGGAAGAGGACGCACCTGGGGGTCACAAACCAGTCACCACACTCAGACAGTCACCAAACCAGTCACCACACTCAGACCACAGCCACCAAACCAGTAACCACACTCAGACACAGCCACCAACCAGTCACCACACTTAGACCACATCCACCAAACCAGTCACCACACTCACCAAACCAGTCACCACACTCAGACATAGCCACCAAACCAGTAACCACACTCACCAAACCAGTCACCACACTCACCAAACCAGTCACCAAACCAGTCACCACACTCAGACCACAGCCACCAAACCAGTCACCACACTCAGACACAGTCACCAACCAGCCACCAACCAGTCACCACACTCAGACAGTTACCAAACCAGTCACCACACTCAAAGACAGTCACCAAACCAGCCACCAACCAGTCACCACACTCAGACAGTTACCAAACCAGTCACCACACTCAGACAGTCAAACTCAGACCACAGCCACTAAACCCAAGTCACCAAACTCAGACCGAAGTCACCAACTCAAA
This sequence comes from Melanogrammus aeglefinus, assembly GCA_900291075.1. NCBI lineage: Eukaryota > Metazoa > Chordata > Actinopteri > Gadiformes > Gadidae > Melanogrammus > Melanogrammus aeglefinus. Next base: position 173,205 of record OLKM01000803.1, read on the forward strand.
GAAAGTAATCTAAAGCGTCGTGGTTCACACCTGACCGCGCCGGTTTCCACGTCGGACGAGCCGATCATCTTGAACTTCTCCAGGTCCCACAGCTTGATGGTTCTGGAACACAGAGGACATCATGTAGCAGCAGGGAAGCGCCACGTTAAACACACGACCCATCTATAGGCTGGAGCCCCGGGGTACCTGTCTGAGCTGCCCGACGCCAGCAGGTACTCGTTGGGGTGGAACTGGATGATGTTGACCGCAGCCGCGTGGGCGGTGAACTCCGTGATGATCTTCCCCGCGGTCACGTCCCATAGCTGGGAGACAAGACAAAATCTTTAATCGCCATCTATAATTATGGCCCATGTACGTATGCTTTATCAGTTTATTCTTATTTGGTCAACATCAATTTCGAAATACTAAACAAGGCTACCTAACTAAAGGAGATTGCAGATGTGGTTACCTTAATAGTGCTGTCGTCCCCAGCGGACGCCAGCCATTTGCCGTCTGGGCTGAAAGCGAGATACCTCACTGCCTGACTGTGGCTCTGGAGGAAGCAACAACAAATACCAAAGAGGGGTCGGCAGAGCACTAAAGGTAACTCCATTAGTCTGAGAAGGACATCCCATTGAAATGCAGTCCCTGGAGACGCAGAGGGCAGAGTGCAGATGTGTAAAAGTGTTCTGGTTTAATAATACTGATGTCGGTGTGTTTGTCCGCAGAGAAGATATTGCAAAGAAAGTGAAGTAGGTTGAAGCGATGAGTGTTTGATGGAGGATATATTATTATAAGTGGGCCTCCAAAAGATTTGTGCTCTGAGGTTTGCCTTCCATTGAACCTAGCCATGATTTTCACAAAGCACAGACTAAAACCATCATCCTTTGGATAAGGATTCAGACACACAGCGCAAGACGGTCAGTGTCTGGACACATGCGACGCAGTAATCTATAGGATTAGCTATTCAGCTGTCACTCACCGAAACAACAAGCAAACTAGAGACCAATTTAGCAGCGGGCTAGTAGCCAACTTGAGATAAACAAATCATAGATCCAAAAGGTAAACTGCTGACAGTACAAATTCATTTTAAGTGAAAATGTTTTCAATAGACATGACAGGTGTATCAATGGACCCGTTCCCATGGATACAGACTTACCTTATACGTGAAGACGCACCCCTTCCTTCGCACATCCCAGACCTGAGAGGAAGGAACCACAACGACAAAAGGTTCAACTGGGGGAAGCCAACAGGAGGTTTACGCAATAGAACAGTCTTCAACACAAACCTTGATGTTTGTGTCCATGGAACCGGAGGCCAAGTAATCCCCAAACGGATGGAAGTCCAGGCTGGTGATATTGGCCTTATGTCCCGAGAGAGAACGCAGGACTGAGAGGAATCACACAACAACACTATTTCACACAACTGACACAACCGTCGCAGACCCAAGCCCATAGAAAGACTTGGAGCGTTTTGATGAATGGTTAATGGATTTCATTTTTAGGGCTGAACGATTTGGGGAAATAATCTAATTGCGATTATTTTGACCAATATTGCGATTGCGATTTAATATGCGATTTATTTCATTTATTAAGTTCCTTATGTTCTGTATTATTCACTAAAAAAACACTAAATCATTCTTTAGTATGACCAACACAACATTGGAAGCAGTCAACATGTAAACTGCTCTTTCCTTTAGGACAGGCCGAAGTGTTGAGATGAATTGATATTATGACATCTTTATTTAAACTATCGGATTGTAAATGAGAAAAATAAAATCTAAATCTTACTGATATCCTCCAGTCAGTAACGGTAACTAAACCCGCCACCCCCCATAAAATAGAAAAAAAAAACACAAAAAATAAAACTTGTTATTTTTTTCTTGCAGCCTTTGCGATTTTGCATAACGCGTCTATTACATCACAAATTCGATTAATCGTTCAGCCCTAATATATACAGAGCTTCCCTAACCAGTGGCCACTCAAGGTGCTTTACAATACTGCCTAACATTCACCCGTTCATGCACACAGTCACCCACCGACGGCGGAGTCAGCCACGCAGGGCGACAGCCAGCTCGTCAGGAGCTCGTGCCTCGCTCAGGGACACCTCGACACCTCAGCTAGGAGGAGCCAGGATCCTTCTCTACCTCCTGAGCCACTTGCCGCCATTATATCAATTAAGAAGTGTTTACTAAAGTACAGACAACAACAACAGACTTACTTTTGGCGGCCTCTAAGTCCCAGACACGCAGAGATCCCGACTGGGAGCCAGCCGCCACCTGCTCCTCTGAACTGTTGAAACTGGGATGCAACTCCACCGGGTTGTTGGTAGGCCAGTGAGGCTTCTGACGAGAGGAACACAGAAACCATAGACTAGTACCAAAAAGGAACAACTATTCAAAAATACATGCATATTGTTTCTCTCTTGGCTTCTACTACTGTAATTGTAAGTCGGCTTACGATGAAATGTAAAATGGTAAATTGAAACAGCTGTAGGGTAGCTCCCTTACCCATATATACAGTTGATTTGTTTGACACTACCCAGTGTTTGACAGATGTTGACTTTCCAGTCCTTCCCCTCGCAGTAGGCCAGCAGACGGCCTGAGCTCTTACCCCAGAGAGCCAAGCACGACACGTTTACCTGAGTGAGGCCACAAACTCCTCTGCAGGGACCACACACACACACACACACACAACACACACAGCCACACACACACACACACACACACTACACACACACACACGGAACACCACACAACACACACACACACACACACACACACACACACACACACACACGTTCTACACACACACACACACACACACGTTTTAGCTCATCACAAAGCAACCAGACACACTCGAGAATAGAGTATAGTTCTAGAGTAGTGTTTATACACCAGAAGTTAGATAGCATAGTATATACTCAATAAGTCCCAGCTCAGTAGTAGAGTTATATCTTATAGTATATATAGTACAGTGTGTATACTCACGCAGTCTCCAGGAGGTCTTGGTGGCGTGGGCCCCAGCCATGGTGCCACAGGGGGGGTGACTTTGTTTTAAGGTGAATTAAGCGTGACCCCTCTCATTAGCGTCTTGGCTGATCGGGATTAATGGAAACAACATCCAGTCCTCCAGTTCACATACTGGAGGAATGTGGACCTACAGGAGAACCAGAAGAAGACAGCTTCAGTCAGTACCAGAACCAGGTCATCACGTTCACACTTACGAACAACAACCAGAAACTAAATCATACACAATTTAACAAACCAGTCCACAAGTGAAGTCGACACATTATTTAGTGGAGTGATGAACTGTCAATCAATGACCTGTCAATCAGCCTGAGTTAGCCAAACTACACACACTTCAAGTAAAATCCGTCCTTATAAATATATATTTACACATATAACTCGAATGTCAGCCATGCCACCACGTGGCTGTTTCGGTTAATATTACTTTAAACAGACTGTTAGTTTGTACACTTGGTGAGGAGTTTGGGCTCCACTGTTCGCGCTACTGCGTTAAGCTCGCTTAGGCTAATTAGCCTTGGGCTAAACTTTGGAGTTAGATCCTTAGTTTGGTTCCTCAACTCCGACCAGTCTCGGAGTACATCGGTGGTCACCTCTTCATAGGAAGCCGGTTGTTGTTGACTTGTTGGTAAATAGGTGTTGTCGCCGGAGGAGAGACCACAACAACACAACACAACACCGGTCCGCAGCTTTAGGCAACACTAAACACAAGCCCCGTCAACGACTTCCGGTTATGCCCAAAAAAGGGCATCACTGCAGACAGTCTCAGACATATACATTATATCCATTTTAGACATATATTATTTATTAGACAGTCATTTTACGATTTGGAATGATCCAATGTGATAAAACAAATAGAAAACTTAGCACACTTTGGAATGCAACAACATGCATCAGGATACAGAAGGAAGTTGACATCCACTGTGTGTGTGTGTGTGTGTGTGTGTGTGTGTGTGTGTGCTGTGTTGTGTGTGTGGTGTGTGTGTGTGTGTGTGTGTGTGTGTTGTGTGTGTGTGGTGTGTGGTGGTGTGTGTGTGTGTCGTGTGGTGTAGTGTGTGCGTGTGTGCGTGCGTCGTGTGTGCGTGTGTAGTGTGTGATGTGTTGTGTGTGTGTGTGTGTGTGTGTGGTGGTGGTGTGCGAGAACGTGTTGTCACTGCGCGGCGTGCCCGCATGTGGAGGTCGCGGGTGTGCATGCATGTATGTTTTTTTATTTTCTGCAATAATTCTTTGTATTTTCCCCAAACGAAACTATTGATTATGCATATTTATATGATACAATCGCACCTTGTATTATTTATTGTAACTGATAGTTTGTAAACAGTGTGTGCCCGCTTTAATTGTAATTAATGTGCTTTCATGAATGATCAACCTATTAAAACGTGTTCCTCTTGCATTAAATTTTAATAGCTTGGAGGTGCTGAATATTGTTTGAAAGCCTAGACTACCATCTTTCTATCATATAATGGTTTTGATCTATTCATGTTTTTCCTTTAGAGCAACAATGGTTTATGTTTGGTGTTTGTCAACGGGTCATATAATTTCATGGCCTCGGTGGGCTGGCTGTGACCAATGAAGTCTGTTTCTATTCATCGATCCTGATTAGGTCTGGCTTTGATTAAATAGTTTGACTGATCCATTCAAAGAGCATTATTTAAGTATTGTGTATATTGTTGCTATGGGAATGATATACTGTACTTTCCCAAAGTTCTTGACACAAGATGTGTCAAGAACCTGGAAGATGTCGCATCAATTAAAAGTATTTTATTAAAATATCTTATTCTCAAGGTGAGAGCTGCACTGACCTTTGAAAAGGAAGGGACAAACTATATTTCACAGTACACATTTACAACGTACACTAAAAATGAATCGTTGGGCTGAGTGAGTGCGCAGTTTATGTGGGGACAGATCCCAGTACCACATGTTGTGATATCTGAACAGGCTCCTGCGGGAGCCTGTGGGGGGGCGCAGCACCCACACATCAGAAAATAAGGAGCGAAGAGAAGAAGAAGAAACCCGGAAGTAAAGGAAACACTTCGTCACTGATAAATCATCGAGGAATACGAAAGATACCAAATCCTGCTGCTTTGAGGTTCCAAAAAACCATGAAATAGCCCCGTGCGTGTTTTTATGAAAACCGGTCACCCGTGTCATCTGTCAAAATAATTAATTAAATATTATAGTGAGGCGTACTGTAGAAAGCGTTTTACCTGAGAGGCTCCACTACCACAGGCAGAGAGCGATGGAGTCTGTGGACGTGTGAGACGGGAGAGCATCCTGGCCTCGATCTTCAAAGACAGGCCGGCAGCCATACTGCGTCTTGTGAGGGACTCCCGGACTTTTCGCCGCTGACAACCGGTGACTCGCCGGCGTATCTGTCGAGCATCAGGCGTCCTTCCGGGGTGGAGAATACTTGAACAGCTGAACCGAGGCCCGACCGGCTGTCGGCAGGAAGAGAGCCCAGATCCTCAGGAGGACGGCGGGAGCTGGCCTCTCCAACTACAGACCTTTAATCCGCACGGCCGCTGGCACCGAGGAGATCTACAGGGACTTCGGCAGGATAGAGGAGCAGCGTCTCCAAAGCTCCTGGACACAGCTGCCGAGTTTTGGGGAGAAAATGCAGGTCAGTGATAGGCAATACATGTTAATAACACATGAAGAGTTTGACAGTATGTGTGTTTTTTTGTTCTGAGACTTTGTGTGATTTGATATATAACCCATGCCTTCCCTTTCAATTGTGACTCAACTGAGGTCATACAAATACCAGGGCACTTATCGCAAAGGTAGGGGTTTTCTCCCCGGTGTCGGCTGGATCAACTGCCCACAGCTCATTCAATCTGGCCCCCTAATCATCCTCCTGGCTGACTCGTTAATTCCCTCACTCTCCACCTCAAGCTGGTGTGTCGTGAGCGTTCTGGCGCATATTGGCTGCCGTCCATCACCCAAGTGGGTACTAAACATTGGTGGTGGGGAGTAAGGCCCCCCCCCCTTCAGTGTAAAGCATCTTTGAGCGAGAGAAAAGCGCTCTATAAAGTCAATCCTTCTTTCTTCATCCAGGGGGTGCATGGAAGGAGTGCCCGAAGAGATCGGGCCAGCCGGCGAATGAACAGTCTGACGCTGGAACCGACACACTGAGATCCTGGAGATCCTGGAGTACGCCCAGCTGATGGACCACCTGCGTCAGGAACGGTTACTACGAGGAGAGCTCTCGGAGACTGGCTGCATACGTCAAGAGGCTGGAGAAAGAAGCAATCTCATCTCTGCCAGTCCACCAACAGGTTAGCAACAGCCAACGTCTGTTCAAGAAATGAGTTACCAGGACCCTCCAGGTTAATATTTCGGGGATCACATGTAAGGCTTCTTTCATATAACAAGATTCGTTTTGGTGAAAATAAATCCCTTCTTTTTTAATGGTATGCGACTCAAAAACAGCTATGTAAGTCTTATCCGAGCTCTCTGTGTTGTATTTACGGGGGAATGGGTTAACCTAGGGATTGTTAATGTTGGCCACTTGGTTCTAAATGAAACATCCCTTAACTGTACCCACAGCAATATGGTTGTTATTCTCTTTCTCCGACACATTTCTTCTGAATTAAGTGGCTTTGGATAAGCATCTGCTAAAGGCCCTTAAATGTAAAATATAAAAACAGATAAACACTGACCACTGCATCGGTGAATGTCTGTATATGTATGGGGTAATCGGCCGTATGAATAGGAGGCCATCTCAATGTCCGCCTCCGCCCCTAACCGGTGTCTGTCCCCAGGGCATCGTTCCACGAGGTCCGCCAGTCGTCCCAGCTCATGCTTGAACCAGCTTCCTGCAGCAGCTGCGCAGCAACTCCCAACTTACCCGTCTGCCTCCGGGTCATCGGCTACCTCCGCAGGATGGATGTGTTCACGGAGGCGGAGCTCCGGCGTCAAGTTCCCCCAGGCGCGCGGCACCTGGCTGCACTCGCATCACCGCGCGCCATCCCTGGCCGACGACCCCTACTTCCAACATCACAAGACCATCGAGCGCCTGCCCGCGTGCCTCTTTTCGACATCATCACCCAAGTACCGGGCCATCTCCCGCGACGAGGACCCCTGCTGGGCCCCGGGGGCCAGGCGGTAAACGAGGGCGCCACTTCACGGATGGGGTGGTGCTGCAGAATCGTTGGCCGGAAGTTCCTGGAGACCCTGGACCGGGACTCGCAGACAGTGGCGTGGGCCGCGGCTGGAGTCCTGTGGACATGTGCATGATAACTTCGGCCTACTCCTGTCAGCAGGGTGTGGGCGGACTTCCGCGGGCAGGACATGGGCGCCCATGTTCCAGAATGAGTAGCCGGGTGGACCTTCCACCAGGCGTGCAGGAGGCGGCGAACAAGTTCCAGGCAGCGACATTCGAACACACTACACCCTAGATATAAACTGCTGCCCTCCATGCTGGGGGGCACCATCCCGGCCGGTGGCCCAGCACGCAGCCCGGCACCCTGGCAGCCCGCCATGTGTCTTGCTGTTCTTCAGCCCCTGGGCGTGCGTTCCTGAACCACATCCTGGACGGCCTATCAATGACCTTCGGCTGTGTTGCTGCCCTCTCGCGAACTGGCAGAGACGATCGGCCTGTTACCTGGAGGACGGCCCTGATGAAAGGTAACGACAAGGACTACATTTGGATTATTACCAAACACAAAGCTAACAATAGGTTTAATGATGGGTTGTTTATCGACAAAAACGAAAAGAGGTCTCAGCTAGACTGGTGGTTCTTTTGTTGGACGGCTATGGTTCAGCTCTTTTTTGATTTCCTTTGGAAACTTAATTGATGTTTGTGTCTGCTGTTTTGATAAACTCCTTACACCTGTGCGCCAATCAGTGCTGTTGTTGTTATGTTAGACTGGAATCACATTCTATTTTAGTTTAAACACTCTTCATGGCCATTATTTTTGCTCAATTAGATGTCGCTGATCTTGGGGCGTACTGAAGAGATGTTCTGCTTTATGGTACTTCTTCTCTGTCTCCCCATCTCTCCCCCTCCCACGGATCCCCCTCTCCCCTCTCTCCCTCTCCCCCCAGTGACCAAGCTGATCCTTGGTGTTCCACCGGGAGGAGACCGGCGTTCAGCGTCCGGAGAGAAGGAGCTGTCGTTTCAGTTTCTGCTGTTGCGTTGCTGAAGACCTGGTTTCCCTTCCTCAACCGCTGCCGCAGGTCCATCTTCCCCCCCGCCCAGCTGGCCCCTGATCCTGGTAGAATACCATGCGCAGCGGTTTTAAGATTTACTTTCCCGTCTTGTCTGCCAAAGAACATCCAAAGAATTAGACAGACAATGTCTGAGTGTATGTCAGGAGTTAAAGGAGATAAACCACACACGTAGCTTCGGCTATCTTGGTGGCTGCCTTTTGAATAATAATGACCAAGCTCACAGTATTACAATCACATTTTAACCTGATGATCAAATTCCAACCGGCCCTTTTGAACCTTGCACACAAAATCACGTTTTCAGACATCACAAACGTCAACATTTGGGGAAAAATCATTTTGAGTGGTATCCACTTCTGAATCAAGAGCTGTCGAATTGCAAACCCGTGGAGAGGTCTTTGGGTATGTTCATTGTAAAGGAAGGGGGCAAACATAAAATTATTCTTCATTTTTGTACACTGTAGACCATTTTGAAAGAAGGCATAACTCTGGTAAATGTTCGTTATTTGTCCTTCTGGGCGGCTTGTCTTCATCTTTAAGCATGACCGTTTCCCCCGTCCATCCAGGCGTTCCGCCGAACCCAGGTCCACAGTACGGCAGCCTTGGGCCGTCCATGGACGAGACACCATCCTCGCGCCCGCTGGACTTCCTCCTCCCAAGAGAGGGACCGTGGTGCCGGCGGAGGACTTTTGAGCGCCGTCTCAGTGCCCCCCCCCCCTACCTACCTCGGAGGCGTACACCATCCCAGGGACCCACAGGAGGAACCTAGAGAGAACCCTCATCCGGAGGTAGACCGACGACGAGACAGCTGGACCGCGCAGAGGGAACCTCACCAGACGCAGACCCCGAAGACGGAGCCGCGGTTCCTCAGTAGGTAGCTGAGACGTTCGGGGACGACCAGCGACGGAGGACTCGGATAAGATCTTTCTACGACAGCAGCCTTGAGGCTATACTGGAACGACCTGGGCCCAGGGGTGCGTTTGATGACGACGACGACGAACAGTGGACGAACGATGATGGAGATCTCCTTTGAGTGATGGCACCCCCAGCCCTACCATACTGACTCTGCTCCTTGGAATATTTAAAAACAGTTCTTGCAAACATATACTGGGATATTAAGACATGTTTTGGGAAATATGGGAAAGAAAATAAAACATATTCTCATTGTTGGTTTTAGGGGGCTCATTTGAAATCCATCTGTTATATCAAATTTACTGAGGATCCATTGTAAATAAAATTATTCCCATCAATTTTGTTAATCTAACAATTTCACTGTCAATTTATTGACCAGCATTAATTAACATAAGACGTATTCGTGAATCATCCATATTCTACGATTACGCTGGTAATGAAATTAAGATCAACAGCCTATTTTTAAACTATTGTTACTCAACATTCAGCCATGTGCAAAATCAATTTGCACATCTGGAGTTTTATATGTGAGGTAATTATAACTGTAGACTAACTTTAACGTTTTATGCTAAAAAAAATTAAGAGTCTCTAAAGTACTAGTACAGGCCTACGTCTAGAAAGTAGTGACAAATATAGCGCACCATTGATATGGCGCTTAAATCTTTGTCGATAAGTGTGATCTTATAGCGCCACCTAGTGACAATAGGCATCCTGTTCTACAGCATTTATTATAGGGTAAAACTAACTCGTTCGGTTTTTTTCAATGATAAAAATATGCTCATTACAAAATAAAAGTGTCAAAGCATGGTTTTATTACATTT
>OLKM01000803.1:183135-188135 GCA_900291075.1 Melanogrammus aeglefinus
GGGGGGTGCATTAGTTGTCTCACAGAATTCAATGGCATGGACATTTAACTCTGGAGGACGTTTATGCAGAAGTAAGTGAAATACCTTTCTAAAAAAAGGCATTCGGAAATTAAAGCTTGACTTTTATTTATTGACATGATCGTATCTCAGGGGGGGGGTGCATTAGTGTCATCACAGAATTCAATAGCATGGACATTAAATCTAAAGGAGGAACATTTAACAAGTTCCTGATCCTCCGTCCTCATCGTGGATGGGGGGGGGGGGGGGGGGAGGGCGTGCACCCACCTTCAGCGTGGCGCAGGCGGTGTAGCTGACGTTGGGCAGGATCTCCACGGGCTCCTTGAACATCACCCTGAAGGTGCTGGCCGTGCCGTCGCAGCTGAAGCCCGTGTCGTTCTGGCCCAGCGTCTGGCCTTATCATCTCTCTCGATGATCTGGGAAGGAAAGCTCAATGAGTCTGTGGAGGAGGGGTTGAAGGGTGTGTGCTGCTGCTGTGCGTGGTGTGCGTGTGTGTGTGTGTGTCTTTCCTCTCGGTGTGTGGTTGTCAGGTGGAGGTTTACCTGAATGTTGACCTGGTAGTCGTTGGGTCCATGTATTGAACCGTATAAGCCAAACCCAACTACTGATATTTTCTCTTTTGACATTAAATCTGGAGGAGAGAGGAATTAAAAAAGCATGCGTTAGTTAATTTTTTATTCGTGTATTTCATAAATGGTGGAATTTTTGTTGAATACACCGCGTCTGACGTGTTAATTACAACCACCAAATCAAACTTCCGATAATACCAATGTCCACACTACAGACATCAATCGTGTAAAAAAAATCAGCTGAGGATAAATTTGAAACCTTTAGGTCTCAAATGCATCCAATGGTGCCCGTGATGGAGGCTTCCTGGTGTGCCTGGCTCTCACCTAATGCGGTCGCTGGTCCCACTGTATCCCCATCGACTCTCAACCTGCTGGATATCTGACTAATACTGCACTCTTCTCCCCTGAGACTGCAGCGAGGTCTGTCATTGTACTCAACCCGCGGTTTGGGGTTTACTGTAAAGTGGAGAAACAGATTTACCACCTCCCGATCGAACAATATTCCAGACTGGGCAGGCCCTGTTGCACAAGGAAAAATATATAACTGGTTTCTACCGGTGTAGTGTTTTGGACAGATCAGGTTTATCAAACACAAAACAAAAGATCTTCATACATACAAATCATTAAAATCAGAAAAAAATGACTGCTCTACAACAATCCAACCAAAAGAGGAAACCATTCAAACCAGACCCCGACCGATATATCGGCTGGTCGATTTTTTATCAGCCGATAATGGCCCATCAACGATGTTTGCCGATATGAAACGGTGTCGATATTTAACATATATTTTTAACGGTCATTTAACGGTATCGTTGTTGGCTCCATGTTAAACAAGGAGATCACTGCAATAGCTCTTTCTGATTCATTTGGATCAGATAACTGAGGTCACATAACTGTGCCACGTCAGCTAGGGCAGAATAGCACCACGTCGCACCGGTTTGAACCAGAAAGAGCCATCGCAGGGTTCGGTGTCATTCCTCTGGTTGGATTTGTGAGATGAATTGCTAATTCACACAATCAACAGACTAGTGAGTGATTTGATACGTTAATATTACAGAAAAATGGAATGAAACAAAATGTGGATTTATTTACCTGCCGCGAACTCCTCCACGGTCATGAGCGGGAAGCGGATGAGAGTGAGGGCCTTGCCCAGAACCTTCTGCTTGTTCTCCGCAGTGATTGGCAGCTGCTGCCTGAAGCACTCGGCCTCGGCCCAGCGCACGACCGCCCCGAACAGACGGCTCTCCCTGATGCCCAGCGTGTCCCGCTCCAGCACCGCACACAGCGTGTCTGCACAGCCACACACAGGGTCGTTATCGACACCAGTCAGTCAGTCAGTCAGTCAGTCAGTCAGTCAGTCAACACACACACACACACAGCGTCGTTATCGACACCAGTCAGTCAGCGTCAGTCACACAGTCAGTCAGTCAACACACACACACACACAGCGTCGTTATCGACACCAGTCAGTCAGTCAGTCAGTCACACACACACACACACAGCGTCGTTATCGACACCAGTCAGTCAGTCAGTCAACACACACACACACACACACACACAGCGTCGTTATCGACACCAGTCAGTCAGTCAGTAGAAAGACACACTGCTGTCATAGATACACACAGGAGTCCCTCCCTCCCCGTCTCTCTCTCTCTCTCTCTCTCTCTCTCTCTCTCTCTCTCTCTCTCTCTCTCTCTCTCTCTCTCTCTCTCTCTCTCTCTCTCTCTCTCTCTCTCTCTCTCTCTCTCTCTCTCTCTCTCTCTCTCTCTCTCTCTCTCTCTCATGGGGAAGCGAGCCAGGCTTTAACAGGGGAGTCGCGGTGACCTCTGACCTACCTAGGTCGATGTCTGTGAACCCCTCTGCGTTGATGGCGTCCGCGGTGCTCTTGTCGATGGTGTCCAGGCAAAGGCTGGCGAGCTGAGGCTCGTCGAACAGCCTGGCCTGGGAAGAGAGAGATACAGTGAGGATTAAGGGTTAAGGACTTTGCTGAGCCTTCAATTCTTACACCTTAATGGTACGCTCTCCGGGCGCCCCTGGATTGAATTCTTTTTACATATTAAACCACTGCATATTCCCAATGAACCCCACCTAAATGAAAGGGCCACTAATGGTACATTTGTAGCATTTTAAAAGATTCATACAGTAATTCTGAATGCTGAGAACTTGAGATTTTGTGTATCAAATTCACTAGACTACTCATATCTTACCTGCATATACATGTATACCAACCAATAATATATACATACATCCAAGCCAAAATATACAGAAGGTACACACACTATACATCAATATAACCCCCATGTTGTCCTATGGGACTCGATCATGTGAGACATGTGAAAGGGCTTACATCTCATCACTAAAGCAGTTTAATGTTGAGATCCTGCTCTTGAAATGAAGAACGCATTTCTCTATCCTCCTCATCTCCACACCCACATGATAAATATAAATACCCAGACTATATCCGGCCGACAGACGGAGGAGAGACGGTGTTCTGAAGGACAACCCACCTGGGTGAGCAGCATGAAGGCGTTGTCTGCCCGGAGGTGCTTAGTGAGGAACTCCACGCAGTGCCCCTCCAGTGCTGGCACCGCGTACTTCTTCGCAGTGTACAGCGTGGTCATCACTGTCTCCGGCCCGATGTGGATCTCGTCAGAGTACAGAAACCTGGACGAATCCCGAGACACGTCATCCACCATCATCGTTTAAAAAAAGAAAATCCCTTCGGGCGAACAGGGTGAATCACCTGAGTGAATGTTGATTTATGAACCAACGTTGCAGTAATAACCTGTCCTGTCGGCCTGTTTTAGGACTATAAATAGGCCGACCCCCCTTGGGGGTACTGTACATGTATGTCTATCTGTGTCTGTATGCTTCCTCTCTTTCTGTCTGTCTATGTTGATTTATGAACCAACGTTGAAGTAAATAAACAGGGCCTACCTGAGCAGCGACAGAAATGCTGCAGGCTCCACATCAGGCAGCTCTATCTCCGCAGACGTGGTGGCCATCCCGCCGTTGAACATGGCATCGAACACAGCACTGCCGGCGGCCAGGACGAACTTATGCGCCGGGATCCTCTGGGCCTGCCTGCCCTTACCGACCACGAACCTCACGTCACTCAGCAGCTCGTTATTGAACAGAAAGGCGAAGCGCTCCTTCAGGGAGCTCTTGGTGGCCTGCCAGTTGTACATGGGCTCCCGGTGGAGCCCTCCCGCTGCGGCCGCTGCGGCTGCTGCGGCTGCAGGGGGAGCGGGGTGCACAGCGGCAGACGCGGCGGAATTCGCCGCCGCCGCGTTCATGGCCGCGCCAGGCTGTGCGTAATTGGACGCATGCCCTTCAAGGTGAGGCGCAGCGGGCGCACCGCCGCCTGTCGCCATCCTGCACCGCCCGACGGCCGGTGTGTGTAATCGGTGATCAAGTGAAGAGCGAAGACTGAAGTGAAACGCGCATATCACCCGTGTTTAGGTGGTCTCCAGTTGCAGCATCGTCGGTGTGTTTACCAGCTTGCTGTTCGCTCCTCCCAGTGTGACGCACCCACGCTGCACTCCTACGTTGGTCCTCCTCCTGCAGGAGGTGTCGCCGGCTAGTGGAGGGAGGAGAGTTTGGGCTGAGCCAGATCACATCATGCACGCATAGAGGGTCGGATTAACATGCATTAAAGTAGACTGCGGATGCGATTAAACGGTAAAAAATATATATATATTTCCTTTCACCTTGAAAGAACTTTAAAACTTATCTAAGTGAGAACTTATCTGATCTAAGTGAAACTTATCTCAATGAGAGAGAGAGAGAGAGAGAGAGAGAGAGAGAGAGAGAGAGAGAGAGAGAGAGAGAGAGAGAGAGAGAGAGAGAGAGAGAGAGAGAGAGAGAGAGAGAGAGAGAGAGAGAGAGAGAGAGAGAGAGAGAGAGAGAGAGAGAGAGAGAGAGAGAGAGAGAGGAGAGAGGAGGGGGAGGGGGGGGAGGGACAGCAGACGGGCAGGCGCGCAAAGCACAAATTATCAAACTCCTAACTTGAATAGTGCGCGACACCACTTGAAGCACATAGTTTAATGCGTGTTCATTGCAAAAGGGATCTATAAGGATCAATTATTCTGACTGAACCAGATATCTGGAACTATAGACTTGGATCATACGGCCGCTGCGATGAACGTGTCTGCCGGGTCGGGCGTGTTCCTCCTGTCTCTGATGTCCATCCCCATCTCCTTCCTCTTTAACTCACTCATGTGCAACAGCAGGTAAAGTGAATGGTAGTTTGTTTAAAGTTAGTATGCCTCACAATTTACAATAATAGATTTCTTCACTGATGATCGCAAAGTATTTAACCGACCCACACTGATGTCTGTGATTATATTTGATTTATGGCAGCATTGAAGCTGTCTTCTTTGCTGGATGCACGACAGTGCTCATCCTGGCCAT
>OLKM01000803.1:190635-203135 GCA_900291075.1 Melanogrammus aeglefinus
AGTACGAGCCCTACCTGAAAGACCCTTCGGCCTACCCTAAAATACAGGTAACCAAACTGATGATCGATATGGATATTGATATGGATATTGACATGGCAGTTGACATTACAGTTACAATAACATTAACATAACATCCACTTCCGATGGCATTACAGCTTCCGCTGGCCGGCCCTGAGTATTTTGGAGCCCTGTCGGACTCTTTATATCTTTGTTTGACCATTGCAGACTGGAACCTGCACATCCCGTACTTGTTACCCATTCAAAGCCTCGGGGCTCTGTGTCTTTGCTTGCCAGATGCTGGTGGGTATGTTGTACTCAGGGCCGTACTACATCATGGCTCTCTATGGGCTGGTGGTCCCTGGATGTGAGTGGATGCCCGACCTCACCCTGGTCCACTCGGGAGCTCTCGCACAAGTGGGTACAACCCATCATACATGTACAATTATACAGAGCATCTGCTAAATGCCCTGAATGTAAATGTAAAAAAGAAGAAGGTATTCTTTAAACTTCAGACATCATTCCTCATGAGGATTATTGTTCTCTCAGGAAACTATTAACTGTGCAGTGAGGTTGTGTTTTAATGTAAAAGCTGAGTGCTTGAATCCTCCAGTCTATCAGCCTGGTCGGTACAACATTAGCTTTGGCGCTGGAAGTCCCGACGTGCTATCAGTCACCACGATGACAAAGGCAGGGCTAACTTCAGACCAGGCATGGTGGTATTCATCTAAATGTCAGCTGTGTGGCCGAGCTATTAATAGAGATGCTCAGGGAAATATGGCTGCTATGATGATGTTGTACTGTTTTTTCACCCTGATGAGAAGGAACAGGTTTGAACATGACACATAGAAACACACAAGTCCAAATTCAGACTTCTAGCAGAAGTCGACACTTTCCGTAACCAAGCACCAGGAAAAGGCCGAAACCGGGGGTACTGAGCTGAATTGTTTGGCTTAGTGCTTTATTTCATTTTATTTGACTATTTAGTTAGCATTTATCACATGCTTATCCAAAGGGATTTTCAGTGAATTCAGATGCATGTCATTAAGAAGCACGCAGGGGTTGAGCTTTTTGTTCAAGGATTCCAGCAGCTTAAGCAGAGAACATCGGGCCTCGAACCCAGTACCTTTCAGCTGGGGAGTCCATCCACTGCAGACTACCCTGCCCTCGCTCTCTTTCCTCTTTAATGTTCTTCCTCTTTCACCTGTCGCCGTCGTTATCACTTCCCAGGCTCAGTTCTCTCACATCGGCGCGTCCCTCCACACGCGGACCCCGTTCTCCTACCGCGTCCCTGCGGCCGGCCAGCTGCTGTTCCTGCTGGTCAACGTGCTGTATGGCCTGCTGCCCCAGGCCCTTTGCTACCGCTGCGCCACACACCCAGAGCACTTCCTCCGCCCCAGGCCGGACCGGAAGACACAGTGAAGGAGCAATATGTGTGTGTGCGTGTGTGTGTGTGTGTGTGTGTGTGTGTGTGTGTGTGTGTGTGTGTGTGTGTGTGTGTGTGTGTGTGTGTGTGTGTGTGTGTGTGTGTAGTGTGTGTGTGTGTGAGTGTGTGTGTGTGTGTGTGTGTGTGTGTGTGTGTGTGTGTGTGTGTGTGTGTGTGTGTGTGTGTGTGTGTGTGTGTGTGTGTGTGTGTGTGTGTGTGTGTAGGGGTGTGTGTGTGAGTGTGCGCGGGTGTGTGTGTGTGTGTGTGTTATGTTTGTCAGGTCATCATCTGACCTCACAATACTGTGCCTACCAGCCAGTCTGAAAGCATGAAAATGTACTCTGGTTTGACAGTCTGACCATGTACTACGAACACTTGAGACTTGGATACAAAGAACCACAGCACTGAAATACTATACAACCCTTTTATGTGTATGTGTGTTTAAATATAATTGAACCAAAGTATATTATTAGTGTGAATAATAATTTAATAAATGCAACCATTCAATAAAAAACATGCTACAGTACAGATGACATATTGTGGTGAGCAGTGCGGGTAGGACGAGACGGGAGCCCAGGTTAAGCGGTGATGCAACTCTCGTGCCGCATACACCGTACGACAACGAGAGCTGCCTTTAATTAACACACACAAGAATATAACAAACACCGACGGCAAAACTGACCAATGGACATGCAAATCTCGGTAACGGTGGCGGCAACACTACACACAACAAACAACATACAAACAACATACAAACAATAAAGACCCCAAACCCATTAACCCCACTTGACCTAATAACAGAAACAAGTTGGCAAAAGGCAATAAAATCCCTTTTCCCAAACGGCATCTCGGATCCCCAGATTCCCCGGTGCGACCCCGGTAGGAGTCGCCACAATATATTTTGTAAATAAAGCTTAAAATAACATTAGATCAAATATTATTACACCTAAAACACAGATTAGGCCTACATACATTTAGTTAATAAGGCTTAACATGATCATAAAGCGAATAATAATGTTCTCATGATTAATGTTTGCTGATGTATCAATCAATAATAACAGAAACCACAAAAGGAATGTTTTATGTTTGTGTCTTTGTTTAAATCTGTAAATATACATGTTCATTTATTTAATATCAACTCTGTTTTGTGAACACACGCGTCATCGACCTGATGTTTACAACCGACACCGGAAACGGAAAAGGCAGCGCGAACTCCGAACAGGAAGTTTTTATATATTCCTTTCCGCTTCTCACGGACGGTTACCACGATCAGTAACAGTTCCGTTAATTTACCTTTTTTTTATCCCTTATCAGAAAGAATACAATTCAAATACACACGGACTTACTGGCAGTTAATTCGCCTCTTGATAAATAATGCTTAATAGTTTATTGAGGCAAACGTGAGCAGCTCCCGCCCAGCTGTCATGGCGGCGCCCATGGCGGTCCAGGTCCCCGCGATGAGGTATGTGAATTTAATGCTCTTTAATGCTCTTAAATCTCTAGTTTGAATGATTTAAACCGTAACCAGTCTTATACGGTGTTTTGCATGCACATGTCTGCTGTGCACTGCCCTTTTAAAACGTAAGACGTAAAAACGCGTGTGTGTGTGTGTGTGTGTGTGTGTGTGTGTGTGTGTGTGTGTGTGTGTGTGTGTGTGTGTGTGTGTGTGTGTGTGTGTGTTTTAGTGTGTGTAGCTCTTGAATCAAAGGCCCACTAGATAACCAGGTTTAGTGAGGTTTTGTAATCACCCTCCCTGTGTTTTCTGTCCTGCAGTAAAAAACAACGCTTGGCTGTTTTGAAGAAGGAGAGAAGGAAGCGAAAACGTCAAGCTTTAGCCCAAGCCAGAGAAGGCGGTATGTTTCTATTCAAGCTATAATATGTTTGTCCATTACCCTTCATAGATACATACTCAATATGTACCTTACTAACAACCTGGGCTGTAACATTAGACCATAACCCCTTGTATCTTATCTTCTGTCTTTGCTTGTATCTTATCTGTTAAAGATGGAGAGCACCATAGGCCTGAGGAAGAGGAGGAGGATGATGAGGAGGAAGATGTCTGTGAAGAGGAAGCTTCTGGCCAGGAGAGGTAGGGCGACTCAGCAGTCCTTATATCTCGGTGATGAATGCCAACATGGACTGTCGACAGTTCAGCCGGTTGAAGTGTCTCGTTGTGTTCTCTCTGAAGACAGCGGCACCATGATGATGAATGCCAACATGGACTGTCGACAGTTCAGCCGGTTGAAGTGTCTCGTTGTGTTCTCTCTGAAGACAGCGGCACCATGAGGAGTGGCTGGAGAGAGAGAGGCTCGCTCAGGAGGCCTTCCAACTCCGGGCCGAGAGAGAGGAGACCGCCAGGAAGAGACAAGAGGATGAAGAGGTAACGTCCAGAACGTGATCATCAACAAGGGGTCCTGGTCGAGGATTCTTTAGGAAATCCATAATCCATAAACTAAACAATACAGACAGAAAGAAATGATGACTCAGTGTACTGTATAGACACCAGTCAACACAAATACGCTGTCACATACGCATATCAGCTAGTTTCTCATCATCGCTGTCAATTAAAATCAATGCAGTTGATTGCTTCATCATTCATATAACGGCTGCTGGTCCATCGGTGCATACTTTATATTTCATAGTATTGTTCCACAACGTACAATGTGTGTGTGAAAGCTGACCCATGTGTGTGGACATCCCCGTGTACAGCGGAGAATAAAGCAGGAGTGGGACTCCCAGCAGAAGAAGGAGGAGGAGGAGAAGGAGCACAAGCAGCAGGAGAAGAAGAACAGAGAGGTGAAGCGGTCACCTGGAGGATAAAAACAGTTGTATATATATCCTACGAATACAAGGTTAAACCTTTGGAGGAAAATCGCATCTTTTTGCAGAAAAGCCTGTTCATGTGTTTTAAAAGGAGCTTCTGAACTGCCATCTCGTAGAAGACTTTAGGTATGGAAGCTTTAACCTTTTAGCCTTAAGCCAAATGTGTCCCAATGCCCTCTTTGGCTAATAGCTCTTAATTTAGCAAGTCGCCCGGTAGTCTGATGTGGTAAAATAATTGAATATGGTGTTGTAATGGACCTTATCATATGTATAGAGAATCAGCTATGATGTTTTGTGTTTCCGAAGAAGATATCTATTTTCAATGTTTTCTTGCATTATATGTAATATGATTGGCCCAAATAATTCATCCTGTTCCTTGACTAAGATGCACACAATGAGAACCAACCTTACCTGGCAACTTCATCCCTCAAGACAAGGATGTATCTTTTACGTGTGTTTTTGTGTATCATCGAAACGTCCATGATACTGTTGAATTACCCTGCTGGGAATGTTTCCCCTCTGGTAAATATCATCTTAACCTGCTGGAAACAGACATGCGTGGTTGCCTGCCTGCAACACATTTTTCACAAAGCATGTGTTTGCACCATTTGTAGGAGGCTGTTCAGAAGATGTTGGACCAAGCAGAGAGTCAGGTATTTGCATGTCCCTATCCAACGTCCTAACAAGTTTTGTTGGTGTCTAAAGGGCTCTTTATGGTTTCAACGCAACGCAAGGGGGCTACAGACCCCTTACTTCCTTGCGTACCCTCCTTGCGTGCGCCTCCCAAAAAAACGTGACCTTCCGTCGAGGTGACGCAGCAGCAAGGGCTGTGATTGGTCCACTTACTAAACGCCGACGCAGAACCATAAACGTTCACGACTGCGTCGAAGCGTCTGCATGGTCATGGCGTTGAGGGAACGTGGGACCATAAAGACCACCTTAAGCCAGTCATGGCTGACCGTGTCGTAAGCGAATTGGCAGTGAATACAACCGCGGTCGCTTGTAGACCCACGCTCCGTCTCCGGTGGACTGCTTGTGTTCCGTAGCTCAGTAAACCGGTTCAGTGGATGAACCCCGAGGCCCCCAGGACGGAGAACTCTGAGAACTATGGAACCGAGCGCGACGGGCAGAACTGTCCCTTCTTCCTCAAGACGGGAGCGTGTCGATTCGGAGACAGGTACGTCGTGCGGTCACGAGGACGCCCTTCAAACATTCCGTTGAGAGTCGTTCCGATACCGATCGGTACCAGTATCGGGAAGTCCAGAATACAGTAATATGAATGCATGGACGCTTAACTACAAGAATACAATTGTATTAAATATAATTATAGATTGTAAATGTGAATTGTCTAGTTCTGGAAAATAAAATGCAGACAGCAAGCGAACCGACTTTGCATTACTCATCGTAATGGAACCCTTCAATTCGACAAGTGCTATTAGTAGTTACAATGCCGGTATATACTCGCTATCGACCGATACTCAAGTTCAGGAATCAGTACCGGCAAGGATAAAATGGTTTCGTGCTTTTTAAGGCCTTGTGTGGTAGTGTTGCTCTACACTGTGTGTTTGTAAGGCCTTGTGATTCTAATCATGCTATTGTTCTGCACCATGTGGCCCCAGGTGCTCGCGTCGGCACGCCCACCCCCCGTCCAGCTCGACCCTGATGATCCGGGGGATGTTCGTGACCTACGGCATGGACCAGTGTCACCGCGACGACTACGACACGGACGCCTCTCTGGAGCACAGCGAGGAGGACCTGCACGACCACTTCCTGGAGTTCTACCACGACGTGCTGCCCGAGTTCCAGGGCCTCGGACGCGTGGTGCAGTTCAAGGTGCAGGGGGGTTCGGTTTGATATAACAAATCAGGACAAGCCATTCAGAACAATCAAAGCCAACCAACGGCCAATCAAAATGGGAGAATCCAGGGGCAGCCTCTGGATTCTCCCATTTTGATTGGCCGTTGGTTGGCTTTGATTGTTCTGATTGTTCTGATTGTTTTTTTTTTGAACCAATGTCCTGGATGACTGCCCCATAGATTGTTCAGATATCTTTCCTCACCCCTCTTGCCCACTGCATCCGTCAACGGACGAATCCCATTGACTTTGAACGGGGTGGAACCGCAATGCATTGTGGATCCGTCAAGAAAGTTGAAAAATGTTCAGCTTTTCAGGCAGCGACGGATCCGTCATCCAATCGGATCGCGTATGCTCGGGCTTGGCTGACGTATGCCTCTGCAAAGATAACTCCCCCGTCCGCTGACGGACGGTGCAGTGGGTAGATGGCGTTAGTCTGTCCTTTTTTTTTGGGTGACCCATTTGGATTGTGCTTTGATTGTTCTCTGTCTTTGCTGTACGTCGCTGTGGATTCAACGAACAGAATGTACATTTTCTGCCATGATCCTATTTTCCAGGACATTCTTGCATGTAAACTTTTGTTATTTGAGGTCCAAAGAATGCACAACCAAGAGGACATTTTCTATCAGTCTTTTCATTTGTGCATCTTTTTTTCTTGTAGGTCAGCTGTAACTTTGAACCACATTTAAGAGGAAACGTTTACGTCCAATTCAGCACGTAAGACCAGTCCAACCTACCGAAAAAAAACCCTATTCTTTATTTGGGTGGGAAAGCATTCCCTCACGTGTGTCTTCTGTCTGTGGTGGGTCAAGGGAGGAACAGTGCATGGAGGCCTACCAGAAGTTCAACGGGAGATACTACGCGGGCAAGCAACTCACCTGTGAGCTGTGCCCCGTCACACGCTGGAAGAACGCTATCTGCGGTGAGCCTCGGGGATCTCAATGATTCAAAATGACAAACAAGATGATTTTTAAAAGGCACAAGCCCCCGTAGAGGCTGGCGTTTCATATTCGGGTAACTGTGATTCCGCTGTGATGCTATTCATTATGTTCACCTCGAGGAGAATGAAGGATCTGAAATTTAGGATATGTGATGTGTTTGGCAGGCAATTATGTGGTTGTAAAAAGAATTCTAATTTCCTCTCAGGGCTCTTCAACAAGCTCAAGTGTCCGAAGGGGAAACACTGCAACTTCCTGCACGTGTTCCGTAACCCGGGCGACGAGTTCTGGGAGGCGGACCGCGACATATCCCCCGACCGAACGGGGGAGGGCTCCCGCCGGGGGGGGTGGGGCTCGGAGCGGAGGAGTGAGCGGTCGTGGCGGAACCATCGCCACGGCAGCAGGAGCCCGCCGCGGTCGGAGCGCTCCGGCACGGGGAGGCGGGGCAGTGAGAGGAGGGGGAGCGAGAGGAGGAGGAGGAGCAAGCAGCAGGGAGAGCGCTCGCAGTCACAGGAGGGTGGAGAGCCTGCGGAGTGGGAGTCAGGCGTCCCGACGGAGGCCTGCGAGCAGCAGGGGGGAGCGCTGTCGGAGCCGCAGCCGGAGCGGCGACCGAGAGAGGGACAGACTCGGGAACAGGAGCAGGGAACGGGATCGAGAGCGAGACAGCCACAGGAGTAGAGAGCAAGACAAGAGTAGAGAGCGAGACAAGAGTAGAGAGCGAGACAGGTCTCCGGACGGAAGCCCGAACGGGGACTCGCGGAGCGGCGGTAAAGACGGGGAGAGGAGGCCGAAACGGGAGAGGAGCGCCCGTCGGAGCCCGGAGAAACAGAACCACGAGGACGGAGAGGGGAGGGACGGGAGCTCAGACGACGCCAACCCCTCGCACCATCGCCATAAACGCTCCAAAAAGAGCAAGAAGAAGAGCAAAAAGAAGCTCAAGAAGAAGAAGAGGAGCCGGTCGGCCGAGGTGATCAGTTCCTCCGGGGAGTCGGAGAACCAAGATGACCCAGACGTGGAGATCAAGGAAGAGACGACGTCTCCCCCAAACACCGGGGACGGTGTCCTGGAGGTGTTGCCCGCCGGGCTGAGCTCTGACCCGTGTGTAGAACCTCAGAATGCGGCCGAGTCGCAGTCTGTTCTGGAAGAGACGGCGGATCCCCCTGAGCTGCCATGCCAACAGGAGGAAGATGATGACGTTATCGATGTAAAACCACAGCTCTGATGGCTCTCTGTAAATAATCATGTTTTTTTTAGTAAAGAGGATGGACAGAGCTAGTGCTAGGTTACATAGCATTCAGTGAATAAAAAAAAAAATTGAAAACAGGCTTTTGTTTTGGGATACATTTATTGTTAATTATCAGAAGAAAATGCACCGGCAGTGTTGAATAAAGTAATAAAAAGCATAATTATCGCAAATTAATCAATCCATGGATGACTGCAATAAAAAAAAAACGAACTTGTTAAAAGTGCACCTGCTAACCGCATAAAATAGGATTAGCGTTTAATATCGTTAAAGCGTAGGTCTGCTGCATCCTGTAACGTGGATTTAACAAACATGCGACCTACAGTAAATAAACTAAATACTTGAATGGGCCCACGGCGCTGTAAACTGATCTTAAGAGTTAGAAAATCAATCATTAGATTCTGTTGTTTTTTTTAAATGCTTTAATTCCCTAGACGACTAATGTTAGCACAGTGTTCTTTGGTCATTTCAACATGTGAATTAGCCGAGGATACATGAATACTGTCTAAATTTGTCACGTGCCGATGCTACTCTCAAAGGTTGTTTTTCAGCATAAGGAAAGTAAACAAAAGCAAGGACAGACGGGGAACATCGATCGGACAGGAAATGGGAATGTGATCGCTCATTCACTCCGACAGTACGAAATACAGCAAAGGTGAGCGCTCTGTATTCACACGTGACGTCCTGGGGAATGCAGGGAGACTCGCATCATATTTTCCTCTACATCCAATGCAAATGATTCTCAGAAGCAGTGCTTGTTGCGTTACCAACCATAAATAGAGATTTAACAACACCACACGTAACAAAGACTGAACAGGACGTAATACTACACTGCGGATGTGCGGTGAATGTCTTGCTACATTAGTATTCCCGGGCGTTTCCATGGATATCGGCTAGAACATACGGGAGGGATGTGTTTCTCAGACATGGGGGGGGGGGGGGGGGGGATTCGGTACGCGGGCGAGGATGATAATACCAGTTGGCACAACATTACGAGACAGCAAAGATGACAAGCAAACGAGAACAACAACACTAGATCACAAACACAGGCCAGGGGGGTGGATGGACGTGGACCTGGGTCTATGTGAGGCCAATCTCCTCCAGGACGCTGCGTGGAGCCTCGGCCTCCTGCCGACAAGAAACAGGAGGTGGTTAACAGTGGAATGGTTTTGGCTGAGCCCGGTCCTAACCTCATACGATAGGCTGAGCCCGTCCCCACCTCCTGCAGCAGGTCGGCCTGCTCGATGGCCTTCAACACGTTCTTCTTGGACGTCTCCTGGGCCTCTCCGCCCAGTAGGAACTCGTCCAGGATGAAGTAGGCCTTCTCAAAGTTGAAGATGATGTCCAGCTCGCACACCTGTTGAACCGCACACCCACACGTTACACAGCTACGTTGACATTGAGGGCATTTAGCAGACAGCTCGATAACTAGGATAAGAGGCTACACAATGCTCAGTACTATTCATCCCTCATCTCTAATGTAAACTTTGATGATGGGCCATGGCGATCAGTCATATTTAATTAGGAATGTGTCTTTATATTATTCCAAAAATAAAATAAAGACATTATGATTGTGTCTTTTTTTTTGACACATCCCAACATAATCTATGGTGTAGGTTCAACTGGACTGAGGAGGAGAACGTGTGATCCCCCTCAAAGCGTTAACTGGTACTCACACTGCCAAAGTATTTGTCGAGCAGCTCCACGTATCTGTGGATGATCTCCAGGGTTATCAGCTCGTTGTCTTGGTCCTCAACGGCACAGCAGAAGTACAGACTAGCATATCTACAACACAACAGAGATACAAGCTAGGATCGCTACACAGGCTGCTAGGGCATCTACCACACAGAGACACAGGGGGGGGGCGTTTATTATCGCCTCAGTGACCAATACTTATTTTCTTTAGGCAGCATAGAGGTAGAGCGGCTTGGCTGATGACCTAGTGCCAGTTCGATCCCCGGCTCCTCCTAGCCGAGTGTCGAGGTGTCCCTGAGCAAGACGCCTCACCCTGACCTGCTCCTGACCAGCTGGGTGTCGCCTCGCATGGTTGTGTGAATGAGTGTATGAATGGGTGATTGTGAGGCAATATTATAAAGCGCTTTGAGTGGCCACTGGTTAGAAAAGCGCTGTATAAATGCAGAAAATGTACCTAGAATAGATGATGGAGCCCCAACTCATCTTTCTGACAACAAAAGCTTTAGGTTTATAGAAAGTATGGCAGCTGTAGAGTGATATTGAAACAACTTCATGTAGCACGCGTGCTGCATGAAGTTCTTTCATATTCTCCCTAGATACACCTTCTGCGTCGTCACAGTGGTTCTTACTTACCTCTTGTAGACAATCTTGAGGTCCCGCCACTCCAGGAAGCTGCACATCTTGGGCTTCCTGGCCAGGATGGTCTGGACCAGGTCCCTGGAGATCTTCTTCCTCTCCTTGTCGGAGAGAGGGACGTACCACTTCTGCAGTCGCAGCTTCCCCTGCCGGCTGAACAGAAGCATGAACTGCATCTGGATTAGAGAAAACAAATAGAAAACAATATTAAATATAGTCAATAAATAATAGATCATATCATTATTGCATATATTATCTATAATATTATATATATTATTAATATATTAAAGGATTCGAGGGGAAATAAAATATAATTCAATAACAATAAAAGGAAATGTGCAACAATGTTGATTAAGTATTCTGCGGGTTGTGTGTGGATATAAAACAATATTAAATATATTAAATAAATAATATATCATAATATGATTACATATATTATCAATAAATATTATATACATCATTACAATATTAAAGAAATCGGGGGGGGCAATAAAATATTTCGACAACAATAACAAAAAAAGTGCAACAATGTTGATTAACCACATTAATCTAATCGTTCATCAATATATTAGATTAATATATATGTAAAAAAAGTGTATATAATGTTGATTAACCACATTAATCTAATCGTTCATCAATATATTAGATTAATATATATGTATATATATATAAAACCTTTCGTAAACAAATGACCAACGTAAACAAATGTTAGGAGCGCTTTATAGACTGTTAGCTCGGTGGCTATGTCGTTTGCTGCGCTCAGGGCTATCAGTGTCACTACGCCCTTTCCCATGAAGCTAACTTAATCACACTTTAACGCAACACAATACCAACCTTGGCTTTCTATAGACCCCCGGCGTAGCGTTGGATGATCGCTAAATAATCCACAAATCAGTATGTAAATTATGTCACAGTACAGGAATAAATAACAGTACGTCTGCAGCTAGCTGCCAGGCTAGCTACACTGCTTCCTTAGCGTAGATGACGAGCTAGCGCACTGCTCTGTGATTGGTCCAAACGTCTACCCTGGCTCACATTGGTCCAGAATAATCCGTTATGTTCAGACTCATGATGATGTGAGTCAGAGTATGAACATGCTATAACCGGAATATCTCTCTCTCTCTCTCTCTCTCTCTCTCTCTCTCTCTCTCTCTCTCTCTCTCTCTCTCTCTCTCTCTCGCTCTCTCGCTCTCTCTCTCTCTCTCTCTCTCTTCTACTCTCTCTCTCTCTCTATCTCTTATAAAATAAAAAGGGTAAGGTATATATTATCACATAATTAATAAGTTTCAACGATAAATACACAATCTGTATTGCAAAGTCAGGAAATTTATAACGATAAAAGTAGTTTACAATAAAAATAGAGTAATAGTATAAAATATAGTAAGTTATTATAATAAATATCTATATATATAAATGTTATAGATATAATATTTACAAAAATATATATATAATATATATATATATATATATATATATATATATAATATATATATATATATATATATATATATATATATATATTATATATATGAAATGACACGATGCAGTGTTGTGGTATCTGGAGAATGTCTCCCTCTGCTGTAAAACAAGCTGGCCTACAATAAAATAAGTCATAGAGATCCGAAAATAAATCTTCAGATTTATAATTGGATACATATGATAGATCTGGCAACAGGAGGAATATATTAGCAAAAGACAAAATTGAAAATAAAGTAATGTGTGGTACAGTCCAAAAAATATTTGCAAATGTATTTGAGGATGTCGCTCGAATCATCTCAGCGAACATTTGAACTAATGTTAGTTCAGTGTTCTGACCTAACATTAACTAATGTTAGCTCAATGTAAGTATGTCTGTGTGGGACATTGCAAATGTATTTCAGGATGTCGC
>OLKM01000803.1:207329-209829 GCA_900291075.1 Melanogrammus aeglefinus
TGGAAGTCAGGTCGTTCCGCTGCTTCCTCTCTCTCTCCTCTCTCTCTCTCTCTCTCCCCTCTTCTCTCTCTCTCGCTCTCTCCTCTCTCTCTCTCTCTCTCTTCCTCTCTCCCTCTCTCTCTCTCTCTGCTACTCGATCTCTTCTCTCTCTCTCTCTCTCCTCTCTCTCTCTCTCTCTCTCTCTCTCTCTCTCTCTCTCTCTCTCTCCCTCTCTCTCTCTCCTCTCTCTTCTCTCTCTCTTGCTCTCTCTCTCTCTCTCTCTCTCTCTCTCTCTCTCTCTCTCTCTCTCTCTCCTCTCTCTCTCTCTCTCTCTCTCTCTCTCTCTCTCTCGTTCTCCTCTCTCTTCTCTCCTCTCTTCTCCTCTCTCTCTCTCCTCTCTCTCTCTCTCTCTCTCTCTCTCTCTCTCTCTCTCTCTCTCTCTCTCTCTCTCTCTCTCTCTCTCTCTCTCTCTCTCTCTCTCTCTCTCTCTCTCTCTCTCTCTCTCTCTCTCTCTCTCTCTCTCTCTCTCTCTCTCTCTCTCTCTCCCTCTCTCCCCCTCTGTGTCTCTCCACGGGTCAATTAAGGGGAAAATGAGGCAGAGGGGGAAACTCTCAGTCTGTCACCGTATAAAAAAGAGCAGACATACCTACCTATGCACCTGCCAATCGCTCATTTAATATACCATTAAAATGCCCTGCAGTGTATATGTGTGTCAGTCAGCGAGTGTGTGAGTGTGTGTGATTCAGTGTGTGTCAGTGTGTGTGTGTGTGTTAGTGTCAGTGTGTGTGTGGGTCTGTCAGTGTGCGCTCGCTGCTGTGTGTGTGTGTGTGTTTGTGCATGAGAGTGTGTGCGTGAGTGTGTGTGTTTGTGTGTGCGTGAATGTGTGTGTGAGTGTGTGTGTGTCTATGTTTCAGTGCGTGCGTGCGTGTGAGTGCATGAGTGTGTGTGTGTGCGTGAGTGTGTGTGTTTGTGTGTGCGTGAATGTGTGTGTGAGTGTGTGTGTGTCTATGTTTCAGTGCGTGCGTGCGTGTGAGTGCATGAGTGTGTGTGCGTGCATGCATTTTTGCGTGTGCCTGAGCGTGCGTGCATTTGAGTGTGTGCGCCTGTGCGTGCTTGCATTTAATAGAGAGTGAAAGACAGTGTGAGCGAGGGGAGCAGAAGGAGGAGGAAGAGGAGGCGGGGGCTCCTCTCATCTACGTATCTGCTCCAGTGAGGGCGAAAGAGAGGAAAAAAGAGAAATAAATTCAGTGAACCAATTGGCAAGTCCTTCAGGGAGGGGGAAACGCACCAACCATCTCCCCAACGCCAAAAAGAGCCCATACATTATGTCTTGCAATTCCTTTGACACATGGAAATAATTTATGACCGAAAAGAAAATACTCTATTTTCAATAACAAGCTTCCCATTTCAGCACTTTAAGCGCGCAGCTCTCAAAGTTAATTGAAAAGTGTCCTGGTTTTTCATTTGCATGAGAAACACATTTAAAGGTGAAAAATTATAAATAAATATGTGGCCACCTGTGAAATATGGCTTTTGGCCTGCTGGTCGTTTATAACTTTGTCTTTAATTACGTGACAGCGCGGGTTCAGCAGCTGTAATGAGAGGCCGGAGTGATTAAGACCAGAGATTCCTGGACAGAGAGGAATGACATGTATTGTGTTACGTAAATTTTACATATACATACACATATACATACACATATACATACACATATACATACACATACATACACATATGCATACAAGTATATATACACACACTAATGAACACATGCACGCATGACATGTATTGTGTTACGTAAATTTTACATATACATACACATATACATACACATATACATACAAGTATATATACACACACTAATGAACACATGCACGCACGCACGCGGGCATTCACGCATGCACACAGTGAAAGACTAACACAAACACACACACACACACACACACAAACACACACACACAAATAAAATGTCAACGATGCACCGAGAAGAAGTCTAATAGTATAATAGCAATATAGATAATGTAATTTCTAAAATAGACAACCAATACTACATTCATTCTGAAACCTCAAAGGATGACGGACGTCTTCATTATGTGGACCATCTCACGGCCATACATTCATAAACACAAACATAGATCCAAGTCTTCCAGAATGTAAAACTGAAAGGCCCGAGCACTTGGAGTGACATGTGTGGTCAGTCAGGCATCCACCTGGTATCAGGGCAGCTAGACAGGTAGTAAAGGTCAGGCAGACAGACAGTAGCGCAGACAGACAGACAGGGCAGATAGCCAGTCAGTAGGGCAGATAGACCGGCAGTAGCGCAGGGAGACAGGCAGTAGGGCAGATTGACTGACAATAGGGCAGAAAGTCAGGCAGTAAGGAAGATAGACTTACAGGAGGGCAGATAGACAGGCAGTAGCGCAGGGAGACAGGCAGTAGGGCAGATTGACTGACAATAGGGCAGAAAGTCAGGCAGTAAGGCAGATAGACTTACAGGAGGGCAGATAGACAGGCAGTAGGG
>OLKM01000803.1:214829-220364 GCA_900291075.1 Melanogrammus aeglefinus
AATTGCCTTCCATTAAAACAGTTGCACCCAATGGTGGTTTCCTCGCTTGGTAAAAAGCAATTGCATTTATTTGTATTGTTTTAATTGGTTGAAAATCATTAATATACTTTAAACATTATAGTATTAATTGCAAATTATATTTGAACAATTTTAAGTGTGTAATCTAATTCCTCAGCCTATATATTCTAAAACACAATCAGACCACAATGAATACGTAACCTTGTGTCTGCATGTACTGCCAGTGAGAAAGGTAAAAACAATTAGAAAACAATGAACATAATTAGAACCCATAAAACAAAAGGGAGACCAATTAATGATTCACCAGCGACCGGCTGGATGTTCGGAGCGGAGAGATGCTTCCACGCAGGCTGTCTCTGCGTAGATCATCTAACTACACCTGCACTAGCATGAAAAGGTAACCTTGACATTGAAACTGGATCCCAGTCTAGTTGTTTTCTATGTTTATGCGCATTTCACTGGAGAGACTCGCCTGGCCAGAAAGGAAAACTACAGAGGATAAAAAGTTACCTTTGTGAAACACAGGGCATGGTACTACTGAATAATACTTTCTTAAGTTACACATGCACTATTTATTTCCAACGCAATGATTGACGTGTCGAAATTCACATTTCAATCAATGAATTATGCATAATATTCCAGGAATAATTTACAAGTAAATAACTCGAAATTAGATGCATTTATTGTGTTTGTATTGAATTAATTTACGTCCAACTGTTAGTACATTTTAGGTACATTACAATGCAGCATTAAATGATAATAACCAAGGAGAAGCCTCAGGAGGACCACTGGACACTGACCACCTTCTCTTGGTCTCATCCTAACGAGGGCTCCGGACGAGGGCTCTGGTGTGCAGACAGAAAGGCACCCAGACACTCTGCGTCCTTCCTGCCCTACCGGCTCCCTGGTATGGAAAGCCAAGAAGGGTGCGGTTTAGCACTTTTACCGCGCCATTCTAGGGCCAGTTTGTGGCCTTCTTGGCTTTCCATACCCTAGTCCCATGAACCCTGCAACCAGCTCTCTGCCTTCCACAGCTCCGGCTGGCAGGAGGCCAGCATGTAGCATATAGCATGTAGCATGTAGCATGTAGCATATAGCATGTAGCATATAGCATGTAGCATGGCGCCTGGAGCATGGTGCCTGGAGCATGGACCTCACTCTGGCCCTCAGACAGGGGAAGTGACACCTTGCTCAAGGACAACAACGACGGTAATCAAAGCTCAGGACTCGTTTATTATGTCCAAACCAAAGATGGCAGTTTGTGACCGAACAATCGTTTTATTTTAGTTTATTGTATAAAGAGCAACATTTGTATTATTGTAATGCATTTTTTATATTAAAAAGATAATCAACTTAAACGAAAATTGTGCAATATAAAATCGAAAAGTTTCTTGTATTGTTGTTAAGTTTTGGTGTTAAATTACTAATGTTAGTGGATGGCAATTAGATGAAGACTCCATATCTTGTAAGATGAAGAAATGTCAAGTAAAGGTTTCAGTTATCCAATAAAAATCCAAAAAAATAATAATGAAAAAAAATATAAACTTAAAAGGTTATTTTATACAAATACACTTTTGTTAACACCAATATATTGTTGAATATTGTGTTCCTTATTGGATTTATGTGATGCCATCAAAATTTTCATAGTCTAAGCCGGAGTTGTCTTAAAAACAAAGAACCCGAATAAAAATAATAATTTTGTTAAATTAGCATAATTAATATTTTGGCTTGAAATTTTTTTCACTAATAAATGTAGTTTGGATGGAATTTCAAAATTGATTCAATCAATAACATTTTTTGATTATGTTTGAACGGATCAACAATTAGTAAATCATGAAAAATAATTTGTTAATAAAAAATGTGTGAATGTATTGATCTCATATTTTTCAGTTTTATTAGATTATAAAGATAATTATACATCTAATGTAAACAATTAAAGATACACACTTCCGGGCAGCCAGTGCATTTGATGTCACATCTCACACACGCACATGCATACACAAACACACACACACACACACACACACACACACACACACACACACACACACACACACACACAGAGACCACACATCTCACGCACACACACATGCACTCTCTCTCTCTGCACACACACATGCACTCTGCTCTCTCTGTCTCTCTCTCTCCTTCTCTGTCTCTCTCTCTCCCTCTCTCCATGTCTCTCTCTCTCTCTCTCTCTCTCTCTCTCTCTCTCTCTCTCTCTCTCTCTCTCTCTCTCTCTCTGTCTCTCTGTCTCTCTCTCTCCTCTCTCTCTCTCTCTCTCTCTCTCTCTCTCTCTCTCTCTCTCTCTCTCTCTCTCTCTCTCTCTCTCTCTCTCTCTTCTCTCTCTCTCTCTCTCTCTCTCTCTCTCTCTCTCTCTCTCTCTCTCTCTGTCCGTCTCTCTCCTCACTCTCTTTAATCTTTCTTTTCTTTCCGCTGACTTTGTTGGGTAAACTCTAGTTGGTAAACAGGTGAATCCATTACAGCGGATGACTTTTAGGGGCATATTCAACCCTATTAGCCTCAGCGCTGCCTGGTGGTGGAATGCGGCCCTCTGAACACTTAGTGCTCCGCCCAATCGAATGCAGCCGAGCCGCAGTCCCACACGCCGGCGGTTGTTCTCTGATTGCATTCTGCTGTCTGCCCGCGCAATTACACCCAATTTAATAAAACCACTTAGAGGGCAGGGGAGACCCCGAAGAGAGAGTTATAGCGAGAGAGAGAGAGAGAGAGAGAGAGAGAGAGAGAGAGAGAGAGAGAGAGAGAGAGAGGAGAGACGAGAGAGAGAGAGAGGAGAGGAGAGAGAGAGACTGAGAGGGGGTTCTATGAGAGAGAGAGAGAGAGAGATAGAGAGAGAGATGAAGAGAGAGAGAGAGAGAGATAGAGTCATAGCGAGAGAGAGAGAGAGAGAGAGAGAGTTGGGGTTAGACAGTGGAAGACGCAGTAAGAGTAACACGAGCAGGGAGACGAGAGACGGAGGAGCAGGAGGGGAGACAGCGATGTGACTTTGCCGAGGCCCGTGTGTTCATTTAGCCTCCGCCTAATCCCTGATTCAATTCCCCGCCTTTAAACGCAACGCATTACAACCCGGCCCTACCTAATGCTTTAACACATGGAGACACACACACACGCACACGTTTAAAAAAACCACCGCACAACTTAAAAAACAGGATAGCTCATCCACAGCAGGTCCCAGCCGGCCACACACACGCTGATTAGCGCTAAGCCGCGGTGTAGCCACCCAGGCTAAGCCACCAGTGGATAATTGTGCTGCTTTTAGCGCCTTATTACGCCATATCTGTCAGCGGCCTGAACCCCCGCTCGGGAGGAACACAGAGAGGGGTGGGGGGGGTGGTTGAAGGGGGTGGCGGTGGGGGGGGTGGGAGGAGGGGGGGGGTGGAAGGTGTATTAGGGGCGAAACGAGGAGGAAGGTGAAGCAGATAGAGGGGGTTAGAGGCAGTGGGGGGGGGCAGCCTGAAGGCACTCCTCTACCCCCTCTTTCCCCCCCTCCCCCCCCTCTCTCCCTCTTTCTCCCCCTCTCCTCCCCCTTCTCTCCCTTCTTTTCTTCCCCCTCTCCCCCCCTTCCCTCCCTCTTTTCTCCCCCTCTGTACTCAAACCGTTTTCTCCTTTCCTCCCCTCCTTTTGTCCTCTCCTCCTTTCTCTGTTTCCCTCCTTCCCCCATCCTTCCCCTCCAGGCATCCTCCTTCACGGCCACCCTTCTCCTCTTCTCTTCACTTCTTGGCTACCCCCCCCCCTCCCATCCCCCCTTCCCCCCGTTCCCCCTCCCCCTCCCCCGTTTCTCCAACTCATTTGCTTTTATTCATCTGTTCCGCTCTACAGTTACCTGCGTGCGTGTGGGTGTGTGCGTGTGTGCGTGCGTGCATGTGTGTTGGTGTGTGTTGGTGTGTGTGCGAGAGTGTGCACGAGTACTCGCATGCACGTGTGAGCGCGTGAAAGCGAGCGCCCGTCTCCGCCCATCGCGCGCGTGGCCCCACACCACACACCGTTCTCTCTCGCCTCTGTTCCTCCTCGCCTTCCCCTCCTGTATCCCTTCATCCCTCACTCCCTTCATTTGTCCCCACTCCTTCATACCCCCCCCCCCCCCCCCCGGTGTCCCGGGCCCTACTGTACTACCCCGTACCCTGTTCCTGTCACCAGCCCGGCCCTTTGACAAATCACGTGAAGGGCACACTGAGTTTTGTAGGACGAGACAAAGCCTAAACATATGGCCGGGCGTCCCCAGGTGCTCCGCTCACCAGTCCGCCTGGCCCGCCGCGTCCTTATATATAACATTAGCTACCTGTGCGGCCGCCTGTCTGTCTGCACGCCTGTCTGTCGGTCCGTCTGCGCGGCCTCACCTCTCTTCTCTACCTGTCTCGTGCTCTGTAGGAAGCTGGGGTGACCACAGCTGGAAGCTGTTATGTCTCTGTCTATCTCCCTTCCTGTCTGTCTGTCAGTCTTCCTCTCTGTCTGTTTCTCTGCCTGTAAAGACAGAAATACAGAAAGACAGCGTCCATATGTCTGTCTGTCAGTCTGTCAGTCTTTCTGTCTGTCTGTCTGTCTGTCTGTCTGTCTGTCTGTCTGTCTGTCTGTCTGTCTGTCTGTCTGTCTGTCTGTCTGTCTGTCTGTCTGTCTGTCTGTCTGTCTGTCTTCCTCTCTGTCTGTTTTTCTGCCTGTAAAGACAGGAATACAGAAAGACAGCGTCCGTATGTCGGTCTGTCTGTCTGTCTGGCTGTATGTCTGTCTGTCTGTCTGGCTGTGTTTCTGTGTTTCTGTGTGTGTGTCTGTCATCGATGTACTGTACTGTATTGGTATTGAATTTGTGTGTACTGTACGTTGTGCTGTCGATGCCGTGTCGGTTAATCTCCTGTTCACTGAGTCCAGGTGAAACATTAGTGTTATGTTAATGCCTTCCACGGCGCTGCCTGCCTGTCGGAGCCTCTAGTGACGGCCCCTCTCAAGTTAAGCAGGCGTCTAAGACACTCTCGTTATCTGTCAGTCAGGCGTTATCATCTGCTGCTCGATGGGTTTTAGCTAACGTGAGAGTGAGAGTGGAGGATGCGTGTGACCGGTCTGTTTTCTGATAGCAGATGTCATACTGATATACGTGATATTCATGTATCTCAGACGATATGCTCGATCTTCCTCGACTAGGGAGCGTATTAGTATTGGGGGTCATTTTGTTCTTTCTTTATCTTCATTTTATTCATCTGTTTTTTATCCATTTGATCTTTTTTTTTTTGTATCTTTTGGTACGATACCGAAATAATCTGTTTGTTTAGCTTCTTTCTTTTTTTTTTGTAATGTTAATAGATGACAATTAGGTTGCATCTTATATTAGGACATTATTTAATTTAACATACACAGACAAACCCAAAGATACACACCACACGCACACACACACACACACACACACACACACACACACACACACCCCTTCACACGCACATGTATGCCAACGGGAGATAGATGTGAAAGCATGAAGAAGACCTCACGCCCAAACTGCATTAATATGCA
>OLKM01000804.1:0-45265 GCA_900291075.1 Melanogrammus aeglefinus
GCGGTGTAGGCGTCCCTGTGGCCGATTCCGTCGCCCTGAGACAATGCCACCACCCTGCCGTAACCCGGTCCGCACTTCAGGATTCTCCGCCCCTGCCGCGCCAGCCTGCACAAAGGAGTATTCCTTTTATCAAAACCCCGGTTCACCATTTCAGGCTGCCCGTCCGCCCACCAGGATTCCCCAACAGCGGGGTCATCACGCCCTTTTGCACTTTTTGAGTTTCTGAGGAATGCCTTTGGCCAGGGTGCAGCAGCAGAGTGTGCTGCACATCCGCAATCTGATCGTCTACACCTTGGACGACAAATTCTCCGTTGCAGGTCGCTGCCGCAGACGACCAACCTGACCGCATCTACGGCAAGCTGTTCGGATCCGCTCAGTGAGCATGGTCTCATGGTCAACCACGGCCCAAGTGCGAGTTTGGGCCGGTCATCATCAATTCCCCCGCGCCAAACGTACCGCCGCAGGGGCGGTTCCCTCCCGGCCCAGGTGACGCCATCGCCAGCTTTCCAACGCTCCAGCACTGTGAAGTCCTGCAGGATTCCTGGGCAATCGTGAACTTCTACAACCGTTTCCTCCCTACCCCGCGGATTCGCACAGCTCATGCGACCCTTGTACAATGCTTGCGGGGACAGGAGCCGAGACAGTGTTGGAATGGTCCAACAGAGATGACGGCTGCCTTCGATGCTGCAAGAACCGCGTTGGCCAACGCTGCCTCTGCTGGGCAATCCGCCTCCGACCGCCCCTGTTGCTCTTACTTACGGACGCACTCTGATTGTACGCCGAGGGGCTGTGTGTGAGCAATGGGGTGGGCGAGCCTGGCCAGCCGCTGGCCTTTTTCACAGGAGCTCCGGGACAACGATAGGAAATAGGAACAGCGCCTTCGAACAGGAGCTCCTGGCTCTTTTCCTCGCCACCACCCATTCCCGTTTCTGTTGAGGGCCGTCGGTTACGCGCTTTCGTTGACCAACAGCCGCTGACGTCGCCCATGGCCAAGTCTTCGGAGCCATATGGTCTGGTTCGACAGCAGCGTCAGCTCCTCCAACATCTCTGAGTACAACCACTGACATCATCATGTGGCCGGCCAAAGGAACAATTTGTAGCAGACTGCCTCTCTCGGTTGTTATTGGTTCCGTCCATTGGGCCTCGACTAAGCAGCTATGGCTGGGATCAGGCTTACGGACTCTGAGGTACAAGGCAACAGGACGGCCCACGGCGCTCTCATGGAGGACGTGGGTACTTTGGCACAGCCAACACTACGCTCCTTCTGCGGACGTCTCCACTGGCTACCGCGCCCCATGGTGCTGCTGGCTGGAGGCGTTAAGTCTATGAACGCGATCCACGGCCCTTTCCACCCGGGGGTGAAGGCCTCTGCCAAAGCTGCTGGGGGCCAAGTTCATGTGGCCGGGCCTCCTGTCTGTGTGGCATGCGCCCAGCCGTGCTACAGGTGATCGTCATACCAAAGCCCCTCTTGCAACCTGCTTCTCAAAGTGCCGGGAGAGGCGTGTTTCGACCATCGTCAATGTGGACCTGGTGTGGCCGCCGCTTTCACCCTCCGTGGTTACCCTACCTCCTTCAACATGGTGGAACAGGAACACCAGGTGGCCAGAGGTGGTTCCGCTGTCCTCCACTACAGCAGCTGAGGTGGCCCAGGGCGTTCGTTATCTGGCTGTGGTGGCCCATTTCGGCACGCCGTCCGACCTTTCTCGGAACTGGGGCCGCAGTTTACAATCGGAGAGGTTTGGACTGCGGTCTGCCGGGGTCCTGGGGGTGATTAAGGTCCACCGTACCACAGCCTATATACCCACAGAGCAACGGGCTTTGCGAGCGGGCTTCATGGGACATGAGCCGCGCTCAGGCCAGCCTTACGGGCAGCGACTGGGATGACGCCTCCCATGGGTTAATGCTGGGCCTTCGCTCCGCCCCACAGGTCGATCTCGAGGCCTCGTCTGGCAGAGCTGGTGTACGGCCAGCCCCTGCGCGTCCCTGGGGAGTTACTTCTGGACGCCACATGCCGTTGGTCGGCTGCCTCTCATCTGGTGCTGCGTCCGGGACATTTGCGGATGGCTTTTCGTTCTCCCATTGACGTCTCACCATGGCTCTCTCCCCGGTCCCCTACGTTCAAGGATTTGCCGTCAGCCAATTAGTACGTTTTCAAACCGCCACGATGGCCACCATACCCCGCTTGCAGCCCCCTGGCGATGGGCCTTCCGCGTCTTGGAGGGTGGGCCTAAGAACTTTGTTTGTGGATATGGGGGCAGGCGTGAGCGGGTGGCTATAGACCGGCTGAAGCTGCTTCTCCGTGGATATTGGCGAACCGGCTCCAGCTGGCTCAGCCCCCACGCGGGGTGCTCGCCTGCGGCAGCCTCGACACCTGCCCCTGCGGTAGCCTCGACACCTACTCCTGCCTTTTGCCCTTGTCCTGTTAAGAGCAGCCGTTCTGGCCGCCTGGTCCGCCCCCCTAGGCGTTGATTTTTCTAGGGACTGTTATGTGCTAGTATGTTCTGTTTAACACTAGTGGGTGTCCGATGTTCTCTGTAGGTTACCTGTTTGGTCTGGGGCTGTAGTCTTGGGTGAATTCCTGTGGGGGCCTGTGTGTGACCCACAAACTACAATGGTAAGACATTCACCAAGGGACTGTACCTTTTAAGGAAAAGGGTTTTGGGATGACCGTTCTGTTTTACGACCATTTTGGTTTTACGTTAGTTCTGTTTTACTGAAGTTACGTTCTGAACTCATGCTGGAGTAACACGTGATTAATTGAAGGGGTCGACTCGACCCATCTCTGTCTCTTGTCTCGTCATTTACCGCACTCCATAACATCAGGGTTAACATCATTATGCTGTTGGAGCCACACCAGACCATATCCCCAAATCCTATCCACGGTAAAGCTAGAAAAGAGACGACTCACCACCGTCACCACTGGAATACAATACTTCCAACACAGTTTTAAAAGTAAAAGCAGGGCCGTGTTCCTTCGTCATCTCTTCAATGATGTTGTAGAATTTGTTCAGCCCCTTTATCCAGACAGTTTTAGAAATGACACTTAAACAAAATGCTTCTCCCCAATTCAATTTTGATGATGATTTTGAAAATAGTACTACTCTCTTGTGTTTTTTTCTTACCAAATATCCAGCCCACCACGCCAAACATTGACACACATTGCCTATTATTGTTCTACACGCATGTTCTATTACCAGCGCATATAAATCTACGAGCTGAAATATGTAATATGCCCACCCGCCACTAGACATCGCACAAACACAAACAACTTGTATCGCATTAATGGAACGTTCAAATGACAATATCAAAATTCAATATTTTTTGTCATTATTTAAATTAGTTCTTACTATTACCCTCCGAGACCAAAGGCAGTTGTATGAGACATACTTGCCAATACAGAGTGATAAGGACACAAGTATTTCACACTCCTTCCAGGTGTGTGGAAGTGTTTGGGGAAACAGGTCTCGCTGACCGAGGTGATGAACACACTCCACTGTCACAAACTGGAAACACACACAAATGACCAAAACTAGTCTGCATGCATCAACAAAAAGTCACCAACTCCCGCAACGTCAAATCACCATACATGTGTGTCCACGCTGAGTAGAATAAGCATCAGGAAAAAGCAGATGGTCCAGAATTGAGGCAACGGCATCAGGGCTGTTGCTTGGGGATAAGCGATGAACGCCAAGCCAGGACCTTTGTTGGTAGAGGTGAGAGAGCCCTTTTGTTTAGGTTCAAATTCCAATCGAAAAAGGAAAATACTGATGATGATCAAGAATGCCATTCTGACATAATTTGAATGTTTGAGAAAGTATGGTCTATGCCAGGTAATTACAGTCCAATACTCTAACACTAGCAATGCATATGCAAAAATCTAATTGTAACCTTTATTTTGTAGATGAGCTGTACGTTGTTTGATTTATTTTTAGTCAAGCTCATTTTGTCAACGAATAAAAACCAAAGAAAATAAATCGTGAAATTGATTAAACTAAACATTATTGTTCATTTTGAACATTGTTCAAAATGTGCTACCTGAGTCTACCACCATGTCAACGGGAACACCTTGTCTCTCTGCCATGAATCCAAGTACGGAGAAGACAACAAATCCAGCAACAAAGCTGGTTCCACTGTTTAGCAGACACAACAGGAAGGTGTCCCTAGAGGTCACAGTAAAACGGTATTTGTCAAGATCAGAACAATCTTGACAAATATACAATCCATTACATGTTCAATTATTGTATTCAAAATATCTACTTTGATAATTGAATGATTGAATAGTTAAACAAAAATGGAAAATATTGTAGATTAAAAACTGGACTTTCTCTTACTTGTAACAGTTATTGTTGTGTTCATTATAGCTTCCCAAAACGGTCAATGTCCCCGAAGCCAGGCTGTAGGAGAAGAATATTTGAGATCCTGCCTCTACCCAGACCTGTGTTATCATAACGTCAACAATAAAAAAACAATAAAAAACAAATGAAAAACGTCAGAAATGCTTGTTCAATGTGAGATATGAAATACAATGGGACAATTGCTCTGTCGCTAGCTTAGCCACTTTTTAGAGTTCAACATGGTTTTAAACTCAAGAAGTTACGTGACGTCTTAAGCTCCATTGCTGTGTCATATGTACTTGTGGTTTAACCTACAGCTGCATTTTACCTTGATCTCAATTGTTGTGTCTTTAGAGAAATTCACATCAGACACTGGAGGGCGTATTTTGTGCATGTTAGTCTAATCTCGAAACTGACGTGGTTTTAGAGCAGACTAAACCAGTTTGCAGGATGAAACAAGGCTCCATCATAACCGACACACACACACAGAATTAGTTTTATGAATTATAGGTATGATACATTTACACTTATTACACCAGATAGACCTTCAGTACAATACAGGCTACAATATAGGTGTTGTTTAAAGTGCCCAACTAAAACTCTACAAAGAACAGATTATTTGTATGTAAAAAAATAAATGAACGCACAGAGGATCGTACCATTCAACGAAACATAAAAAGGTCAACGCTTAACTAAAATGGTTAGCAACAATGGCTTGGCGAAATGCACTTCCTGCTAGATCAGCAGTACCGGGCCCAGCAGAGGTATTAGAGTCTGCAAGTTCAAGGCCTGTTGGCTGAGGGAAATGGGGCTCATCCCAGTCGATTGCCAAGTTGTGGAAGACTGTTGAAGCGACTATTATGTAATTAATAATTAAGTAATCACGTTTGCATACACACACCAAGAGAAAACAATGACAAGTAATTGATTGACGTAGGTGAGGGCAGATTCCAGACTACGATTTCCACAAAAAGTAGCCCAAAATATTGCTACTATTTATTATAGTTTTATTATATTAAAGTTCACTTTACATTCCCATTAAGTTTTTCTTGGTAATTATAGCACAAAACGCATCCACCATTAAGTTAAGACTGCATCTGCTGGGGTATACTAGAAATCAGTGTACTTCCGGTTTCCAAGCAGTTTAAACCGAGTCAGCTAGGAATCAGCTGATGCTGTACGAGTCGTTACACAGCGATCACGTTCAACCTTGTGCGCAGCTGCGTGTTAAACTCCAAAACCTCCAAAGTTTTAAGGAGTACGGTTTAAAGTGCAGCAATGCTAACTGGCAGAGCAATTGTGTGTTTTATGTTTACAAAGGATTAATTCAATATTTATGTCACTTGAACTTTCTATCTTTGTCCATCCCATCATTAGAGTGTGGTCTCTTCCTCAAAACTTTCTTTATTTTATTTTTTACTTTGCCATAACAATCATACTGAATGGGGACAAAGAAACATTAGTCACTGTTCATTGCACACTGTCTGTATGCAGTACTCTACCTCAAGGACAGCCACCTGCTTTAATTCTGGATACAGGTAGTACTTAATGCCTTCCCAAGCTCCAGGTAGAGTCACACCTCTGATGAGGAGAACCAGCAGCATCACATAGGGGAACACTGCAGTGAAGTACACAACCTGAGACAGTAGGAGAGTTGAACAAATCTCTAATGAGTGACGACTGAAGTCTGAATTGTATTTGATGGTTACTTTGTTTGCCTTAAAGGGGACATATTATGCCGCCAGGTGTGAGTGTGATTAGCCTGACAAGCCATTTCGAAAATCTGCCCCAAATGACATCACTAGTGGGCGTGTCCATCTAGATGTGTGCTGGATAGATCAGTCTAGCATCCTACCCAGTTGACTGAAGTAAACGTTGCTCATCTATCTAGCACAGATCTAGGTGGACACACCCACTATTGATGTCATATGGGGCAGATTTTCAAAACGGCTTGTAGGGCTAATCACACTCACACCTGGTGGCATAATGTGTCTCCTTTAAAATAAAAGGTAACCCTTCCTTTTACAGTCCACTAATTACTAGATATTTACCTGGTAAATATATGGTAAATATACTCAGTTGAGTTGATGGGTAATAGTTGAGGTTTTTCTTAGTACTTAAGCTGTAGTTCTTCTGTATTTACCTTCTTAATACCAGTGGTTATTACCCAATAATGTACTATATAAACCAGGTAAATACCTAGTATTTAGGGGACTTTAAACGGAAGGGTTACCAAACAATAAAGCCAAGCGAGACCTTTCCTGAAGACCTGACCCCTTTCCAGATGCTGAAGTAGCAGAAGGTCCAGCAGGCCAGAAGACACAAGGCCAGGTCCCATCTGACACTGCCCAGCTCCCCAATGCCTCCAGAGATGGACAGAGCCCGGCGTCTGGACATTTAAACATACTTACATTTAAAAACAATACAAACTCTAACAGGGGTTACAAACAAATTTAACTTCTGTATCTTCTGTAATATTTGCTGATCTTCAAAGTTATAAATTTGATAAACCTATATAACCATTTAAACCTGCTCTATATACATTTTCTCATTAGCAGCCTCTAGTGGCTAGAGTTGTAGCTACATGTTTACTTTCTTAATATCATTTTTCGGATTTCAGATTTTCCCACTGTGGTTCCTGGTTTCTGCTAGTCTCTATGGTTTCCCACGCAAGAGTGGACTAGAGATTTATAGAGACAAATTACCAGGCAACTTTTTGTTATTTTATGGACTAAATATCTGCAGTAGAACAAAGGGACATAGTGCAGCTTTAAGCTAAATATGTTTTATTGGATGGATGCCTGAAGTATGTGAGTGTGATGTAATGATGTCTATGTTTAGGAAACATATTCACTCACTCCCAGAACTCTGTCGCCGCAGAGGTGGTGTTGCTAAAGTTTCCTACAGTCACATTAGATTGTGAATGCTGCAAATCCACACAGTTGTCTGTTGACAAGGGAAAAAGGTGTTAGTAATAATTCTAGATTACGAGAAATGTCCATCCAGGGCCTCAGTGCTACTGTTTGATTTTAAATTAATTAGAATATTGTACTGCATTTCACAGCCTTGTAAAACAGGCTCTAAACAAGCAGCCTTCAGTCGGCTTGAGATCACATACCATCCTTCACTGTCAAGCCGTCTTGAGAGTTAGTTGAGGCAAATTTTGCGCTGTCAATGTTTACTGCAGAGGTTCCAGTCCCTACTATAAAGCTAACATGTTGATCACTGCACACTCCAGCCTTACCTGTATTCCAGCTGTTTCCACAGTGGGCCCAGGGTAGCTGGGCGCTGAAGGAGAATATCAGGTACAGTAGGGCCCAGGCTTGGATTACAATGTAGACAAAGTCATAGAGTTTGATGATGAGCTGTCCGTATCCAATACCTAAAAATAAATGCGCAGACTGATTTGGCACATAATGACACGTACCTTTGGACAGGCAGTTGCAAATGGAATGTTCCTGTTTTCTACAATTTATGTTGTGGTTCATTTGCAGTTGCCTAGGGTGGTTAAGGCTTAGATAACAGATGAAGGGATATTTGTGCTTGTCACTATCTGCGTTTTTATTAAATGTGCTTTT
Source organism: Melanogrammus aeglefinus (assembly GCA_900291075.1). Classification (NCBI taxonomy): domain Eukaryota; kingdom Metazoa; phylum Chordata; class Actinopteri; order Gadiformes; family Gadidae; genus Melanogrammus; species Melanogrammus aeglefinus. Next base: position 7,913 of record OLKM01000804.1, read on the forward strand.
TGCATTTCTTGGGTGGTTGTGGTAAATTAAATGTGTATCTAAACTTGATTAACGTCATAACTTTATTTTAAACCTGCTCTAATCATCTAATCATTCAAATGAACTTTTGTCAGACTTTTGTCTTACCTTGTGCCAGCGGGCACAGCTTCCTCCAACAGGTGACGGCTCCTTCCTGGGTGTACTGACCAATCGCAGTCTCCATCAGGAACAGGGGTAATCCACCGAGCACCGCTAACATGGTATATGGTACCAGGAATGCCCCTGCACACACACATATTTGAATTGTATGACACATTAATTAATGTTCATGTGGACATTAATGTCCACATTAATACAAAAGCATATACAAATATTCAAAGATGCAAACCTTTGAAATAACTCAGTACTTGTACTAAGTATGTACAAGTAACGAACTAAGACTAATCGCAGTTTCAAATACCAGTGTCTTCCGACCAATGATCCGGGTTTCAGAGCACTCAGTAAGTACCTGCTTGGGGACCTTCTTCTTCGACACACTCACTTCCCATCCAGGCGACGGTACCTCATAACTCACCTCCACCGTTCTTGTAGCAGAGGTACGGGAACCGCCACACGTTCCCCAGACCAACCACATTGCCCGCCACGACCAGGAGGTACTCCGTCTTATTCGCCCACTTTCCTCTGGCTTTCCCATGGCTCTTCTTCGTTTTCTTCTGTTCTCTGTTCATGTTTGGCTCCCAGATCGTACGTTGGATCTCCTTCCTCTGCCAAGTGAATGTTTTTTAAATTTCAGTTATTTGCTGGCGAAGAACTTCATCCAATACGTTGCAGTTTTTCCTTTTCTTTCACCTAATGAGAGGAATTTTAGGTGTGGTAGCCTACAGCAACTTTTGACATCATCTTTTCAAGAAAAAGCTAGATTGGTCCATCACGCCCTCGTCACATCTTTTAGCCGTTGGTTAACTGGACACAAGGTCAACAATTAATGTTTTAAGCCGGTTTCCCTGTTTAATGATTAAGGATATATATATATTTTTAACACAGGTTGTTTTGATCTGTCAATTATCAATCAGCCATGGACTCTTCTTCGTTTTCTTCTGTTCTCTGGCCCGTTTCAGAAAACAATTCTGCCTTCCAATTGTCTCAAATGCATGTGGATTTGGACCTTTTTACACATCCGACCCCTGCCGTACTGTAACTAGCGCTCGCCGTTATTATCCCTTTCCATTGCTACCTAATGCTGTGATGGTGATGCTGTGAGCATCACCATTGCGTTGGGTTCAATGTCTCTCCCTCTCATGCTGTGTTGCTAGCTCTTCCGACCTCAGCTTGATATTTTAGCAGTAGCGAACCCTGACTCTTAAACCCCGGCTCTCTGACCCCCCTTCACCGTCTGCGAAAAAGCAAACCACCAGCTTAGCTTGCAGTTTCCTCTCTATAGTACTGCAAAAGTTCATGTTCAAGATTGTCAGGTTCTTACCCTCTGCTTCCGTCCAGATCTTCTCCCTACAGCGGCGCTGTCCTTTCACACTGCCTTCCTGGTTTATACACCGACTGGCCTTGCCCTGCTCTGCTCATCCCCATCCAAGAAACATTTGAACCTTACAACCCTCGTCTGTTGTCGTGTGTTTGAGCCCCCCCCCCCCCCACTCACCCCCACCTGACATAACACATTCTCAGTTATAACATTGCGGGTTTTACCTGTCCGACTCGGATCACATACCATGTAGGTATGCAACCGCTTTCCTTTGTTTTCACTGGCTCTACACCTGTTTGACTCGCCCACCTGCCATCCATCTCCGGTCATCATCTCTGCCTTACTTAAACCCAGGTTCTTCACCCACTGATTGCTAGATCGTTGTTTGTTTATCGATTGCCACCTGAAATCGTTGCAGCCTGCCATCCACCCTGTGTGGTCATCTACGTACCTGCCTGCTTGCGGCGTCGCCTGCCTGTCAACCGTCCTTTCCGTCCACCTAGTCAACCCTGCGCTGTCATCTACCCTCACCTGTCCACCTCCTGTTTCACTACTGCGCTCATCATCCCTGCATAAACCTCCCGTTTAATTCAACCTCTGTTGTCTGCGTCTGCGCTTGGGTTACCCCCGTTCGATTGTAACATCTTTTCCCTACATAATGCTGTGATAGTGATGCTTTGAGTGGTGGCGGGGGGGCAACCCTGTTTTTTCTGTCCCAGACTCCCCATTTATTTTATGTCTGCTAATGACGGTATGATACAACAAATTGGTAGATAAACTGAAGGATTATTTTGCATTACATTATGCACCTATTTAGTTACATCAGTGCATTACCGTGACTTGAGTAAAACCTATTTTAAACGATGATGTCAAGCTTCTAAGATCTAAAATCTGCATATGTTATTCCACTGTAGGCTACTATAGTGGCCCGGCACGGCATGTCTATAAATTATGACTCGCTTGTCTTGAGTCGATGATGCAACACACAAAATTGTATTGCCTATTTAGTTTATATCAATGCCTCCCATAATATCAGAAGGATTCGTTCAAGACACAGATTTTCAGACAGACAGTAAGTGACACAATGATGTTGCGATGATTAATTCAGTTTGAAGTTCAATATTTCGTCCTCTTTTTCTAATCCCAACAGCTCACTGAGAGCTGATTTATTTCATATTAGTCCTGTTTAAACATTGGACAATGTTTAACACTTATTTCCCGGAGTGGCAAACGACGTTCTTGATATTAGGAGAAAAAAAACAGTGCAGAAAGAAAACAGACAAGAGAGCTGTTTTGAAGTAGCAAACCATAGCTAACTAACCCCTAGCTGACCCTAACCCTACTTTGGTTTGAGGCAGATGATCAAAGAAAGTCAAAAGACGTATTTAAACCCATATGCAAGAGACGGGGTAAATCCCTATGTTCCCCAGGTTCTATGTTCCCCGGGTGCAAAGGGTTAGGGTCAGGTTTAGCTTTCGGGTTAGGGTGAGGATTAGTTAACCCTCACCCTAACCATAGCCAATCTGAGGAGAGACAATCTAACCAATCACAGGCGAATCAGAGGCGAAAAAGGCAATACTTGCCCCTACCATCCTTCTAAATAACCAAATACCATTAGGGACTAGAATCATTTCTTCACTTCTCGATCATATTCTGGGCTAAATAAATAATACCAGGGGCTTTAGCCCCGAATAAAACAGCCTAGTGACGCCACTATCATTTCATTATAAAATATTGTATCCAGAATTGCTTTGTGAAATCAATGCAGTCCTCTGTAAATAGATAACATATTACTATCAACTGTAAATCTTTTAAGGTGAAGTCCGGAAGAGGAAAGAGGGTGAGAGCTTGCAGACCTGAAGAACTACAATTCCTCGCACAGTGTGGGTACCCTTCTTCCTCACCCCTCATCCAAGGGGAACTCACGTCTGGCTGGCAGACATCCAAGACACTTGTATAGTTGGCCTTACGCCACTCAGTTGAAGGCTACAGGGAACGAGCCAGCGGGCCCTTTCTGCCTGGGACTCAGGGTACTAGATATCGGTGGGAAGGCTTCCCGCACCTGCCTCATTTGGGAATGTGCCTGGTCCGTCCCTCATCGACTTCATTCTCAGCAGTGACTTCAACCCCTCAGCCGTCTCTACTGGTGTCAACCCCAGCCATGGATCTTAACTTGCCCCTGGTCCTATGGTCATACAGAACTGCAGATCCAGAGTAAACACGCTGCCCCCCGGCCGCTCTAATGATTGGACCGGAGGTGCGGACCCTAGTGACCTGGTGTTCGGAGCTCCTCCGGGACCCGGACAGGCCTAGACTATTTCCCACGGCTATGACAGCTAAAGGCGGGCGTTTGACTCCCGCTGCATGGGAGAGGACTTTGTCAAGGGGGCCCAGGTACGGAAGTAGGGGGTCTCCCCAAGGCTCAGCGACCGGTGGACTGGGCAATGCATAATGTTGGCCAGATGTTGTCCACAGGGTGGCGCTGGTAAGAGGCCACAAGTCGGTCCTACATCGTGACTGTCTGGCACCCTTCCAGCCAGTACCAAAGAGAGCTCGGCTTGTGCTGAGCCAACACCTGGATCAGACACTTCCCCTGTTGTGGTACCTGAGCACACAGTGCTACCGAGTCGTCAAAGACGCCTTCCTCTGCACCTCCAGGCCTTTGTGCTGGTAGCACGGGTTGCTGGGGTCAACTGAACCCCGCAGGTGGGGGCTGTGTGGCGTCCCAGAAGGTGCCGATTTTTCAAGCATGCGTTGTTTAATTGTTCTTTCAGTTCTGTTGCATTCTATTAAAGGTACCTATGTTTTTGCTCATTGTTTTTGTCTTGCGTTGTGGAACTAAAGTGGGGGACTCTTTTGGGAAAGAGCGCCCTGTGGTTTTACACACGATCCTAAGAAGGAAGGGTTTTTCTGGAAGGCTTTTTCTGTGCTCGCATAAATTATTAAACACCTTAAGGTTAATTCTGAAGCCTGGGTGTTACGTTAATCAAAATGCCTCAGATCATTTCAATATATTAACGTTACGCAGTAGGCTTGTAGCGCCAACTGCTAACGAGATGAATGATCAACTGAAGCGACTCTTGGATTATACGTGCTATGTGTTCATTTATGCATTATGTGTCTGTTATTGTAAACCGTTATGCAAGCTGTTCCTGCATGCATTATTTGGAATATTTAACTGTCAATCTGTGTGGGTGACCTATCACAGTGGCAGGAGGGAGGGGCTTTGCGGGGAGATAAAAGAGGAATTTTGAATTGCATGTTAGTAGATGGTTGGAGACTCAGAGTATTTCATCTGTGTATTGATTGCAAATAGTCTTTATTTGCCATGGGTTATGGCTAAACGGTTACCTCTGTGTTCCCCAAATAAAACTCAGTGTTACATACTCTTGACTTTACATTCCTCTGTCCCCAGCAGGATTGCTACAATTCAGCTATAATTATAGGTCTATGAATGTAGTTTACAACTATTAATGCAAAAAGAGGACTGTGTGTTATTTACTACATGTCGAAGCAACAAACAGACGGTTTGCGGCTGCAGATTTTGAAATGGCAGAAATAAAATTCTTTGACTACTTCTGTACTAACTAAGATGTTCTGCACTGCAACCCCTGACCCCAAAGTCTGTGTACTGCGCCAAGTAGGGACCTTTTTGAGGTGTAAAAAAGGAACCAGGAATTAATTGAGAACCTGTTTCCTGTGGTGGAAACTTTAGACAGTTTTGCTTTCATCCATTAGGCTTTCTGTGTGCTGCTAGCTAGTTAGTATATGGAGACAGCCTCACGACTTAATGAGATTTAAGTGTTTGTGTTTCACATGTGTGTACCCATGGTAGCACATTCTTATCTCTAATCCCAGATTTCCCTCACACATTTTCACAAAGTGCTGTATAGGCCTGGAATTTCGAAATTTTAGGAGGAAAGGCCTCTTGAGCAATTATTTTGCCAGGGAATCAAGGCCAGGGAACAAGGCCTTAAGGGAAAAAAAATACTTTTATTTCACTCAAATATACTTATCATCAGTGGGATGGGTGCTGGTCTTCGCAAGCTACAATTTTAATCTGCAGTATCCTGAGGATGGCTTCTGCACTCTGGAGTTTATGCAAAGATATTATGACGCTCAAATGCTCAAATGTCTGCATTGCATGCTTTGCCTTCTTGCATGATGAACCAGCCAACCTCCCAGTACATATGGGATAGGCTACTGATATATCTATATATCGATACACAATATATCGATACACAATAGACACCCAATTAAACATGTAAGATAAAAGTATATGAGGATCAATTGAAATGCCAGTGCAGGCACACAACTGGTCAACATAAAGGTTCTGAGCCCTGGTTTAAAGGCGGGCCTATGAAATGTTGAGGCACACCCATTGGCAGTACGAAACATGGCTGACCTTTGACCTTATGAGGCCTTACAGCTCGAGTAACAATCGTCATTCTTTCGATCGCATTCAAATGCAGGGGAGGTCTAATATGAGTTCAGCTTGTCAGCTGACACGTGTCTTTCTTAGTGTACAACAGAAGCAACATCCCATCATCCACATCTTAAATCTGACAAGAGCGCGCTGCGACATGCATAATGACAGCCAGATATCCGGGAGGGAAAGTGACGTGACAGGAATTATTTCAGATGAATTTGTATTCAGAGGAAGACCTTTTGTATGGCTTTGTAAGATGACCGAGAGGACGTGGCACATTTAAATACCAGGTCTCTTTGTCGCAGCTTTTAACAGATAACTCTGAAGACATTTGCAGGCATTGCAGTGGTCAAGACTAGTAAATATTAAAAGCATGGAAGAGTTTTTCCCAATCTTTCCTGGACATTCATCTTTTAAAACATGCTATGTTTTTCAATGGATAGTAGGCTGATTTTGTAACTTGTCTTTACTTTTGTTCATAGCTACACCAAGAGATTAAATATGAGTATGCTGACTTTAAATCTCCCAAAAACATATGGGATAACCATATTGATTATCTTTGAGATTACATTGAGATTACAGTTCACAAGCCCTCACTATTGTGATGATCATCTACAGTTAACATAAGATCTGATCTACAATGCAATTAAAAACAAGAAGCATGCTGATAAGTCAACATCAACAGGTAGCTTTGCAAATGCTGTGCCACCCCCTCAAGGGTTTCATGGTGTCTGGATGCATGAAAAACAGAATTGTGTTTCGTACGGTAACACAGATGTCTTGTCTCATATTGTCTAATTGCCGCTTCATTTCCTGGATATTCGTCAGTAAAATAAAGGAGGCAAAAACCATGACATGACTTTAGTGGAAAGAAGGCCCAGGACCTGCTGTCACTGGAGGCCTAGTCAGCCCATTAAAAGGGGTGCTGTCAGGCCCGGCTAGGCTGTCAGGCATCTTCTCATATAAGAGAGAGAGAGAGTTACGCTTCATCAGATACATGTTTGAGCGAAATTCCGGGTCATTGACGTCATTTGTTCAAGTGCTGTGCCGATGATTCCATTGCTCAAACTTTTCTAGAGATTCCATCTCTCTCTCTCTCTCTCTCTCTCTCTCTCTCTCTCTCTCTCTCTCTCTCTCTCTCTCTCTCTCTCTCTTCTCTCTCTTCTCTCTCTCTCTCTCTCTCTCTCTCTCTCTCTCTCTCTCTCTCTCTCTCTCTCTAAAAACAGTAGTTTGGTATAGCCTTCCAAAAATATGAATGAGAGCAAGACAATCAAAAGATGCAAACTTTCCAAATGAAATCTGCCTGCGTTACTAATAATTGCCATGCTACTTTGTACTTTATGATTAAATCAAGAATAAAAAGGGAGCTGCCCTCTAGAGACAATGCTACGACCAAATGGAATGCCAGGTTTATGGTGCAGAACCGTCGACAACAAATAGCCTTTTTTCCGTATTTCTATTAAAAACTGGATATTGGCGGTCACAAGCATCAGCATAAGATAAGCGCCCAGTCGGTGCAGCCTAAACAAAACTATCTTTTGTATGCAAGGTGAAAAGTCACGCCGAGAGAGGGGTATTGAAGGCACAGAAGCCCAAATGATGAGGAAAGGACGACCGGAAGGAGCAGAGGGTGGGGTATGGGGGATGATGGGGAGAGGAAAGTGGTGGTTGAGGCAGGTCATCTCCAAGCTTATCCAGACAAGGAGCGATGCCTCGTGTCTGGTGTTGGAAGGGTGCTTAAGGCAAAATAGACAACGAGCCCATAGAGGCTTCTCACCAGAGATCCCTTTATTCTACGGCAACTTTTACTTTAACTAACTTTTAATGAAGTTCAGATTTAGAGTGCCTCATTTTATTACATCAGTTGTGGACCAATGATTCCAATACATCTTCCTGTTGATCTTCCTCTGCCATACAAGACGAAAAATGTAAATACATCAACAACATTTCGGCACTTTATTATCAGAATTGGACCAGGAACTGATTTTGCCTAACCCTTTCATCTAATTTCTCGTATCTTTTCAACTATTTAAGTTATTTTTGGCTGCATGGCCTTTCGTTACGTCTTTGTTTAATGCTTGACTACCAACAATATCAATTTAGATGAATTCATTATTCAAACCTCATCATTTGAAAGGAAATCTGAACACAAATGCAGGCACACACATAAGTAGCAAGTCAACGAAAAACCAGATCCAAATTCTAGCAACACCAAAGAAAATGGCAGGGTAAACTACAAAAACACGAAAACCGCTTACAAGACGAAAGACACACCCAACCCTACATGTTAATAAGCGTGCTTTGGGTGCTGCGCTATGACTGCTGTCTGAAAAGGGTCTGTGAGAAGGTGAGCAACCACCTCCCCTTCCTCATCGTCACCTGGGGGTGGTGGACGCCATGGTCTGGCGTCTCCCACGAGGCAGAGAGAAAGACTGTGGACATTCTTACACACGCACTCCTTTAGGGGAAACCGGGACGTCGGGAGGGTGTTTATGTTTATATTAATCATGTGTTTGTTATGTTTCTAAACATGTGCGGCGTGAGCCGTGTGCCGGCGTCGGGAGCGCGGTGCGCTGCGATTCGCCTTCACCACACCTACAAATCACCTGTAACAGTTTCTCTCCACACAATCATCCTGGCGTGAAGTGAGGTACCCACTGCTCGTCCCATTCTTCATCCCTTCACATACAGTCTCATACACGACCTGCACGTCTCCCAGCTCCTCAGTGGAAGCGCGCGCCGCTGCAGGGGCGGGCTTTACCGAGCGGGGGCCCGGGTGGGCATAGCCCATGGTGCCCAGGGGTGTTTGATTTGGTATGTGTATGATGTGATTAATTATTGTACAAAGCTGTGGAATATTTGTGTACATTATATGAAGTGTGTAAAGGAGAGAGTACGTATTGTGTATTATGTTGTATATTGGTGGTGTTAAAGGGGCAGTTGTGGGCCATTATGTTATTGGTGTTCCCCTCATTAATGGTTTGCCCCAGTTGGCCTTGGTAGGCTGCCGTATTTAATGGAGCTTCATTCAGCTCTCTGGAGCTCTGAGTGGAGGTAGTCTGCTGTGAGGCTATGTTCCAGATGCATTTTGGTTGGCTTACCTTTGTCCTCATATGGAGTGTTTTTGTACAGCTTTTTGCGTGTTAAAATAAAAAGCCTGTTATTTTTGGCACTCAACGCTTTGCGTGCTCTCTTTTTCACCTCCGACACCTAAGTCTGGTCTGCCCGGGTCCCCATTACGTGGGGAGGCCGCTCCGGTCCCTCACAGGGTCCATGGTCATGTTTCTGCCTGCCTGCCCCTTTCTATGTTTTTCCCAGCCTGTCTATCTTTAATTAAAGAGACTCACCTGGGATCTTTAATTAAAGAGACTCACCTGGGACCTTTAATTAAAGAGACTCACCTGGGATCTTTAATTAAAGAGACTCACCTGGGATCTTTAATTAAAGAGACTCACCTGGGATCTTTAATTAAAGAGACTCACCTGGGATCTTTAATTAAAGAGACTCACCTGGGATCTTTAATTAAAGAGACTCACCTGGGATCTTTAATTAAAGAGACTCACCTGGGATGTTTAATTAAAGACTCACCTGGGTCTTTAATTAAAGAGACTCACCTGGGATCTTTAATTAAAGAGACTCACCTGGGATCTTTAATTAAAGAGACTCACCTGGGATGTTTAATTAAAGACTCACCTGGTATCTTTAATTAAAGTGACTCACCTGGGATCTTTAATTAAAGAGACTCACCTGGGATCTTTAATTAAAGAGACTCACCTGGGATCTTTAATTAAAGAGACTCACCTGGTATCTTTAATTAAAGAGACTCATCTGGGATCTTTAATTAAAGAGACTCATCTGGGATCTTTAATTAAAGAGACTCACCTGGGATGTTTAATTATAGACTCACCTGGTATCTTTAATTAAAGAGACTCACCTGGTATCTTTAATTAAAGAGACTCACCAGGGATCTTTAATTAAAGAGACTCACCTGGGATCTTTAATTAAAGAGACTCACCTGGGATGTTTAATTAAAGACTCACCAGGGATCTTTAATTCAATAGACTCACCTGGTATCTTTAATTAAAGAGACTCACCTGGTATCTTTAATTAAAGAGACCCACCTGGGATCTTTAATTAAAGAGACTCACCTGGGATGTTTAATTAAAGAGACTCACCTGGGATGTTTAATTAAAGAGACTCACCTGGGATGTTTAATTAAAGACTCACCAGGGATCTTTAATTAAATAGACTCACCTGGTATCTTTAATTAAAGAGACTCACCTGGTATCTTTAATTAAAGAGACTCATCTGGGATGTTTAATTAAAGACTCACCTGGGATCTTTAATTAAAGAGACTCACCTGGGATCTTTAATTAAAGAGACTCACCTGGGATCTTTAATTAAAGAGACTCACCTGGGATGTTTAATTAAAGACTCACCTGGGATCTTTAATTAAAGAGACTCACCTGGGATCTTTAATTAAAGAGACTCACCTGGGATCTTTAATTAAAGAGACTCACCTGGGATCTTTAATTAAAGAGACTCACCTGGGATCTTTAATTAGAGAGACTCACCTGGGATCCTTAGATCCCTGTATAATGTGAGCTGGATACTTTCCAGTGCATCAGGTGGTCACATTTAAATATATAGGAACCAAATTGGACTTTAATGTTCTTATCATATACCCTAGGTCAGGCTTCCTTTTCCTCAACTTAAACAGAAACCCAAAGCAAAGGAAAACAGTAAGCTTTTCAGCCCATGCTCCAATGCTTACAGAGATAAGATAACTGCAAACCACCAATAATACTATTCGGATTAATAGATTAATTTCAAACGACCCAGTGTGGGCACATCAGCGGTTAGAAGTGTATCATCCGGATTTGCTTTCAATTAGACGCAGCGGAAGACTTGCTTTATCACATTGAACACAGCACACTAGGGAAGTGTTGGGAAAGTGCACACTCACAACCTTCTTAATGTCAGCTGCAAGCCGTTCAACAGCCCCAGCCCTCTCCAGATTATGTTTTGAGGAGCCAGCCCACGTTTGATGCATGAAATGCACTATGCTTCTATTTTATAAATCTGACTTATGATCAGAAAATGTACAGAACTTGGGGATCTTGCTTTTGGTACTCTATCAGAGACGATTCCTGTGATATAGACTTAAATGGCTCTATGATGTACTCTATAATCAGGCCCGTCGCAATGGAGGGGTAGGGTTAACGCTTTCAATGAGCCCGTGTTACACCGAATTCTGCGACCCACCGAAAAGTGTGACCCCAGGGGGCACTGTTGTACATTTTCTACAACATGCACGTGCGTATTATAACAAAAACATAAATAAAACATAAGATCTCCCCCCACCGGTGGGTCTTTCTCTTCTTGATACTAACATTAATTTTAAACAGCATTTTACACAGTAGCCTGAAATGCTCAAAGGTAAATCAACATAATTTAACACTGACTAGTTTTTTATGGTGAAGGACCGTACTAAACGCCCTATCCATTTATGGGTCTGTAAAGTCCTTATCAAATCAATCAAATGTAGGCTATTTATTAAGCACCTTTCATAAAAAGGTAATTGGTTGGGGGGGGGGGGGGAGATCTTATGTTTTATGTATGTTGTTGTCATGCCTGTCTACGCTTCAAACTCGTGCATACGGCAGAAAATATGCAACAGCGCCCCCTGGGGTCACCATTTTCGGTGGGTCGCAGAATTCGGTGTAACACCCGGCCGCTGGTCCGGGGTTTGCTCTCGTCACCGTGGTCTTTAGTGCCACCTTGTGGATCAACATTCAATTAATGCATCATCAGGTGCCGCGAGGCTCTTTAGTGCCACCTTGTGGATCAACATTCAATTAATGCTTCATCAGGTGCCGCGAGGCGCCTTAACGTTCAGCACAAACCCGCGAGGCGCCTGAACGACCGGTAAAGATGTCACCTGTGTTTACTGTGCCATGCGGTACCCATTAATAGTAGGAATGCTTATCAACATTAATTTAGGTCCACTTTGCACAGGTGATTTGATAATACCACAAAAACTCTTAACTCACGCAAACACAAGGATTTATGAAAAAATAGTTTAATGAATTCAAACAGATGTCAACCTTGACCAATGGATCCTTCTATATTTTCTACACTGTATTTAATATAAAATACATCATACATAAATGAAAAAAAACGAGTTGACACGAGTACTACGAGTTCACACAAGTTGATTCAGGGTAATCCCTGCAGACAGCCAGCTACTTTACCAGCTTACAATGCAGAGAAAGAAGGACCCACTTCACCCAGCAACACAGCATTTGGCAGCGGTCCTTTTATGCAGACCACAGTAGGAAACCTTTGGAGGTTCTTGCGCTCTTCAAAACAGTAGCATGTCTCAGCGATTCATAATCACCCCCAACAGCCACATACAAGTGTGTTCAATAGACAGCAATGCATGTTGACACTAATCACCTATCACTTGACATACGATACAAACAAATACACATGCTGTTCCAAACTACCTTCGAGAAATAATTCCTGAACGAGCTTCCCAGTCATTGCGAGGACCAAGAGATCCTTATGTCACAGGGGTACCAAGCCAACATGTTGTCACCCAAAGTGTCGCCACGCCCGCTCCATGGATCATCACTTCTTCTGGAAGAACCCCATGATGGAGGCCTGCTTGGTGCCTTTGTTTGCCGGGGGCGACATCTTCTTCTTAGTCTTCTTCTCGTCCTCCCTCTTGCTGGTTGCAGCCCTCGCGGGCACGTTGGACGCTTTGGCCGATGGGACGTGGTCTTCGCTCTCCGAGTAGGATTCGCTCTCGTAGCCTTTCTCCGTCACTACAAACGAAAGGAAGATAAGCAGAGGCTTAGAGATGAAGTGCGGGCATCACAGGACAGCTTTGTCTTAGGAAGGGAGGTTTTGGGTTCTAATCCAGTAGTAACCGCCAGGAGATAAGCATACCGGCTAGGGCTGTTCCTCACACTCGCTCCTTTTATGCGGACCGCAGCGCAGACATGTTTCCCATCGATTTGAAGCCGTGTGTCGTAAATGGACCTCAAGACAGCTCTACCGTAACCGAGTCGGACTCACATCAACGAGTTTGTGGGCGAATGCCACTGGCTTCCTCCACAGGGCACTGAGGTGGTTGACAATTGAACCTGATCTAGAAAATTTAAAAAAAAGGTAGAAAAACCGACAAAATGTCTGCATCACGGCAAACCGATTGAGATGTGTTCCCTGGTTCGGCTGGGAGGGGGCATGGTGGCACGGTGCCACTACGACATTCTGTGGAAAGAACCGTTCCAAATTAACGGATTAAGGCACATGGATTCAAAACCATGCGCAGAAGCAACTTTGGGAAATTTAAGTCATTTGAGGTCACATCAAAACAAATGAGTAGAGTTGCTTTCCTGTTTGTTTCTTTAGAAATGCGTTTGTTCTGTGAGATTCATGAAGCATCAGAGAGGCCTATAGCACACGCACACGCACGCATAATATCCAGTGAAACCACATATTCGCAGCAACACACTATTTGGAGAGTTCTTCGGGTGAAATATCCCCATTACTATTTTGGGATACAACATTCTTTTTTTTTTTCGGAAGCATGATGCAGCACATTCACTTTGTACTTTGCAGAAGCCTCCGACAGTTGCCAGGGGTAAGAGATTCTACCAGGTTCTGCGGGAACAATGTCAGCGGGTCTCAGAGAAAGGCTAGGCTGCTGTCTGTTGCTGTCAGAGTGGAATCTAGACGCTGTGAAGACCATTAGTCCCAGCCGAACCCGGGGGTGGGCTACAGAAAGTAAGTTAAGTAGTGCTACTACTCAAGAGGGACAAAAAGTGCCTTCCTCTAGCCTCAAGCCTTCTTTTCACAATCATCCAAATTCGCCTCACAAAGTTGGTGAGTCCAATGAGTTTGGGTCACGATAAGTTAGTATGCGGTATGAAAGTGAAGTGAGACAATGTAACTTACGTCAGGGAAAACGCCATAAAATGTCCGTCAGGCAATCAAATGTAATTGAAGGAAAGATTTCTCTAAAGGATTTTAAAAAAGGACCACAGTGGAGCTTAATTAACTCGTGCTCAACTTTTTTAGTTTCATTGCCTGTTTTGTTTGTCTGTAACTCGAAACAAAATCCCAGCTCCGACAGGTAGAGGTAAAGGAGTCCTTTCGCTGCATGGTTTCGGTCCAGAGTTGCTCTCAGAGAATGACGATTGTTTAAAATAAACATTGCGTTTCAGTCCGTTGCTGCAGTATACAGCTGGCATTGACCTATAAAGCTCTTAGGGGGCACTCCACAGGGGATTCATGTTGGTAAAAGTGAAATCCCTGTACATGTTGATGAAGATGACCTCGAGTTCAACCAATCGGATCGGAATTTCCTCCTCAGCCCCAATCAGCACCACACAAGTCATCTTTTGAGAGACGACTACCTTTTGTTGCATATTTTCATTGTTTATGGTTTTTCCTACAACAAATATCCGGACGCTGAATTTACTACGACATTACTATGAATGGTTGGAATACATCTGAATTATTCTCCCTGGTGATCAACAGCTGAACCTCACAGGAGCTGTTGTGTGGGTGAGTTCGACTGATTCAAAAAAGGAGAATCGACTCACCAATGCAGCCCTCTTCATCCATAAAGGTACGTGACTTCATGACTCTCCTCCTCTTCCTCCTCTTACACTCCTGAAGCAGGAAACAGTAAAATCCATATGACATACCCATATATATATATTACCACAAACCAGAAAAAATTAACTACAGCTGAATAATGTTTTAGTGGCGACAGGCTTTTAAAGATTAACCAACAACAAACAACAGTAAGAGATATGGCCATCTACCGTGAAACACTGTTATTACAATCGGGGGGGCGGGGGGGGGGGGGCAGGGTGATGCAACTGCAGTGCACCCCGTTACCAGTATGAGCCAATGAGTAACCGTATACGCAACCTGGGAGCCAGTGTGTTAACCAGGAACGCTGGGGGGAGCCGGAACACAGCCAGGTCGGGGAACCCCAAACTTTTTACCGAAAGACGCAAAGGGATCCCCGACCTCTAGAAACGTGATTGTTCAAAACAAATATGGAGCGAGGGAAGGCCCAACGCCCCGTTCCCTCAGCTCTGAGCCCGTCTGCGCCCACAAATCCAAAGTGAGATGTGTGCGATTACAGTCGAGGGCGAAAGCGACTATTTTGGTTTTGACTGCGCGGCTTCCCGTCTCGTATTAATGAGTGAAAAGCCGGTGTGAGCGCGTACGTTAGGCTGCGACACAATCTTCTCCTTCAGCAGTCGCTCCGGCGTCGGCGGGGGCTTCCTCATCTCCTGCTGCTTTGGGGAATCTGGAATGACTGAAACAAAACGGGTAGATTTCAGTATTTTCGTACTTCTCAGGTCGCGGTAGAGCTACGCGGTTGCATGTTCCAGTGAATCGAGTAGTTTTAAGACGGACAAAACAGGGAACCGAGGTCTTCCGCCCTCTGCTCAATAAATGTCATTTGTTGTTAGACCGCTTCCCACGCCCACACAGATATGCGTCACAGTCGCAGACATTCATTTAAATTGCAAGAAGTACGGTTACACAGTTTTGTGCTGATTAAAGTTTCCGGTACAACAACGCATAACATGGACACGGAAAAATACAAGGGTTAAAATCTCACAAAAAGTGATCTCGAGACTCATGCTCCTCGCAAAGCATTGCACTGCTCCCTGATTGATGGGTCAATCAGTGGGAGAAAAGGAGGAGGGTGGTGGGGGAGGAAGAGGCCTCACCGTCATCATCATCACTGCTGTCAGACTGAGGCTTTTTAATCCGCCGTCTCTTCTTCGTCTCCATCTTGTCCTCCTCGCTGTCTGATGGCTCCTTGCGCTTGGATTTACTTTTCCAGAAGAGAACAAGAAGACACTTTTCACGTCAACGCCATAAAACGTCAGACAATAGGGACTACCTGCTGCACGCGGCTAAACGGCAGGTGAATGAAAATGGGAGTTAATTGTGACAATGCTCAATTGCATCATTATAACTAGTTACTTGCATTACTAACTAGTCACTAGTTGGAATGCAAACTAGTGACTAGGTGCAGAGTGAAACCAGGGAGGCGCTCGATTGATTAGGAATGCTACGGCGCAACGTTGCTATAACACTGCTAACATTCTATTGTTTATGTACTTTCTATTAGCCGTTCGTCACCCAAAAAATGAAAAACACCTCTCAACTCTACTCTGATATAGATGCTTCACATACGTCTTCCTAATATAGGTAACACAAATAGTTGTTTTGTACCCCCTAAGTATACATCATGTGGCTACTCATTTATATATGCATTTATCCTAGGACAAATACAGGAATTCATTCAGAACAAGCACACACACCTCCTTGCGTTTGGCTTGGCCTCCTTAACCTTGGCCTCCTTTGTCACCTTAACCTTCACCTCCTTGGGGAGAGTCTCCTTAACCTTCACCTCCTTGGGGAGAGTCTCCTTAACCTTCACCTCCTTGGGCTGCGTCTCCTTAACCTTCACCTCCTCGGGGTGCGTCTCCTTAACCTTCACCTCCTCGGGGTGCGTCTCCTTAACCTTCTCCTCCTCGGGGTGGCGTTCCTCTCTTAGGCCTTCTTTCCTTCTTGCTGGAGGGGATGACTCTGATTTATCCTTCTTTGCTGGAGGGGAGACTCAGATTTATCCTCCACTGAGGGCGATGATGTCTCTTCTTCCTTCACCGTTTTCTCTGTTCGCTCTGGATGAAGTTAGTTTCACAATGTTTAGTAAAATACTCAAGAGTCAAGAGAAGTGATTAAAGAGTTAAATAGAAGGGATTTATGTTTTGAATAGTATGCTGCCTGTGACCGTTCTGTGGGCCATTGGCAGCGTACCTTCAACACCTGCGAAATATTATGGGATGTGAAAGGTGACCTCATCAAACCACAACACACGTCATGTGTAAGATCTTCCTTCACACACTGCTGATGTTACTTACTTGTCGCTTGACTCCCAAAGAAGTTGCTCATAGTAGTGCTCTTGGAGGCTGACTTACTTTTGGACACATCAGCCTAGAATACAGAAGCACAGCATAAAGATAATATTTAGGTCAGCATTGTTGGCAACTAATAAAAGCCTCCTCAACTCTTAACATTATATAAGAAAACCAAACGCAAAAGTTCTACCAAGTACAAAAATGTGACATAATCGCTGCCGTGCAATGACCCACAAAGCTAGCCTATCATCTGACTTAAACAACATTACAAACACAAAAGTGAGCTGTACAATACCGTAGTTGTGTCTTCCTTTTGCTCCACCTTTATCTCTTTGCCAGGCTCCTGGTTTTTGGGAGCAGCCTTGCTTGCAAACATTCCCATGATGCCTTTGGGCTGCGGCTTGGCGGCCGGTTTCGATGTGGTCTGGTTGCCATGCCCGTTGACGGTAGGAGCTTTGCTCTGGTGAGGATCCTGCGGTGGAAACTGCAGGGTGTCGCCCGCCGGCCGCACGTCCCCTGGGGCAAAGGGGACGGCGTCGGCACACTTGATGGCGCTGTACCTGCAGAACGCAACAGAGCGCGATCGCTCGGATTAACAAAGCACACATGGTCAAGTGATAAAAAACCTTAAAAGATTTGGAATGGTTCTGCTGAAGGCTCTCCAGGACTCATTAAAGACACACAGCCACGTGAAAAAGAGTGTGCGTTTGGGTTTGTGTGTCCGTATGTGCTCGTTAGTAGCAAGGTCTCAGATCTGATGTTTAAAGAACAGGGATTTAAATCAATGAGTGAAAGTCTTATCCTTGAGCAAGGATCAAGCCGCTGCCCACTCTTTAATGACATGTATTTGAATTCAATGTAAAAATCGCTTTGGATAATAAGGGTGTCTGCCAGAAAACAAAATGAGTAAAAACACAAGAGAAGCTCTTCTTTCCCAGTGAGCTGAGAATGTCGATGCAGGACACGATTAGTTTCAGAGCCACTGGTCGGAGATGGAAAAAGCAAGATGGTCAGATAGGTCATCCTTTACCATGGGGAGGGTATTCTCTCTCTCTCTCTCACTATCTCTCTGTCTCTCTGAATGTGCACATCGGTCTGTCTCCTGGGTCAAATACCAAGTAGAGTTTCAATCCCCATGTTTTGCACACTTCCCAGACAAAACCAGAAAGTCGGCCGAAGTCAACCAACTTAAATTTGCTAGTCGCAGACTGTAACTCTGTCCCCCAAAAGCTGACCACCACCAACAGGTCTATCTCTCTGGCCCGATGCTTGCGTTTGTTGGGCCAGTGTATAAACGCCAAGACAGACGGCCCTATCTCTACTGGACGCCCAGTGCTCCATCGCTTCAGCAGAGCGCCAGAGCTTGGGAGAAGGCCTGCCAAGGTGCGACGAAGCCGCTCTGTTGGCCCGAGACCTCACTAAGCCGCTAGCTCCTTCTTTCAATACGTCTGAACGTCGTACAGTGACAGTTCATGACGACGACAGCAGAGATGGGACAAAGTCAGTGTTTGGCAAGTCCCAAGTAAGTCCCAAGTCTTAACAGTCAAGTCCGAGTCGAGTCCCAAGTCAAGACAGGGAAAGGCAAGTCGAGTCCAAGTCAAAGTCACACCAAAGCCAAGTCGAGTCCAAGTCCAAGTCCCAAACTTTTTCAAGTCTTGAACAAGTCACCATGTATTTTCACTTAATGTCAATATTAGGCTATTGATCATAATTTCCACATATCACTCTTATGTGTAATTTCTTATCAATAGTTATATGTTCATTGTTTCTGTTTTCAAATGTGTTATGATATGCGCATGTGCCGAAATCTTATGTTGTTAAAAGTAGCCAAATAGGGTGGGAAAACCGCCCAATCTGGCAGCACTGCCTGAATGTCCTCACCTCCAGCGTCAAACGTAAATCAATGAGAACCAACTGAAACGAAGCCGATATGAAACTTAAACTGTGATTCTGAAGAAAGCATAAATGATATCCGAAATTTAGTTTAGATATTATTGAAGATATGAGTGTGTAAATTTGTTACATTTTTTGAACAAAGGTAAGTGGTTGAACAATGATTTAGTTACGATGTCTTAAGTGCCAGAGGCTGGCCAGCCAGCTACAATGGGACTAACTCAAAACGCAGCAGATATGAAACTAAAACTGTTATTCTGAATAAAGTAAAAATGATATCGAAATTTTGCTTTGATATTATTAAAGTGTAGATTTGACTTCGCTTTCTGTTTTTTTTTCATCTTCACGGAAGTGAATGCGTCTTGGGTGTCAAAGCCCTCTAGGCGGGAAATAGGTTAGATATCTAAAACAATAAAATGTTTTTGACTCAAAGACCGTGTCGAGTCATTACAAGTCAAAGAGGCAAAGTCTCGAGTCAAGTCTCAAGTCAATAGCAGTCAAGTCTAAGTCGAGTCGCAAGTCATGCGTAATTTGGTCAAGTCGAGTCTGAAGTCATCAAAATCATGACTCGAGTCTGACTCGAGTCCAAGTCATGTGACTCGAGTCCACATCTCTGGACGACAGACAGAGGAGACAAAAGCCGACAGCATATTAGGGTGTTTACATGTCATCTTCCGGGAAAATGTTTTTGCACGTGACATTTCAACACCGTTCATTAAACAAATTTTTCCAGAAAAAAGTAAACCTTTAACAGAATTACTAAGGTCGGAAGAAAACTGATAAATGCGGGTCTGGAATTTCTGTGTGTGCGTGCGCGCGCGCGCGCGTGCGTGCGTGCGTGCATGAGTGAGTGAGTGAGTGAGTGAGTGAGTGAGTGTGAGGCAGAGGTCAGTGTGTGGAGGGACAGGTACCTGCTGCAGCTGTTCAGGTTGTCTTTGACCGCGTCGTAGTCCACGCTGTAAAGAGGGCCGCTGTCCTTCAGGGAAGCTTTCTGGACGCTGTACACGTGGACACTGACCGTCAAGCTCATCTTGGACTTGACATCTTGAAGATGGGTGAAAACATGCCATTAAAATCACATTGAGTGACTGGTTGGCTAGGAGGTTAACCACAGTGCTAGCCTCCAGGCAGCTCATTTGTGTGGTACAGGTGGTAGTCACTAGGCTGCGTGTCAGGTGGTGGGCAGTGAGAACAGATCATTAGCCTACCTTCCAACTGCTCCTCTCTTACCACCGACACCTTGTGGCTCTAGGGATTGAGTTTGACAAAACCTCGATCAAAACAGTGGCACCACCACTCAAAGAAGGCTGCTTACATCATCACATAGGCCATGCAGTAGTGACTTAATATTGGAAACTCGCTTACCGTGTTTCCGTTCTCGACCCATTTACCTGTCACCAGGTATGTAGCGTGGAGCGGAGCTGAGCTCTCTTTTCTCTTGTGATCCAGGTAATGGAAGAGCATTCTGAAAGAGTTTAACGATTAGTTTAATGATCCAATCTAAACATCAGATCACAAAGGCTGAAAACCCACATGAGGATATTAATGCGACTTACTGTTTTGCTGTATTGACATGGACCCCAAGGGTAAGACTAAGCCATTTATAGGTCACCTTAGAGACAAACAAAACAGGGTTAACATCCAAGGTACAATATTGATCAGGGGTAAACATCACATTTTACACACCGATCATTTAGCTACTTTAGGATATTACTTCTCGCATCATCAGCACCCCAGATGTGTTGTGCAAAGTGTCAGTAAACACGACTGTCATCGTGATTCGTGTACGTTGATCGCTACATAAATCCTGACTTACTATCTTGTTGTGGTCGTTGACATATTCGTCGATGTTATCTAGATAAAGCTCGTCCATTGTTTACTCCGTGTCAGGTTAGCAACTAATCTGCTAACTTCTTGCTGTGCCTGTCGTACTGCGCGGGAACCAAAGTCATTATTTACTTCCTGCTCTACGTCATGCGTGCGCTGCAGCGTTTCCTTTTCTTTCCAGGTGCCACAGTGCCCTCTAAAGGCAGCAAGGAGCTATTGCCACATTAAGAATATCCCAGGAAGACCCAGCGAATATTGTGTGGAGTAAAATAGGCAACACATTATTATTGCTTTTTCAAAAAAAAGTGAGATAATCAATATTTCTCTGTGCATATTGTCGAAACGTATTGGACTATGGCACACACGCACCCACACACACACACGCATGCGCACGCACGCACGCACGCACGCACGCACGCACGCACGCACGCACGCACGCACGCACACACACACACACACACACACACACACACACACACACACACACACACACACACACACACACACACACACACACACACACACACACACACACACACACACACACACACACACACAGCAGCAAACAGTAGCAAAATAGACAACTCAGACTTGCAGAATCAAAATGCAAATCATGGCTGCTACCGATAAAATCATCTAATCCAAAATGCACAACTGGGTCTTACCAGAATAGCCTCTATAATTACCAGTACAGTGTCCGTGGACAGGCTTGTATTAACCACACTGCATAACAAGTCCGTCTGTACGGCAGAGAGACAACATTAACGGCACCCCAAAGATAGAAATGAAATGCTGTTTTGAATTGAAGATTTAATGGTGCAGTGGGTAGAATTGGATGGCATCTAGCGATACAGGCTTGGCAGAATTTTAATATTATATTTTCATTATATTTTTTTATAGTGTGAGAGAGTAAATAACCGATTGCAATTTAGAAATCTATCAAGGACCTTCATCACTTGACCTTCATCACTTGTAAGAAGAATTCTTGTTCCTACAACCAAAATTACCTGTTTGTTAACAGTAATGAAATATAATCAGAATCAGACACAAACTCAGACATCTTTAAACGGCATCATCCAATAGAAACAAAACAAACCAACATAGTCTTTTATTATGATGGGCATCTATAAAAATAAGGCATTTCTACGATAAAATGTTGAGCATTCACTATACCATGCTTTGAAACGGCACAATTCTCTGAAATTGGCTCATTGGTTTCTTCACAACCACATCCTCGCGGTCGCCGATTACTCCTCTGACTTTCCCTTAAAAATGCAGAATATTCTAAAAAAGTTGAAAGTTAGCCCTGTGATGATCTGTGTTGCTTCATTGTTCCCCTCATCCAGCAGCTCCGCTAGTCTAGACTAGACGAGGTGACTGGTTTAATCGATGGATCTGAGGCAGGCTATCAAATCCCCGGGTTCAATAGTTCACCGGTCACACTCTGTGGTCTGCGGCGGCTTCTGCAGTGACTATTGTGTTGGGGCGCAAGCGCAGAGCTTTCTCAGGTGACTCTCGGGCTGGCCGTTGAAGGCTGAATAGAGGCTCCGCTCTTGGAAGTTTCCATTGATGTAAGTGATAGTCCTCTCTTCTGTCCTCCGGTTTCGGGGCCACAATAAAGGAGACCGGCCTGGAAGGGGAGGAGGAAGAGGAGGAAGAGGAGGAGGAGAAGGAGGTGGAGGAGGTGGAGGCAAAATGTCTCTGTGCTGACAGAAAACGACACCGCGAGGGGGTGTAGTTCTTTGTCAGGCCTGACACACACAAGAACAACTGAGATTAAACATCACTCTGTGCTGAAACCATACACCCCCCACGTCCCCGCCACCGCTCTCCGTCCGAACCTGTAATGAGGTCCAACTGAATAAACACAGATAAGCTAAGCTTTTTCTTTTGAGCCTAACACCGTTCATCTCTGTACTCTCTGTTCCGGTCCTGCCTTTTTTTCTTCCATCGTTTGCCTTGTGTTTACTTCTTCTGTCCCCCCCTCCCAGAAAGTTTAATCAAAGTCTTGGATATTGCCTGCCCCGCAGTCATTCTGGGTCTGCAGAGCCAGTCTCTTCTCTCGCTGTGTCCAATGACTTCCCATCCTCCTCTCACACGCAGGAGACAGATGAAAAGGTAACTTGATAGGTCGTCGTGGTAGTCACCCACAACGATAGATTTAATCCTGTTTGTACTATGTTTCTTTGGCCAAAGAGAAAAACAAATCACAGATAATTGTTGCTAGTGGAGCCATTATTAAGGTTGTTCCGGTAAGGAAACCTCACGGGTTATACATTTATGTTGCCCTTCAATTTGGATCACAACAGATTTGAAAAGGTGACAGACAAATACATAAACATAAATTACATTTCCTCAATAAATTCCCAATGAACATCACCAACGCCCCACGTCAGCCTCCTAACACCGTGACAAGAGTTTGGCCCAAATGAAAAAAGGAACGAACGACACAAGACCTTTGAGATCGGGACATTTCTAAACGATTGTGAGGTCAGCACAAGTGTGATTGGATGATTAGGAAACAATTACTATTAATAATGTCCCTTCAATCGGGGAATTGCATGGTCAATTCGCCACACACCGACTCAAATGTGCCCTTAATTTGTGATGGCATTTTTAACCGGCGGTATATGAACATCATCTCACATCTCATGACCTTGTTCTTCCAGCCTGGCCAACGTGTGGGCCCAGTAGACCTCTGAAGAATGGCTCCGGTTCCCTTGGTCAAATGTCTATGGAATATACCATTGGGGTTTTTGAACGATCGTACATAAAAAACTCTGTAGGTGGCGAAGAAGTAAAAGCTGTGTCACGTTTTGAACTACACACTTTTCACATCTCGTTTCGACTGGGTTTTTGGATTGTCTGTGCCGTTAAAGTAGCATTAATAATTGTTTACTACTTTAACGGCACGGACAATCCAAAAACCCATTTTGCTATTTCCAAGATGCTATTTCCCATCGACATTTGACAGAGGGAATCGGGAGATTTGGAGGCGGGACTTATACTTCAGAGGTCTGTGGGACGATGCCACAAGTTTGTTGGCATTTTAACCCGCCACTATCTACCGATGGCTGCTTCTCGAATCTGATTTGAGTCACTGGCACATTCCTAACGTGCTACCAATGGCGGTGGCTCATCCTTCACCCAGGGCGTGTTCAAACCATACACCCCTTCTATCCGCTGCGCTCTTTGAATGCTAAACAGCTTGCTTATCCCTCCTTATGTGGGAGCCCTAGCTACCGCTCAACAAAATCGTGATTGTTTGCTATCCTGGCTTAACAATGGTGGAACGACATCAGGACAGCTGCGTCTCTATAACCCATCTTTCTCATCTGTTCTTACTGAATACAGGCACCTGTAATAAATAGAAAAATTCCAACTAATACTATCACTGGTTAAGCAGCACTTAAAGCAGTTCACTTAATTTCTGAATGGTATTCACGCAACGATTCGTATGCTTTTTTTTGTATCTACATTGTTGAATGCACTTATTATGGGGCGCTTTTGGCAAAAAATTGAATGAGCCGTCAAGGCTGTGCAGAGATTGCCGGCCTGAGCATCTCTGTATGGTCCCAATATGTGACTGCTGTGAAACTGACTGTCTACTGTAGCCAAGAAGCACGTTGAGTTTGTTAATTGCCACTGTCTTTGATATCCCTCTCAAGGCGAAGGTAAAAGGTCACTCGAATCACCTGACTATTATTCCTAGAGCCATTCAGATCTTGCAATCTGTTTCCTCATTTTATTCTTTGAGAGTTCAATCATTGTTCTGCTGATATTACCAGTAGGCATTGTCTCACCAACTGTCCTTGGCATCACATGAAATGTCTCTGCTATGGCTCTGGTATTGATAGATTCAACAAGGTGGTCTGTATATCAGGTTTTCCTTTGAACAGGAGCATTTCTCCCACCTTACTCCATTTACTCTCTATATTTTGTTGGAGTTGTAGCACAGGATATGAAATATAAAAAAATGTTTCAAGGGCAGCCCCGTTGGATTAAACATAAGCCTGTTTATACCGTTATCACGGCATGGCAGTCAGCGCCAGATTCAGTCAAGCATAGTTCCCTTCATGGATATTCCCGCACAGTGTGTATGGAGCATGGAGCAGGGAACATTGCCTGAAAGGACTGCGTTGATGTAGTGCTTTTGTAGCCTGTGGCCACGCAAAACACTTCACAATTAGTTCCCATCTCAATCACCCCTTGGTACGCAGTCATTCGTACTCCGACGGCGTGTCAACAGTGCAAGGGAACGCTGACTGTTGGCTCCTCTGAAGCGGTCCTATAGGGACCCTTGGGGATAAGAAAACAGGGCTCTGGCCCTGAGTGGATTGAGGAGGACTAGGACCAGGAAGTCTATCCACTCCCGCAATAGGTTGGAGGAAGTCAATTCCTATAGGGTGTGCTACAACCAAAGCGGTATTATGGCAAGAAGCAGACTGGCATAGGACTTGTAAGTATTTAACGTGGCCAAAAAAGTATTCTCCAAGCAGAAATGCTTGCGTTGTAAAAAAATGTCACGACAAAAGCAGTGGACGCCATGCGATTTAGACTCAGCGAGTCACAAAACCGCGTGGTGTTTGTAAGCCATGAAAACTCATGTAACGGAGGCTAGTCGAAACTCAAGCCCTGGGAATCTCCCGACACAACGGCTTGTGTCTAGTGTATTGTGTTTTTTATTGGCTTCGTGGAAGTGTTTACGATGCTATGGATGACACAATTGGTGGCAGGCCCTCTATTCCACCTCTGCAGGTCCCTATTGCTTCAGCCGATCAGGAGGCCGCGTGACGTCCACCATCAACACTCAGAGCGGGCCGAGCCTGTTGTGAGGAAGAGATCGCACAGGAAAGAAAGGTGTGCTTGTCTACCTAGGCGAGATCTTTAGATAGTTTTATGGGAGGAAGAATGACGGTCAGAGAATGAACTCGATGAATAGTTTGGTATTTCGTTATTCCTTTGGATGCCTTTGCTGTTATTGATATTGGCTGAAATGTTAAATCGAGAGTGTTCATTCTCATGAAGGAATTGAGACTGAATATTAACAGCCTCAATCCCACTGAACTAATCTGTGGTATTTGGATGTCTCCAACACAATCTGTTTGATTTTGAACATGTAATTACTCAAATAATAATATACAGTATATATATATATATATATATATATATATATATATATATATATATATATATATTATATATATAATATATATATATTATATATATATATATATATATATATATATATATATATATATGTATATACGTATATATATTATAGCGTTTCTTGAGAGTGAATACTGAGTGACTGAGTGTTTGAGGTCAGGAAAGAGAATTACCGTAAACTCATTTTTGACTGAAAAGCGCAATATGATGAAACATTTATTTCAATCCTTGTCCTTAAGCACTCTAATTAAATGGATTCACTCTCTGGAAGCTGAAACCCTCCTCCAAATCCAGTGCTACTAAAGTCTTGTTGATTCTTCAAGCAATGTGACCCTTGTTCAGTATGGAACGAGAGCAAGTGCCTCGAAAACTTGACTCTTGTTTAATATTAAATGCATGTTGTCAGGAAAAGTGACTAAAGGTTGGGGACTCCTGGCTGAAGACCCTGACTCCTTTTTCCTTCATTACCTCTGTATTTGTATTCACTGCAAGTCATTTTTGAATTTCAATCTCGCCAACTGACAGGGTCAGGTAGAGCCAGCGTAATGGTGTATTATGAAAGGAAAAGTGTAGGCCCTGTTACAGTTAGATTTTGGACTCTGTAATGAAAGCATCATTAGAATTCAGAACGCTCTATATTAGAGATGCCATTACTGGCCACATTTCATGGTCTGAACTTCTCATTAATAGAGTGCAGATGCAGATGTCTGCTCATGATCTCAGTGGTCTTTGTGTGCGTGTGTATGTGTCTGTCTGTGTTTGCGCGCGCGCGCGCTGTGTGCTGTGTGTGTGTGCGTGCGTGTGTGTGTGTGTGTGTGTGTGTGTGTGTGTGTGCTGTGTGTGTGTGTGTGTGTGTGTGTGTGTGTGTGTGTGTGTGCGTGCGTGTGTGTGTGTGTGTGTGTGTGTGTGTGCACATGTGTTAGGGGTACATCACACCAAGTGCATCCAAGTTTAAGTGCAAACTACGGAAGGCCACAGACTGTGCATGCAAGGGTTTTTCGGCTAATTGTGTGACGACCAGAAATAAACATCTTTTTTGGGGGGGATTACCCAAAAGCAATGGTCTATTATTGTGTCGACCGGATATTCCCCATATAATTAGCCTAAATGTAGGTACCCCTCCCCCCCTAGCCTTAAAGAGCCAGGCTTTCATTTCAGGAGGATTCCCATGGTGACATAGTGCCAAGGACCAGAAGAGGCGGACACTAGATATCCCCACTCCCCAGCCAAGCAGGGAGCCAGAAACCCTCATACTGCTTCACCGCCTGAGCCAAAGAAAAACCCCTCGCACCGAACCCTCACCCAGCCAGCGTACATTGAGTTAAGATGTGCACACGGGAGTGTCCCCGCCCCGCCAAGGCAGGAGCAGAGGAATTAGACCATTTATTAAACAGATGGGTGTGCAGTTACATTTGACGGAAAGGCCTCTGCCCCCAGGGTGAGTCAACAATGAATCCAAGCAATGCGATGCTGCCAATCTGCTGGGAGCCTCCACAAACCACCACGCACCACGTTGCATAAATCTCAGATTCACGTTATAAATCAAGACGACATCCAGACAACTGAACAATAACCGGAGCGGCTTGGTGCGGCTGGGCTGTATACTGCATAACTGAGCCCCCGCTGATGGCCAGAGAGACGTTCCGTTATGAACTGAGCGACTATAATAAAAAACACCCTAATGGCGCTTGAATGAGATTGGAAGACGACAGCGACGGCATGAATCATAAACAGTTCATGATGAATAGCTTAATAACCAAAGCGCACAAACATACACCAAAGACCGTCGAACCAAAGTGATTAAAACCTGAAATTCTTCCAGCCATCTCTGATGGTAGGGGTGGCTGTAGAAGTGGTAATGAAGGTCACTCGTCAAGACCAGCGAGCTGTGGTGGTCTTCGTCGACGGGTGGCCCCCCATGGTGACTACATCAAGCATGCTCTTGAGTGTTTTTGGGTCATCCTGTGATATTGATATGAAGCCCCCGCCCCTCTCCCCTCCCCAGGATCCATGACCTAATTTAACACATGTGATCCGAGGCGTGTGGAAGCATCAGATGGCTGAGCAGGGCTTCGCAGACACAGGAGAAGCTAATGATTCCTGGGCGCCTGACGTCTTTGAGGTCTGCCAAGTGAGCTGGGAGTGTCTGGTCGATTCGCTCCGCAGCGAGGTGTCCTGCCTTCCTGGGGATTAGTTGCTCGAACGCGTGGGGCTGCAGTTTGATGTTCATCGACCCTCTGCAAAATAGCTTTTCCTGATTACCGCTCAGGGGTAAAATTGTTTACCGGACCTCAATTAAAATTCTGTTGTTCAGATCCCGACAAGAAGTGTGGTATAAGGTACAGCTTGTTAATTTGTCTTTTTCTTTCTTCACTAGCGTACTGCATTAACTTGCATATTCATAATTGCAATGTGTAAGATTCAGCCCCTCCCAGTTACTAGGCGGGAGACTTTCAGAATTCCAAAAAGTCAATGACGGTTTTCCGTCCACTCTGATTGGCTGTGCTAATGTGTGACATGAACTGGGGTAGGCCGGCTGGCTGAGTGGCGTGGGTGGGAGCGGTTTTGGGAGTGTCAATAGCACGATTATTTTATACGAAGATATCATCCTGAACGAAATAATCCCTTGCAGCATTTTTTTCAGTTCTGCTGAAATCAGGATGTGATTTTATTGATAACATTTTTGAAATCACTATCGATCAGCATTCCCTCCAGATTTGTCCAAGTTGTTTTTAGCTAGGAGCTAGTGGAAATGTTGGCGACGTAGCTCTCCATCTCTATCCTATAATTTGAGCCACTGGTAATTACCCTCGTCTCCCAACTAATCTGATTAATCGCCAGTGGATATAATTGCTTCCAGACGTTAATTTGTAGAGATGCAGCTATGGAAGAGGATTGAGACATCAGAGGATCAAAAAACGGATATTGATTGAGAGCGTCGAAAATGTATTTGAAATCAAATCCTTTAATTAAGTTCTTCAGCAATAGATCAGAGGGCAATACTGACGCCAACAAATTAGACTCTACATCCATCACTTGTTGACGTATGTTACATTTTAAATATTCAACGTTCAGATGAAGTTTTATAAATAGAAGTAGGTCCTTCAAAATATGCACAGTACCGTCATTTTAATTTAGAAAGGGACTAAAGTTCCAAAACTGTCCTCCTCTTATCACTTCTTCACTTTAATTTAACCAGCCATTTATGTCCGCTTGGTTTGTTTAATTTCAGCAGTGGAATGGAGGTGGCGATAAGCTAATTCAATTTAGCGCTTTCAGAAAAGGGATCAGACTAAAGTCTATAGTCTGGCCCACAGGATATAGTTAGGCCCACAGGAATACAGTTGTGCCATGAAATCTGAAAGTTTTAACACCAATCACTTTCATCATAAATATTCATCATGTATATATATGGCCTGCAAATCACTTTGAGACTGTAACTGTGATTAAGTGCGAAGCAAATAACATTTACTTGACTTGACTTGATTTCGCTCTAGGCTCAGTATTTAAAGACATTTCCGTGTTGTCTGAGAAATCCACAGTCCAGCTTCCGATAAATCAGTCCATTTTGATTCTCAACTTTTCCATGGTTTTCACAATTGTTGTTTTCTTGCATGAATAAATAAATCATCAAATAAGTCCAAGTCATATTGAGCTGCTTTCAGGGAGTGTGAATAAATAGGTATGTGTACATCTTTGGCTATATGTGGGTGTTTTTTCCCTATATTTTCTTCAATTTAATATGTATAACTATAGCTCACATATACATCTCTGTGTCTGTGTTTGTGACGGTAGTTCATCCGCCCACATTCCAGACTCTTATTACAAACACAAACAACATGTCCATCAGTAGGATCCAGGCTATGTCTCCTCTCCCTCATCCCCAAGTCTGCTAGGGCTAATCAAAGCTCCTTTTCTCCCCGGGGCTTCGTATTGGACGCTGTGTCGGACATAGCACAGTGGCTCTTCTGTGTCTAGAGGCCCATGAGCAGAATCCTCAAGTAACGAATTAACACTCCGGTAAATAATTAAACAACACCCTCAGACCCGCCACCACTGCAATCTTTTCTGAATCTTTTCTGCAGGGGATATATATCGAAATGCCTTTTCCTCTTCTCTTCCCTCGCCAGGGTTATTCTTGTGTCCGACTGAAATGACAGCAGTAGAGAAATTTTCAAAGACACGCTGGAGCATTAGTCAAGCTGTTAGCATAATTTCCTTGGCAGATAGCGCTCTCTTTCATCTGTCAGGGTGCTCTTGTGACTTCCTGATTATCGGGACATTAACATAAAAAATCCATCATGTTATTTTGCCATTGAATTGAGACCTTTCATTCCAGCACGGGTAGAGAGAGACATCAAACATGTGCCAGTGTACTTTCAACAAAAGGCCCACATTGCAGGGAAGGAATTTACATCATAACTCCTGGTTCCTATTGATCTTGGGACATTGGCGTCATTTAATATATTGTAGGAATTCTTACATGGGTGTCTACGTTTGTTCAGACTTGTTAATTTGTCCACCACCATTTCCAAAGGGCATGTCATCCATTGGTTGGTACATTCATGTTTAGACGGTGGTGATTGCAAGACTCAAGAGTCTCACGAAATCTAATAATTATCAAATGACAAATTTCAGTGGCCGGTGTAGTCAAGGATTTTGGAACCCTTTGTCGCAGAGCAGCATTATATACAACTAAACAAGCTTTCAAACTTCTTTTAATGACATTCTAATGGACAACAATGTTGAACCCTAAACATTAGTGGACATGGGGTTTAATCAAAAGGTTGACATGCCTTTCCCACAAAATAAACGACAACATTCGAGTTGCGGTAATGCCCACATGTTTTGTCTGCTGGCACCTCCTATAATGAACTTGTATCCTTATAGCTCATTCAATTATGTGTTCCTTGAACCTGGGTGTTGCTGGTACTAAAAGGTTGCCAGGTAAGGTATTCGTAAGGCTATGAAAAACACAATCACACACTCCAAGACACACACACACACACACACACACACACACACACACACACACACACACACACACACACACACACACACACACACACACACACACACACACGCACACACACACACACACACACACACACACACACACACACACACACACACACACACACACACACACACACACACACACACACACACACACACACACACACACACACACACACACACACACACAAAGCCTATCAAACACACAAAGGTATATGCGATAGGCTGTATTAGTCAGCATCATGCATTACGGAGCCATTGTCTGATTTCACTGGTCCTGCCTGTACCACCACACTGGTTAATTTGCTCCAACAAGACAAATTAGTGTTTGTGTGTTTTTTGTCCGAAGCAGACAAATGACTCTGCCATTAACTTCAGGCTCCCGATGCACAGGGCTCTCTGGAATAACTCGAGCAGTCTTCAATCCTTCTTCGAGGCAGACAGACACCAGCGAGGCTGAGAGTGTAGGAGGTGGTGGTTAGAGGATGTGATGAGACGTTGCACCTCTTCTGTCAGAGAAACACGTTCTCTGCCCATCAAAGGTACGCATCATGAGGAATGCAGATTCCAGCCGTCTGTGTGGGCGCAAGCCGTTACTGTCGGTAGATGGGCAAGGGGAACCAGAGAGAGAGGATTGTGGATTGTATTGTACATGGAAGCTATTGTGTTTTGAAAACAGCATGGAAGGAAACATGAAAGAGAAATGTCTAACTGCAAAACCTGACATCAGTGTAACAGGATATACACGAAACGGCACAGGATTGTCAGAGTGTCTGACGGGCTGGGCGGGTTTTGTAGCAGTTATATGATCCTACGTGAAGTGGTGAGACGACCCTCACTACCCTCTGACTAATGATGTTTCGAGGGATACTCCTCCTACTCCACCCCCAAAGCAAAACCAGCGCATAATTCAACGGCGTCTAGCTGCTTAGGCAGTTTAAACTTTAAATCCAGTCACTAACCCATCGTACGACGTAACCGTTGTGGAGAGACACAATCAAACCAACACTCTTGCTCCGCCAGAGTGCTCCCTGACCTTCGACGGCCGCGCGACCTTAGCGATTCAACGCGCTTCCCTTCAATTGGAGCTGCTTCTCAGACGGGTTTCAGCTCGCTTTGTCACATATCAGCCTTCAAGCGGAGGGCGAGACCAAAGGATTGGATTTGCAAATCAGGGACGGGGTGGTGCCTCTCAGATTAGTGTGTTTTAAGAAAGGTCAAGGCTAAAGAGGACGTTTAAAAAGGAAGACGTGATTCCCCTCTGGTGTCGTCAAGGGGGACAGGAAGTTGGGAATACACCCGGGATTTGGTGTTGGTGCTTCCCGTGAGGGTTTGCAGTGGCACATAGACACGCGCACGCACTCGCACACACGCACACACACACACACACACACACACACACACACACACACACACACACACACACACACACACACACACACACACACACACACACACACACACACACACACACACACACACACACACACAGTGTTCCAACACATTTTACCACACTCCCACACCCCAATGTTTTCTCCTCTCATCTCCTCCCATACATTTCCTTTCGTCTCCTCCCTCACTCTCATCTTGCACACATGCACACACACACACACACACACACACACACACACACACACACACACACACACACACACACACACACACACACACACACACACACACACACACACACACACACACACACACACACACACACACACACACACACACACACACACAGGTTTCCATTTCCGCTGATAGATTTCAGGACTGAGCTTCCAGCCTCAAAGCTTCTGAAACCTCGTCTCATCACACTGCGGTTGGCGTTTAGCATTAAGAAAGAGAACCACGGACGCCCATGTTCCCCTCACAGAGCGACTCAATTACGTTGTTAAGATTGGAGGTTATGGAGGGCTGAGTGACAGCCGAGTTGGATAATTGCTGCGTGTTAGTAAAGGCTTATGATGGCAGCCTTAAGAGTTGTTAATTATTCCTGTAGTTAGCAGGCAGGCCCCTCTTCGGTCGTGCCCCTCTTCGTATTTTAAATGTAGT
The DNA here is from genome assembly GCA_900291075.1 of Melanogrammus aeglefinus. Classification (NCBI taxonomy): domain Eukaryota; kingdom Metazoa; phylum Chordata; class Actinopteri; order Gadiformes; family Gadidae; genus Melanogrammus; species Melanogrammus aeglefinus. The sequence goes on from OLKM01000804.1 coordinate 40,722, forward strand.
TTCCCTCCCCGACATTGGTATTCCAGTCACGGGGGACTCGGAGACGGTGTGGAAGCAGGGCTAATTGCGGGGTTTGTTAGGGTATAGTGCGGCGCGGCGTGGAGAGGCCAGCGCCACACCGGTTTCACGACGGTGACATCACCGATTCCGGTCCAGCCCCGCACACGACACGACCGGAAGTTGGGACCTAACAAGCCTCTGGGGGACAGGAAGCGTGTATCTTCCTATAGAATAGTTAGGTCTAAGCGTGAGCCGGCCCCCCCTGTTAGAACAGCAGTGTTAGCTATAGCTTCCAGCCTGTCGCTCAACACTGCTTACCTTGTGTTTTTTTTTTTTAACTTTGCCTATTTTGCTCATTTATTCTTGTACTAATCTATTATTTTATTTTATTGTATGACAATGTGACAATGTGAAGCACTTAGAGTCTGCCTCGTGTATGAAAAGTGCATATAAATAAAGTTGCCTTGCCTACATAGAACTTTTGGGTAGGTAGGCTACAGGGAGTTTGGTTGAGCTCAGCCTTTTCTGACTTGTCCAACGTGATTGTTCTGAAGGTTTTTTTTTGCTTGCGTTTTGGGTGTGTGGAGGGTTTATGCTTGGACAGCCATTTTAGATAGTCAATGAGGGAACAGGCTACCAAACGGAAGAGAACTTTCTGACTTCCAATTTGTAGTGTTCTGGACAGCATCGCAGACAAGAGCTGCACAAGTTAAACATGTGGAAAGTGTTTGGTTTTACTAACAAGTTCTCAAAATCCCTGAATGTAACTTCTGATGTTTTGGAACACAGTGGGTGTTTGTAGCTGCTTCGGTGTTGAACTTTGAATCCGGTTTATTCAGCCGAATTGAAGAAAGAAATCTTTTGTACGACAAAAAATGTTGTCATATAAAAATCCCAGACTTTGTTGTTTTCCTACTGGCAGCTCCCTTTGCATTTCAGGTATAACGCTTTTAACTTTAAAAAGTGCAAAAATAACCATATTCATATCCAACCTACACAAGGCTATTCAATTTCTCTATTATGTGGCAAAGGAAAAATAATAAACCATGGAGAGCTATAACAGCATGCAGCCACCTTCTTTGAGTTCTCAGCAACCATAAAATAAGGGATTGTCAAGATATTACATTTGAAATTATGAAGTAATTGACACATGCTTAATTTCGGTGCTGTGTTTACTCTTTTAAGTCAGGTAGGCCTACAAGTAGTAATGAGTAGGCCTACATAAACAAATATTGTTAAAAAAGAATACAAAAACTATGCTTTAACATTGTAGTGTTGATAGAATCTCTTCCTACATCCCTCCAGATATCTATTCAGCTCTCCCTCTCACCCATAGCCTGTTCATTCAAGATACATATTTATTTTTATTTATTTTTATCAACCTTTTATTCAACCAGACGTATCTTACAGAGATTAAAATCTCTTTCCCAATGCCGACCCAGCCAAGAAAGCAGCAAAAACATAGAGATTTAAAGACAAGGAACACAGTAAAAAGAAAACGAGTTCTCAAATAAACATTCAACTCAGGCCACAGAAGCGCTAGTTATCACGCAGACACGTCTGAGATCGGGCTGCTTCAGTAGAGCTGTGCTTCTGAAACACTTCAATGAGTGTTTAATTACGATTGCCGTGTTAAACAATGACAGCCGCTTATGTGCAACCATATCATTTATGTAGATAATATTCATCTTATCTAATCTTTATCTAATAACGTAATATTTCTGAAGGGTTATATTTTTTCTCCTGAAATAGTTGATTATCCATTGAAACACCGGGACTTTTAAATATCAAATTAGTATTTAGATTATTGCTGATGCATGTTAATTAAAACAAACAAGTGCTCTGAATTGTAAATGTGACCACGGATGAACGGTGAATTTTGAAGATTTTGTCATCGTTAAAAAGTAAAACCATAAAGAGGAGACGATTACAACTAGTTAAATAGCAATGGAAATCCAAGAGAACCACCAATGTATTTTTCCTTATACTTCTTTAGATAATCGTTCAAATCCCAACGTTTTAACCTCTCCTTTCCACTCCTCTCATCTGCTCTCTCCTCTCCACTCCTCGCTGTGTGTTTCATCCATAACAGATCATTACGTGTAATAGATCCATGAGGGGAAGTACAATATTAACCTGTTGAACTCCAAACCACTGAAGCACCGTCCCATTTCAGCTGAGTCATTAGAGTCACCATTACTGTGTAAATGTCTGTGCACGTCCTCGCTGTGTTAGCGCTGGTGACGCATTATATATTCAACCATGTATTACTAATTATACTTTCATTCATTACTAAGATATTCATCAACAGTATATTAATGTAAACCTATTACACAATAATGGCTTCCTGGCCCCCTGAGAGGAAAGATTTGAATACTTGCCTTAGATCAATAACTGCCTCAACTAATCAAGGTTTATGATGTAATTAATGTAGCCCTCTTGTCTCTCACTTCTCCAGGGAGTATGAGGACTTGTTAAGATTCAGTCGGAGTAGATGCTATATCTATTCTAGTCTACATATGGAGTTGGGGACATTCAGACCACAAACCAATGATTTTTTTCTCCTTCTCTTTTTTGTTGTTTTTACTCTAAAATGTTTTTACTCTGTAGTTCAAAGGCCTATTGGGGGTTTGATGTATAATTTACTGATTTCTCTAATAAATGCAGGCTGTGAAGGGATTTTGTTCAACTAAACGAAAGTAGGAAACATCGCCTTCTCTGAAATTGCACAATTACAAGGAAATGTCCTGGTGTTCACATATATATACGTATATGCAGACAATAATCTTTGGGAAATCAATTTTTCTGTTTAGTGGAATGCAGCTGTGTGTAAAATGTAGTACATTGAGCAGTCGTAGAAATTTAAAATGGCAATCATACAAAACACTGGTCTCAGACATGAATATGTATGTGTGTGCATGCGTGCGTGCATCTACGCGCGTGTGTGTGTGTGTGTGTGTGTGTGTGTGTGTGTGTGTGTGTGTGTGTGTGTGTGTGTGTGTGTGTGTGTGTGTGTGTGTGTGTGTGTGTGTGTGTGTGTGTGTCTGTGTGTGTGTGTGTGTGTGTGTGTGTGTGTGTGTGTGTGTGTGTGTGTGGTGTGTGTGTGTGTGTGTGTGTGTGTGTGTGTGTGTGTGTGTGTGTGTGTGTGTGTGTGTGTGTGTGTGTTTGGTGCACTCTGTACACTTTGTATAGTCGTCTTTATATGTGTGTGTGTGTGTGTGGTGTGTGTGTGTGTGTGTGTGTGTGTGTGTGTGTGTGTGTGTGTGGTGTGTGGTGTGTGTGTGTGTGTGTGTGTGTGTGTGTGTGTGTGTGTGTGTGTGTGTGTGTGTGTGTGTGTGTGTGTGTGTGTGTGTGTGTGTGTGTGTGTGTGTGTGTGTGTGTGTGTGTGTGTGTGTGTGTGTGTGTGTGTGTGTGTGTGTGTGTGTGAGTATGCTTGTATTCATTCATACAATGTTCGCACTCCCAAAAGGTAATACAACCTTTTTTTAATCTTTTATTTTCTAGAAAGGACACAGCTGGACCGACTTACATCAAAATGTCAACCCACGAAAACGCTTTGTGACATTTTGATGGCTGGCGGCGAAACGAAGAGAGAACCACACCTTTAAGAAGTCAAAACCCTGTTTTATCAAATTAGACTCTGACCTTTCGGAGGCGATAAGGGAAACTCTTTTTTTTGGGGGGGGGGGAGCAGTTTGATCCAGCAGCTTCAGCCCCTGGGTTCAACCTTAGCCCCTGTGTCCACACTGACCCTGGAGACAGAGCTGGTCTGCCATGGCGGAGATCAGACATGAACCTTGTTTGCCATCTCATTTATCTTAGTGAGGGGGTGGTCATGATGGGGTACCAGTGATGGGGGTCCAAGCGGTTTGCTGTTGAAACGGATGTTGGTGAAGGGCACGTAGGCCGGGATAATGGGGGAAAACACTGAGGTCAGAGTTGGTACGAGAATAGTTTTGCCCAGGAAATGAAGGACGTAGCTAACCTGTCTGTCTGTCCGTCTCCAGTGGCATAGGCCATGCGGCAGGTAATGGATGTTTACAAAGGAATATAAACTTTGATGTATTCTACAGACAGGTGGGGACGGACGGACAGACAGACAGATTGGAGAGAGTGAAAATAAAGAGTGATGTGGAGGAGAGGGAAATATGAAACATGAATTTGAGTTTGAGCCCGAGGCTGATATGCATCTGAGTGCACTGAAAAGAAGAAATTATATTACTACCAAGCAGCAGAACAGAACAATTGTCTTTCGAAAATTGAATAATTATCCTAATGCATTCCAACAGCATTGTTTTAAAGCTTTGTAGATTTTAAAAGTGAATGCAGTAATTCCATATTATGTTATAATATATGTATGTGTATGTGTGTTGAGTGAGTGTGTATGCATGTATGTATAAAAGAGGGAGCGAGAGAGAGAGAGAGAGAGAGAGAGAGAGAGAGAGAGAGAGAGAGAGAGAGAGAGAGAGAGAGAGAGAGAGAGAGAGAGAGAGACAGACAGACAGAGCAGACAGACAGACAGACAGACAGACAGACAAGACAGA
>OLKM01000804.1:56125-58625 GCA_900291075.1 Melanogrammus aeglefinus
AAAGAGCCAAGTGGGAAGGTCCTCTTTGGTCAGAGTAGGCACCGCTGCTGAATATCTAGAAAAGACGCGAAAGCAGCGCGGACGCATCACCAAGGCGCGAGAGACATTAATTGCCCAGCCGTGGAGAGGGGAGGACGGTAGTTTGGTCTGTTCACTGCACCACGAGGCTTTACCTGTAATACGCGCTCCGTCATGGATCCGGGAATTGAAATGATCGATGGGATTATCTTACTTCTCGCCTCGATACTTTTAATGTCACGCGGGACTACCGGAGAAGGTGAGCACCGCGCGCGCTATGGAAGAATACATGCATGTCGATGAAATGAGCGCGCGCCGCAACGTGTGATGATGAAAAGTGAAAGGTATCTTTGTGTTTCTGAGGGCTCTCAAACGAATTAAGGTGTAAGCCCTGAGTAGCTTGACATTTAAATATTTAGGCTCATTTAGTGAGGTCGAAAAAAAGTCATCAAAAACATTTAGAATGAATAGAATCCCTAGTTAAATAGTAGACCAACCCTGTTAAACTGGCTAATTAGCTTGTTTTGAAGTAGCCTACACTCAGGAAATGCTCAGGCACTTTCAAATGCACAGGTGGGCTGTATATGTTATTACTAAGTGCATTTTACCAACGCTTTGTCATTGTATGAACTATATGAATAGGCTTACTTAATTATCCGGGTCAGTGGACTTGGCGTCTCAGCTATCTTGAGAGGATGCTTCACTTCACAGAATGTTACTGCGATGGAAATGTTTCTGCCTTTGTATATAGACCTGACATAACATTACATCGACCTGACAAAGCCGGTTATTGCAGGCGTTGGCTGCAAAATGCTGGAAACGATCAAACTATTCTGAGCACGGACACGCATTTGAAAATATTCTCCCAGCTCGAGGCAGCAGAGGGCAAACGTCAGCGTGTGTAGGCTATCTGTAATATAATGTATGTAAACGGGACAAAGAGATCGAGTAATCCGTTCACAGTGGTGGAACTCAGGACAGGACAGAAAGAGACAGAAAGTCGACCTCTTTTTTATTTTTTTTATTATTTTTTTTTTACGGGGGAGAATTTGAGAGCGATACAGCTTTAAAGTGAATCTTTTCCTGGCTGCACCACCTCAGTTGCACTCCGTCAACGAGAGCCTGGCGGTAGGCTGGCGAGGCATCCTGATTGATCAGACCGTCTCTCTTCACTTCATCGCGCCGAGTTTCTTCCGTCCCCCCCCTGCTGCTTTCATGCTACTTGTTTTTGATTTCCCGGTCGTTTCTGAGTCAGAGAACTGCCGCTGTGTATGGATAGCACCTGATCTTGTATCTATTCTTCTCTCTATCTCTCTCCCCCCCCCCCCCCCCCCCCCTCTCGGTCTTGCTCTCTTGTTATTTTCTTTAGCTGTATAGCCATGCAGCTGTCTGCCTCTCTATCTCCCACACTCCAGGTTTGCTTTTCTCTCTTTTAGTTTCTTCCGTTCTGCTTTCTCTCTCTCTCCTTCCCCCTTATCTATCTCACCCCCTCGCTCTCTCCTTCCCCTTCTCCCCCTCTTTATCTCCCCTTCGCCCTCCTTCTCCTGCCCCCCCAATATTTGGTTCTCTCTCTCTCTCTCTCTCTCTCTCTCTCTCTCTCTCTCTCTCTCTCTCTCTCTCTCTCTCTCTCTCTCTCTCTCTCTCTCTCTCTCTCTCTCTCTCTCTCTCTCTCTCTCTCTCTCTCTCTCTCTCTCTCTCTCTCTCTCTCTCTCTCTCTCTCTCTCTCTCTCTCTCTCTCTCTCTCTCTCTCTCTCTCTCTGTCTCACTCTCTCTCTCTCCTCTCTCCCTCTCTCTCTCTCTCTCTCTCTCTCTCTCTCTCTCTCTCTCTCTCTCTCTCTCTCTCTCTCTCTCTCTCTCTCTCTCTCTCTCTCTCTCTGTGTCACTCTCCTCTCCCTCACCACCTCTCTCCCCTCCCTCCCCCCCTCTCTCTGTTTCTCTCTCCCTCTGCCTCTCTATGAGCACATAGTAGCACACTTATCCTGCATGGGCCATAAAGCGTGGCAGACGCCTACATCATTTGCACCGCGAGAGAGGGACTAAAGGGAGGCCAAGCGACAGCACCTCATCATCACCCACCCCCCGGCCCCGGGGTTATACACAATTCATTAAGGAAATGATAGCAAACGACAAACAAAGCACAGATCCACCCGGAGAAGGACTCAGATGCTTCCCTGACGGCTGCTTAGCCCCTGCCAGGGGCCACGCCCCCGGCCCCCCGTCAGATCACACAGCAGGTTGTTGGGTCGGGTCCCCGGCCCTCCTGTCAAAAAGATTGCAGTGTGTTTAATCCCTTTTTAATTCATGAAGCGGGAGTCTGGTGGAAGAAAAAGCTGCCTGAAGCCACGCCGCAGAATGGCTTCAACTGGCTGGAGTAGACAGGATCACGCGCAGGGAGCCAAATCCCATTAGCAAAATTATGTTCAGATATCATCAACAGTTATATAAGCACTGAGAAAAAAGTACATTAAAAGCTGAATCAACA
>OLKM01000804.1:63625-83625 GCA_900291075.1 Melanogrammus aeglefinus
GTACATTAATAAACCATTCATTTAACATGAATTATCATTAGCTAATGCAGCAATAAACATTAACAGTTCATTTAACTGTTTATTAATGGTCTAGTTATCAGTTAATGACGGTGTTCGTTCTTTACTAATGATACGAAGGAAAGGGTGTACTTGTGAGCTGAAGTATTCATGCATAGAGTTAGTTAATAGGATTAGGTTTAACTCTAACCCTTAGCCTAACCCGCTAATGCTATGCTTATGAGTGCATGAACCAACAAATTAATGGAAAATGAATGCGACCCTATTGTTAAAGTCAGGCGCGTGTATCACCATGGTAGACGGTGATACGTGTATACCTTGAGAAAGGTATGAATCCTCATCGTACATGAATTGCACGGGGGGGGGGGGGGGTGCCCAGACTTGGTCGGGAGGGAGTGAAGGGGGCGTCTTGTAAAGGCCAGGTCCGTCTAAACATCGATCACTTTGAAAGAGTTCACCAGGATGACCTGCTGTGCTGCTGTTAATCCTGGCCGCAATGTTGGGCTTTTAATGAGTTTTTACTGCAGTGTTGTTTAATACTTCACCGTGATAATGCACATGCACACCATATGGCGGAAATAACATACCGTTTGATAAATGAAAGCGTCCTCGTGCACAGGCAAAAATGCTGTCTTTAAACTAGCCCTGACCTTTCTGAGATCTTTTTGTATCTACCCTAAGAAATTCCCAGTATGATCGTTGCAGGATCATCTTTTTTTCCGACTTTTCTGTCTGGATTTGACCAGGAGGTGAACCAAAAAATTTACAAAAGAATAAGAATACAGGCAGGCAGAAACATAGCAACAGGAGAAAACCAACAGAGAGGTAGCCGACAAACATAGGCAGGAACTAGGCAACCAACATTTTGACAATTTTGTCCCCTAAATACAAAGGAAAAAAATACAAATAGAGGTATGGCATGACTACAATAAGCTCTGAGAATTTTCATCTCTTATTCACATTACTGCAGTCCCCATTCCAATTGTCTATAGGTATTGTCTTCATATGTTTATGTACATATATTTATACATATGTGAAGAAAACAAATCCATAACGCCTACTGCCTTTGGGTTGAGTGAGTGTTTTCTACGATCTGGAGGGGAAGTCCTCATGGATTGGTCTCAGGTGTAACATAAGTGGGCGTATCTCAACGCTTCGCTGCTCCCCGGCGCTTTGATGTGATTGGCTGGCAAAGGAACCTTCTTTTCCTGCTTTGATCTCAATTCATATTTCGCAGTGGATGAAAACTATAATGTTCTTCAATTATTTGTGGGTATTTTATATATTTCATGCAATACATATCATCAATGCCACCAACTACATTTGGCAGTCTTTATGTTTGGGAGACAATGGAGGTGGTGGTTGTGCAGAGTTGGAAACAGTGAAGCTGAACTACTCTGGCCTCTGGGCTGAATTGAGTTTGTGTGATGCAACGTTTTATTATGCTGGTCATGACGACACACATAACGTCATTCTACAGTGTACACCTCAGGCAGGTAACGTTACCCCATTAAATGCAGAAAGTGATCAGGTGTCTATCCAACTAATGCAACAACATTGGTTCTGCTGATACCTAAAGCTGTGCTTATCGGGGAGAGAAAGCCGAGGCCACCAGTGATGGGCTAGAGTATTAATATTGACAAGCCATGCGTCTTAGATGCCTGGTGTATTCTGTATTCAACACGGACTATGACTTAGAGTTCAGTGTCACATTATAGGCGGGTAGAGTTATTGAAACGTTTTTGACCAACGTTTTTGGGGTTTGATTAAAATGTAAAATAATGGATCTATAAATGAGATAAAGCGATTCCTTTGTGGGGCGGCGAGAAAGCTTTCAGGAGGCCATCAGGGCTTCTGGAGACTTGGCATGCAGGTCATGCCCCAACTGTACATTTGCCAAATTGGATTGTTGAAGATAAGGGGCTGGGTTGGTACATTTTCTGCAATTTGGATGAAGGCAGCTCCAGCCTTATCGTGAACCGTCTCAAGAACAACCCCTGCATTATAACTTCTCCACCAATTAAAAAAACGAAACATCAGTAACTCTTCATATTCTATGAATTCAGCCTTGATTTATTGGTTGCCACTTTCAATGAAGTGTGGCATAAAGTTGGCATGAATGGAATGTGAAAAATTATGGTTAATTTACAATTCATTATATAAGATACATTAAAATCATTGCGTAAAGCAATCAGAAGGTATTTCGTTATTTAAATATAACTAGTCAACATCGACAACTTGTTAGTTTAAAGAAAGTTCATGTTCATCAAATTATATTTATGATGCATTCTCTATAAATATAACAAGCAATTATGTTGTACAAATTATGATTCTGATGTGGTTTTCCTTTATCTATATTTATTACATTTATTAATTAAGTTTCCTGCAGGGGATTCAACCTGTGTATTCTAATTGGCTCACCTGACCCGTGCTGACTGCATTGTAAAGTACATCATTAATAAGCTTATTAATGGCAACTGTCATGCATACATAATAAAAACCTACTTAAGGAGAAGGCTACTTGGAAAAACAAGATTTTAGTTTTGATTTTTTAATTCTAGTTCATAAAATGCCATGGTTCCATAAAACAATGGTCAATAAATAATCATACGTATATAATTTAGATGTTTATATTTCATCTCCACTAACCTACACAAAAAACATTTACATTAAAGCCCTTATCTCAAAATGACATATTTTCTACAGTGGAGCATTTTTCTGTAGTTTGATAGGCACCAGGTACAAACATGACATTTCCCACACAGCTTCCATAAAAACAGTGCTTGGAATTCGTAGAGGTTTTGAGTGCGGTTTTGTGGTAGTGAAGCACTTTTTTTATTTAGACTTTATCTTTATTTATTATTTTATGGTGTTTTTGGAATACTACAATGAAAAAGCCCCTGTGCCTTTGTTACCACCCAGTTACTTAGCACAGCAAAAAAGAGAAAATGACTAACTTACTCCAGCAAAAGGGGACGGTTTTCAGTTTGCGGTTGTAGTTTTTCTGTCCACAAGTACGGCCACATAATGGATGCTGTGTCAGGCTTTTCCAGTAATGCTTCCTTATTACTATAAAACAGTTTTTTTCATCCATGGAAATACAATCTTATGTCTCCTGAGGGCTGCAACAATGGACACGGTCTGTGTCTGCACACATGCAACACTTTCGGCACACCCTCCCTAAAGTTGATGTAAATTGCACATTTCAGTGTCGGGTTTGTGATGACATTCAACATGCACAAGGATAGTTGTGCGACGCCCTTAGTACCTACCGTGCATCAACTTAGATGTGGACTGATATGCCACGAAAGCAGGTTGATGATTAGGAACCCACAGATTATACACCGCAAAAATAATAACAATGGAGAAATTCTGCTTTTGGATCGTTTATTTATGCTGATCGAACATATGCGACACATATGGCAATGGCTTTCCTGTGAGGTTGTCATTGTCTGTTAGGTGGAATAATATAGCTCAGCTACCAACACATCATTTGTCAAACACATTACAGTCTTCTTTAGGTAGATGAATATCAACGCAATGCTGCTTAAAAAAACGACAAGTATATTTTTCAAGGAGTCTCGCCATTGATGGGTTCATCAATCAAGGACTCATGTCATCGGTGACAGAGTTGCCGTTGCCTCCATTTTATTTGGATGAGACAGTTTATTCTGTGCTGAAAACCATCCATCTAAGTCAGGCAAAAGCAACGCTCCATTGTGTGGACGACGTGTTGTTTTTCAGTGGTTTGCTTTTGTGGTTATTGGTACACTAACTTGGATCCAGCAGTCCTACTCCTGGAACAGCAGAAATACTGGGGGGGGGGACGGCCCTGAACCTAGACCGGAAACCAAGAACAGGGGGCAGTGTTACAACTTGTTTCATTACAGTGAGAGTAAAAAAATCTGTGTACGAAAAAATGGGGTTTAATAAGGTTTTTTCTACAGTGGCCAGTCTACACAATTGATTAGAAACCTTTACAGACACTTTTTTTTACAGTGTACTATCGCCGGCTGAGTTTGAGTCCGCCCATGACCTGCTCACAGATCTCTGCCCCCAGCAGCATGAATGGTCGAAACAAATATGAAGCAAAAGGAATGTGAAACGTTGCAATCACCCCAGATTGGAGCTCATCTGCCATCAGACTTTAGGTATGAATCTAAATTCTGATTTGTAAGACTATTGTTAGTCTTGCCATCCAATTCCTTCCTTCAATTGAAAATCCAATATGCGACTAGACCAGAAACACTGCCTTAATTGTATTCCACACTTATTTCTAAGGATGCAGTGACACACAATCCAATCCAAGGAACAAAGTTAGAAGATTAGCCTTCGAAAGAACATAAACAGACAGACAATTCAAAATGTGTACCGCTTGTTCTAGTGTTCATGATCTATCACTGCCGTTTATCATTTACAACGTGTTGACTGCAGCAATGGTTACTTGAGCTGCCGATGGACGGAAACCGTTTATCTTACAACAAAAGCTGATGCGGCAGCATCATCTATTATGACAGGTGCTAAAAAAGTTATGTGCAATCATAAAACTACATGCCACAAGTTCAGAAAAGCGCATAGTGGCTATGATTGACTTAGAATTAAAAAAAAAGGGTTGAGTAGCAATCCTGTCTCCAAGTTTGGTATTGTTGGATGTTTTTCATTTGTTGTTGCGAGTAAAACAACCCAAATTGAGTTAGAAAGCGTGATTCCCTGGGTTTATAGAGTTGTGCGTTGAGATTGCGTTTTATTCCGTGGACATTTAGTAATGTATACATATATCTGAACAATGGCAAAAAAAGTCAGATAGCAGGGCTTTTAACTAATTAAGAAGGCAAATTAATCTTGTGCGGTTCTTCCAATTTGTATATATATTTTATCACTCCCATTTCACTCTCTCTTGGGTAATTAAGTGGTGTATTTCTCCAATGGATTTACATAAATATCAAATTATAAATCCTGCTGAATGTTCCGGTATAAATGATCCGTTTGTCGCCATCGGAATTCCAAGCGCGCACACGACACATTTTTCCCGACGCTCAGTGGAATTCTCCATTTCTTTGGAGATGCGAGAAGAGAGGTTTCTTCTTATTCTCTTGTAAACGCTGCCTTTCTGGGGTTTTGTTTTTTTTTTTTTTTCTGGTTCCCTTTTGATCATTTCATTAGCTGGGAGCTCTTGTTCCACGCTGACTCCCACAGAGCCCGGCAGCGGGTGTGAACCAGCCCTCACAGAAGGCTGATGGGTTTCCGAGCACTTCAAATACTTATATATACTGTATGTGTGTATGTATATATATATATATATATATATATGTATGTATGTGCTGTATCTTTCAGAGAGCTGCTCGTCATGACTTACTCTCATGCGTTGTACTTCTTAAGGCGTGTATCTGATATTTCGATCTGGTATTTGAAGACATAGGTTGAGTGGGGGTGTGGGGGTTATTCGTTAGTATGACATCTATACATAATAATCTAAAGTCAGAAGCAGAAACCCAGGGCATTTGGCGATAGTCCAAACGCAATTTAATGTGAACACGACTCAAAATGATACGAATGAACACACATGAAATCATCAACTGGTTTACTAATGTCCAATGTATGTTTGCTAACGTCAACAACGAAACTAATTTGAATTCTATAATTAGGTACTTCTAACTCGTACAAAGTACAGAATATATCAGTGCTTTGTAAAACCCCATATGGCTCCCCATAATGGGTAAACACACTGCCATCGCCTCAAGCAGGGATGTTTTCTGTCTCAGTGTTTACGTTGCGTTTCACAGCCAAAATGGAAGGCCATAGTGCTGGCTCTCTCTCTGTGGTTGTTAGCCACCGCCGGGCTAAAGGGGTTGCTGCTAACGCAGAGGCCTCCAGACCGGGGCTCCGTTCTCACCGCAGCGTCCCGCTGAGAGCTTCCCATTAGCTGGAAGACATTAGCAGGGATATAGGGCTCCTTTGATCATCCAAAAATAAGACAAAGTACATCTCAACCAGCATAGCCTCAGCTGAGATAAATCCAAGCCTAAAGTGGTTCCCGTTTTAATGCGGTGTCTCCGTGTCACTTCTTATGAAGGAGCACTGTCTTTGTGTGGTTTATCTTTAAGGCGGACAGGTGCCAACTGCTGTAAGGGCAATTCTACGCTGACGGGACCGAGGCTGTCCCGGCGCAGTTAAGACAATACACAGTTGAACGATGGAGTTTATTTGAGTTGAATTATCATCTATCATCAGCGATAGAGTGAGGGAGAGAGTGAGGGAGAGAGGGAGAGGGAAAGAGAGAGAGAGAGAGAGAGAGAGAGAGAGAGAGAGAGAGAGAGAGAGAGAGAGGAGAGAGAGAGAGAGAGAGAGAGAGAGAGAGAGAGAGAGAGAGAGAGAGAGAGAGAGAGAGAGAGAGAGAGAGAGAGAGAGAGAGAGAGAGAGAGAGAGAGAGAATGCTACTGCAGTTCATCAACCACCCTTCCTAAATGAGCCTAGGTCCAATGCTCTAATTAAAGTCTGTCTACCATAGCAGCACTCTGTCTGGCATTTGTGAGTCCAGTGACTCCTAGTTTATAATGAAGGACTATTCCACTTCTAAGTCAAGACAATCCTGAACTATGTCTAAATATTGATATCGTTTGTCGTGTTTAGGACAAAAAGTAACATTTGTAAAAGTTTGGAGCATCGCATGACCATAATTAGCATTCTCATTTCAATAAGCCCACATATACAAAAAGACGAATGTGTTGCTTCTGTTAAGCCTCTGATTAACTGCGTGCTTAAATAATGAGCCAATTAATTCAGACCTAGAGGACCCCATGCTATTCCCGCCCCTGGACCTAATTATCACGGTAGAAATATGCATTTCAGAGTGATGCATTGTTCTTTATGCAAGCAAGCAAACAAACACTTTCATGTACGACACAACAAAGATCATGTTTTGGTTTTACCACTGGCACCAGCGAGAGAGGAGACGATTGCCTCTCTCAGGTTTCCGTTAATCGATGTCAGACCCCTCATAACTTACTGGCCCCCGCTGTATGAAGGGATGGCATCTCCCCCCCCCCCCCCACCTACACCGGGTTGTGGCGGAGAGCTTCTCCTTCCCCTTCTGACTTAAGGGTGATCTTTTCAACAAGTCAGCGCACACTTGTTAAATCCACCCGATCGGCCTTGTCTTCAATGATTCAACATCCAATCGGGTATTAAATCCATGTTTGTAACTACACGCAACAACTCAAAGGAAAAACTGCATCAAACCATCCTGTATGGCGGAATATAACTTTGACATACTGCCTCCCTAATCCCCTCAGCACCTTTACGTTGAGGCGAGCTGTCGATATTTCCTGCGCTGACATTTCTCTCAGAGGAATTCAACCTTCTTCCTCAACTGCTCCCCCCCCCCCTCCTTCCTACCTTCAAGAAGAAGGTAGCGTTCCCTTTCTCTCCTTGAGGAGTGCTGTAATGCACCTCCTGAGCTCCAGGCCTGGGCCGTTGGCTGAACAGAGGAACAGGCGTGCCGTGACGCAACCCCTTCGGAGCGTGACCTATTTTGCGCTTAACGGATGTGTTGTAATACCACTGTAATACCAACCACTGTCAAAAGGGTCCAAACTTCCACACAAAGAACAAACAAATTCACCAACCCAAAGGCCCCCCAAAAAAAACCAAAAACTTTTGCTCTGAAGAAAGAAGAAGAGACACAGAAGCAAATAGAGGGAAGGGAAGTTTAGTATGACCTCATCCATACCCCTCCACCCACCCCTCCACCCACCCCTCCACCCATCCGTCCTCCTTTCCCGCACCATGCAATTACGTTTCGTGAGAGTCGCCCATTAAAACAAGAAATGATGATAATAACAATAATAATGACGGTACATTGGTATCGATGTTTATCTGACATGGTGGGTGGATCAAAATAGAGTTTTAACACAATAAGTTGAACCTTCAGCCCGTGTGCCAATGCAAAACCTCTTTACATGACTTCTGTTATATACCAAGACAACACGTTCAGCACCGCTTATCTGCTCCGCCTTGGCCTTAACAAAGCCCTGTCACCTTATATTAATCATCTATGCATGACGTCAAAGTGTGTAACTAATGTATGGTCCCTATGGGCAATTTCCCCCCCCGTTAGCCAATTTATAGCGTGTCTCTTTCTATCTTTAAAGGCCACGGTCTTCCCTCATCTTTATGTTTGCTCGTAGAGTTTATTACTGTACCCAGCGTCTCTGACACCTCTGTTGTTCCTCTTTATAAGATAGAGCTGCTCTAATCCTAACTCAGAGAATTCCCGGACGCTGATGGCTTGAATGTGCTTCTATCCACGCTGCACGTAATGAAACATCCTAAAAGACGTGTGTTCCCCCATTTATAGATTTATTTTATCCACCCCGAAAAAAACGCCACACGTGTGAGCTTGTGAACGATTGTCAGTATAGTGCGGTGAAAAACAAATACCCCACACAAGTGTATAATGGTTTCCGCCTCATTATCCAGCATTACCGGCGCTGTGTTGTCGTGAGTGGTTCAGTAACTCAGGGAGAGCGACACAACCCTCATTACTGCACTGTTGTGAGTGAGAGAGTGAGAGAGTGAGAGAGTGACTGAGTGACTGAGTGAGCGGGCCAACGACTGAGTGAGTGACTGACTGAGTGAGTGAGTGAGTGGCTGAGTGAGTGAGGGAGTGACTGAGTGGCACGCTCCTGCTGTTGTAGAGGCTTGGCCCGTACGTGTGCTCACTGTTGTGGGTTAAAGTCTAAGCGTGGATGGATGGAGCCCCTCTCCTCTCAGGGTCCCTGACTCCATCACTACGTCCGTAGGCACTTTGTTATTTCTGCCGGGTGGTAAATGTGTCAGTGTGGATGGATCAGCTGGGGGAGAGCAGAGGAGTCTTCTGTCTTTCCCACTCGCCTCTCTCTCTCTCTCTCTCTCTCTCTCTCTCTCTCTCTCTCTCTCTCTCTCTCTCATCTTCTCTCTCTCTCTCTCTCTCTCCTCTCTCTCTCTCTCTCTCTCTCTCTCTCTCTCTCTCTCTCTCTCTCTCTCTCTCTCTATTTCTCTCTCCCTCTCTCGCATGCTTTCTCTCTCACAACACTCTCCGGCCAGTAATGATTTATTTAACATTAACCACTTTCCATGTCTGCAGAACCATTATAAAGTAACACATTAATGATGGATGGGTTGACGGGATTAAGGAAAGAGTTTGACCTTCTTCACTGACAATGTTCCATCATTGTTTTCTTATTGACCTCATTTTATTCAATCATGTCTTTCTCTTCTCTCTCTCTCTCTCTCTCTCTCTCTCTCTCTCTCTCTCTCTCTCTCTCTCTCTCTCTCCTCTCTCTCTCTCTCTCTCTCTCTCTCTCTCTCTCTCTCTCTCTCTCTCTCTCGCCCCCTCTCTCTCGCTCCCTCTCTCTCGCCCCCTCTCTCTCTCTTACCACTATGCTTTCCAACCAGAAGTCATAAATGATTCATTCAAATTGATGTGTTGAAAGGCATTTGATGGAAAAACCATAATGCAGGACAGATTAGTGTTACCTGTATGTCAAAACATTGGAGCTAACCATTTCTTTTCTGGGGGTTTTCTGGGAAAACAGCATCTGTTGGTGAATGAATACCTGCAGTGTTCATACTCGAAAATCAATACAGTCACTTCATCCTGTGTCTTTCATAAACCAAAGAATTAAGCTTTAAGAAAATCACTAATATACTGGGTGGCTTTTGCGGGCAAGCTCTCCTGTACTCCTGAAGCCTCTTCTGTGTACTGAGCATTGTAAACGTAACTTGTTTTTAGGGGTCTGGGGCTCGACAAGAATGTGAATCACAGTCATTGCTTCTTGTCTCTTGAACATGAATATTTAGCAAATGTGGAAACACAAAACGCCGTTTATTCATCGGATGCTGTGCCGTACAAACAGTATTTATTTTCACGTCATCGATGCCAGTTTGTGCTATTTGTGTTAAGTTTGTCACATTTAGACCACTTTAACACATGAGCGTGTGAGTATCTAAGGGACAGTTTCAGGAGGCTCACGTGTGTGTGTGTGTGTGTGTGTGTGTGTGTGTGTGTGTGTGTGTGTGTGTGTGTGTGTGTGTGTGTGTGTGTGTGTGTGTGTGTGTGTGTGTGTGTGTGTGTGTGTGTGTGTGTGTGTGGGGTGGGGGGGGGGGGGGAAGAAACACTGCTGGTGGTGGGGTGTGTGTCCTGTGTGTGGCACAGTGTACTTTGACAGTATCCCAGCTGCGCTGTCCTGACATCAGTGGTAGTCACGACACCCATCAATCAACGAAGCCCGATAAGAATCCTCTGAATATGTCCGCCCTTTAGAATCTTATTAGTAGGCCCGCCGAGACCTGAACCATTCATGTCTCCAACTGGACTCAATCACACAGTCAATATTTATACATACTATAAAAATAAAACAAACACACACACAAAATGTATTGATATCGTGTATTTGCTAATGTTTTAAAGTTTTGTGTTAAATACAAAATGATCTTAAATCAATCTTTGCTGACATTCCAATTTAAATCTTATTTAATTGACATCTTTCTCACTGATAAGACTTTAGATGGATAATGAATATGATCGTAAACTAGATTTCGCCAATGGTATATTGTTTGAGGGTGGTTTCATGCAATGAATACGATGATTATACATTCAAGTCTCGTACCATATCATTCAAAATTTCAAAAGTTTCAATGTTTTTGTAATAAATAGAAGATGTAGATTGTTAAAGCTATACTATATGCCAAATGTAGAAATTACAAAAGCATATGGGTCGAGGAACTCAATCTATTTATTATATTGTTAAATGTAGCGGATTAAAAGATTCTCAGCATTTACCGAGATGATGAGGTTTCTTAATTAGCATTTGGCTCCAAATGCTCAGTTAAATCATTTTTAATAACCTGATGCTTCTTTCTAATTGCTCAATATGTTGGCATTTAATGAAAATGCTCAAAAAACGAAATACTGATCGACCAAGATCATGGAATACATTATTCCACTGCTCGATGGATCAGCGGAACGATTTAGGGAAATAATCGAATCACGATCATTTCGACCAATTTTCTTTTTCTTTTTTTTTACGTTCTGTATTATTCAATAAACAAGCAATAAATCATTCTGCAGTATGACTATGGCAGCATTGGAAGCGGTCAACATATGAACTGCTCGTGTTGAGATGAATTGATGCATGAATTGATATTATAGCATCGTTAGTCAGTAACAGTAAAAATCACAGCCTTTGCGATTTGCACATCGCATTCTATTAGATCGCGATGTTGGTTTCAATTTGATTAATCGTTCAGCCCTACTATGGATGCAGCCCGGTTTCCTACCCTAACCCTTGGTCTTGTGTTCTGTGATTGGTTGAACAGAGTTGTGTGACAGCCCGCTGGTGTCCAACCTGGCGCCGGCGTCCTTCCGAAGCTCGTCCCACTTGTCCAACAGCCACAGTGCGGGCTTCGCAAAGCTCAACAGGAGGGAAGGTAAGAAAAACGTGTCGTACTTTAACAGCTTGAATGTACCTCAGTGCATGCCATTGATGCAGACAGAGTCTAGAAATAGATGTGTCTTTATACCAAGAGTCTCTCTCTATGTCACACCAAGGCAGCAGCGAGGCTGGCTCCATTATTTGTATGTGAGAAGGTTGTGCAGAGTCAGATAATTCATATATTAGATTAATTATCTATAGTCTGATAGAAGACTAGTAGCGATAGCAATCTTGATGAATGTGGCATTTCCCTTTCTTTCATTTCGTATCTTTTCCAACCAATCATGTTGCTGGCAGGGATCTGTAAGCGCATAATTGGCTAGTAGCAAACACAACTGCTGCCACATTAGGAAATGAAAAATTTTCCGTAGCCAGCGGGAAAAACAGGCAAAAACATTTAGTCCGCACAGCAACATCCTAAAAAAAAGTGGTCAAATCATCCCGTTGGCGCCTGACCACCGAAGCAATTAATATTGAAATACTAAGTACTTTGAAAGCTTAATATTGCCAATAGTAAATGAGTTTCTTCTCAGTAGTACATCTCTGTCACAAAACAGGAAACAAGTCGTAACTCCGCCCCTTTCAGTTTTTGGTTTCCGGCCCTGGCTCTGAGCCGTCCCCCGACAGAGTTCCTGGTATCGAGTGACTGCTAGATCCCCGATCAGGGTGTACAGGATTGACAACCGGATCCAAGAAGTGTTTAGAAGAAGTGTTTAGAAGATTATGAGGCAAATCGAGGTTGGTTCAGTCGTGGGTTTGATAACCCATGAAGTCAAAATCGAAAAATAACCAACACTTAAGTCAGCAGAGGCTTTCTAGCCTAATCCTGAACAGGGAGCCTCCACACGGTGCAGGCAATCATTATCTAAACTGGAACATAACAATCGCACGGAATAGATAAACCTCTTCACAAGTGAATTCAACAGAGATAGAAAACAGGAAACAGGAAACAGGCTTTGTCTGCAGCGGCATGGGCCCGCTGATGGCAGCTTTACAGCCGTAGAGGGCTGAAAGCCTTGGTCTGCTTCCCGAATCTCATGTATCTGGCTTAGTGGATAAAAGTGGCTCACCGTCATTGGGGTGGCCTGACTATACGAGATCAACTATATCAGGCCGTCCTGGTCTGAAGAGGGAAACCAGCGGGGACATAAACATCAGTGGCTGTCCCGATCCCTGGTTAGCTTTATCCAAGGCTTCTCTTGTACTGTCTAGGCCACTTTAGCATTGGGGAGACCGCGCAGAATTCCTAAGGATTTAAATATTGAAGTGGCCTCTTCCGCCACCACCCCCCCCCTCATCACATCACATGTCCATCTGGACCACCTGGACCAATGGGAGCCACTTATCCAATTTGACTGCCAGTCAGTTATTGGATCTGAGGAGGACAAAGAGCGCCGAGATGGATGTGAGCCACTTGTGTGTGTGTGTGTGTGTGTGTGTGTGTGTGTGTGTGTGTGTGTGTGTGTGTGTGTGTGTGTGTGTGTGTGTGTGTGTGTGTGTGTGTGTGTGTGTGTGTGTGTGTGTGTGTGTGTGTGTGTGAGATAAAGAACGCCCAGCACTCTGATTGTGGCTACATCTGGTGGCTCCACAGTGCAGACAGAACTCACATCTGTCCCCCGTCCATCTTCAGCATTTCATTGGTCTTTCGCTGCCAAAAAAATAGGCAAAGGCTCAAAGAAAAAGAGAGACAACGAGGCAAAGACAAGTGGACTGAAACCGTACTAGAAGCTCTATTGGGGTTGATTTATTAGTGAATGACTTGTAATTGTTATCATTCACACACCTCGTTTACAACCTTCATGGGTGTATTCCTCCTCTACAAAGCATATTGCCAGGTTCATTGATCCATCTTCTCTCTACGCCTTGGTATATGCAAGACGCTTAAAGCCTTTCCCTGCCCTCTCCAGTGCAATGGAGAAGCCGTGCATTGCAGCCTGCAGGAACACGCTGCTGGGTTCCAAGCCAGACTCGTCAATGGTGTAAGCGGCGTGCATTTCAGCATCGCTGTGGTCTTGCGTCATCTCTACCCCCTCTTTCATCTTCTTGTCTTCTCGTTCTCTAAATGAAATCCTAAAGCATTCTTTAGAAGAAGGAATGATGCCTTGTGGTTATCCCACTACGACATGTCGGATGTCACTGATTGGACAGTGTTGCATTGTGCCCTGAGTATTTAACTGGATTGTGTTAGATCATGCATTCCTCTTGTTGCAAAGGGTGGTATCTGTATCATCGTATCTATGTTGAGAAGCACTCAGACAATTTAATGAAAGGCAATTACACTTTGTCCTCAACTGAACTTGAGCAAGTCACATTATTGGTGCTTTTTTTGGTAGCACTTTGTTTTGTGGTTGATATTCGATTGGCATTTCGATCCCAATGCACAACTTGCACTCTAAAAATACACAACACACACACGCGCGCACCCACGCACATGAACCCACATTCACACACACATACACTCACACACCGTACACGGACACGCACACACAAATGCACACACACACACACACACATACCGTACACATGGACACACGCATGCGCATTACCGATTGCACTTTAATATGCAATACATTACAATTTAATTTGCAGCCCCTTATACAATATATATACTCAGAGATCTATGAATGGCAGGCGCCTCTTCAGACCTCATTGTGTTGAAATGATCAATTCACAGCGTGCACACAGTAACACTCACGTATGTACACAGACACACACATGTGCGCGCATGCACCCACAACTACACAAACAGGCACACGCATGCACAGACACATGCACACGCAAGCACACGCATGCACACACTTATTTAACCACACACACAAAAACACATGGATACTCGCATATGAACACACTTACACACACACAGGTACACATGCACACAGACACACACGTACACACACACACACACACTTTTTTGACCCTTCCACTGAAGTCAGGTTGCTCTCCTGGTGTGCCAATGTGTGTTTGATCTGAGGGAAAGGAGGAATGTCCAAAAACTAACATCGCTCAAAATCGGTTCAGCTGCATATTTTCTTTTTTAGGGGATATCTTCCAAAGAAGGGAACTCCTCTTCAAGAGAAACATACCTATGGACCTGTGCAGTTATAATCTCATAAATCCCAGCATTATGAGCAACCATTAACCATAATCAAACGGTGCAATCACCTATTCATCCTAAGGGCTGTTTTGCACACTTGAGTCCTTTTCTGAGTACCTGTCATGGACCAATCATGCATTCACAGACGCCAAGAAAGCCAAGCAATAACATTAGAATGCAATCAACAACACACAACAACAACAACAACAACAACAACAACAAAACAACAAACAACAACAATCAACAACAACAGCAACAAGCAAGTAATCCTCACAATGTATTTCATCGGTCCCCAGACTGCTTGGGCAGACACTGTGAGAGAATAACACACGATTCAAAGAGCACTTTGACCACCAGGCAGGCATTACGTCATATGAGTAACAACGATCCATCAGCCCAATGATCTGAGGAGGCCGTCTCTCTCAGCATGGCATGCTGTGGGCATTTATAAAACCAGCCGCAGGCGGATCTCAGCATTTCACTGAACTCCGGCTCGCCACTGGGTTGAACCAAACATGAAAAACGCTTTAAGTCTCGAAACAGTCGGGTGAGTCGAACAACGACGGCGGCCGCGCCGTTCTGGCCCTGTGGTTTCCCCCGCGGTCGAGACGCCGTTCGGCTCCCGTCCAATCCGCTCCCAGATCAATCCCACGGCTCGGGAACATGGCGTTTTGATCAGCGATGATATCTTCATTACTCCGGCTGTAAGGTTACCCTGCAGCCGGTGGCCGGCATCGCCCGCGGCCACGTGGGGACGGCTGCTTCGGATGGAAGTCGCCTTCTAGCATTTAGGCGGGGTGGGGGGGGGGGATGGAGAGGATGGAGGTGGGGGGGTGGGGGGATAGAGGTGGGGGGGGATATTGGAAGGGGGGGATGTTCGGACTCCCTCGCCAGAGGTTGCTAACAGGAAACATATATATATGTATATATATAACACGTAGCACAGTCCGAGATGTTTGCAGAACAAATCAATGAATAAATGAATGTCTCCATACAGCAATTTCCCCACCGCTTCCCTCCAGCACCGCGGGCTGGGATCCTGCCCGGCGTGCCGACTCTCCCAGGAGCGCCCTTGTCCCAGATTTCATTTTTCAACTTAATGAATTGATTATCAGGTCCCCCAACCCGCCGCCCACCCATCCTCCCCCACCCAGAAATAACTACCTGCATGCCTCTTGCCCTGGGAACCGTGTGGTGTTGTGGCACTGGTCGTCCCATAAACTTTATGAAACAAAGTTCGTCCGATTGGGATATTTGGCATCAAGGCACGTGCTTCTTCTGTTTGATTAAATGTGATATAAATTGGACAAACCCGAGTAGTGTTTATATCGAAGAAGCAATTACTTTTTGTAGATCCGTTCCGAGGTTGTGTGGATGAGGAGTTCTCTCACAAACAGAGTCAAAAGTAAAGACATGTGGGAGCGTGGTAATTAGCCGACTGACTTCTGCACAACTAGGCACCCCCAGCTTACGGTCCTGTGGCGAGTTGAGCAGAGGTCCGGAGCCAAGGGCACGCCCGTCCATTAATAACCTATAGCAGCGCGGGAACCGCCCACTGACTTTGTCTCAATTACTAAATAAAATACTACCCGCATGCCCTTGACCGGGGTCATCCACGCCAGAAGACGAAGTCACTTCCTGGGAGCTGCTCTGCTGCTCGTAGTGATGGATTAAAAAACTAGAGGAGAAACCCCCTCATCTCGTCTCGTCGTATCAGAACGCCTGTTATGTTATCAGAACTTACCTGGGTTCATCTTATCCCATCATAACTTATCGTAGTATGTGCTACACGTGAACCTCCTAGGGTGGCGGAATTCGCAAAATGTCCCACTTTGTTTGCTAATAGAAACAAATAAATCCTGTCAAAGTGTTTTCTTGTTTATTTTTGGGGTGTTCATGTGTAGTATACCCGAAGTACTAAAACAATTGTTCACCTCACCTCCGGCGGAGCTTTTTGCACATCTGAGTGTTAGTCGTTGCTTAGTGTTAGTGTCTATTGTGAGGCCGAGTAAGGAACGGGCGGCCCACTCGTCATCCAGGCCATAAATCAAACCTGCCTGACACCCCGACTGCTCAGTGATGGACAGCACCCGCCCCGCGCCGCTGTGAATCCAATGGAGTGTGAAACAATTGGTCGAGGAAGCGTATGTTTATGAGGAGAGCCAGCTGGCTGGCTGCCTGCAGCGATGGATTACCGGGATAACAGTAAGGCAGTTGCGCGGCGGACGAGCGCAAAGTTTGAACCAGCGAAACAGAAAAGGAGTGTGATGTCACTTGCTCCTGACGACAGCAGGTGTCGTTGAAAAAAAAGATGCCAAAGCCCGCTGATGAGGGTATTGATTGGAGGCAATTTTTTCAACAACCTTTGTAAGATAATATGACCTGGTATTTATGTCATTCTCTTTCATCCTCGTCATTCTTTCATTGCTTTTGTTTGTAGTTTATTTCTTCTTAATGTGATATACTTGGCCTAACCGTTTCTTCCTCTTCTCATTACTCCTCGTTTTTCTCTTACTTCCTCTACTCACAGCTTGTCGTCGCATTTTTCTCTTCTTTTCGTTTTTTGTTTCTTATTTCTTTTCTGATCCTCTGGCTGCTGCTCGCTGTTCCCGTTTTAAACTCAGGCTCTACTGCGCTCTCTCTCCCTTAACTTCGCTACACCTTCTCTCTCTCTCTGTCGCTCTCTCCTGTCTGCTTCTCAGTCTACCGGTCCTCTCTCCTCTCTCTCTCTCTCTCATCTGCCTCCCACTCTTCTCTTACTCCATCCTCTATCTCTCCTCCCTCCTTTCCCTCCCGCCCTCTCTCTCTCTCCTCATCTCTCTCTCTCTCTCCGCCTCTCTCTGCATCTCTGTCTCTCTCTCTCTCGCTTATATCTCTCTCTTCTCACACTTTTTTTCTCAATCTTCTCTCTCTCATCTCTCCTCTCTCTTTCTCTC
This sequence comes from Melanogrammus aeglefinus, assembly GCA_900291075.1. Classification (NCBI taxonomy): domain Eukaryota; kingdom Metazoa; phylum Chordata; class Actinopteri; order Gadiformes; family Gadidae; genus Melanogrammus; species Melanogrammus aeglefinus. The sequence continues at coordinate 81,148 of OLKM01000804.1, forward strand.
TCTCTTTCTCTCTCTCCTTCCTTCCTCTCTCTCTCTGCTCTCCCTCTCCTCTCCTCTCTCTCTCTCGTCCTCTCCCCCCTCCCTCTCCTCCTCTCCTCTCTCTCTCTCTCTCCCTTCTTCTACTCTCCTTCCTCCTCTTCTACCTCCCTCTCCTTCCCTCTCTCCCTCCTCTCCCTCCCTCTCTCCTCCTCTTTCTCCCTTCATCAAGTCAGCTTTTTCTGTCTTCACTTTTCTCGATTAACGCTTCTCCATAGAATCCCCATTTTCTTCCTGGGTGTGGGTTCTTTTGTAATTATTAGTTTAACTCTCATCATCTCTAGTCATATTTGGATTGTCAAGACTAATTTTTAGAGAAACCCGTTCGCAGGCAAAATTAGAATCTTCAATATTTCAGCTACTTTTTCTGTGATCATTCTGACTTGGCGCTTTAATGCATTTCTGAGCTATGGCTTCTGAAAAGGTTTCGCACAAATAATATGTTTTGGGCAGTTGCACTTACCAGAGAGAAGATGAGTGAATGAATTAATTGGTGTGGTATTGGCATTCATGCAGCAAATTTCCTCCTCGTTTGAGCTTTTACTTAATGACAAATACCGGATAACCGGATACCATTCGAATCCCTCGTCTAAATAACCCGTGTGGTGACATGTTGCGTGTGGTTCTCAGTAACAGCAGCCAATATCAGGATTTAACTGGCAACTCTTGCCAAACAATTCAAGAATAAGAAAAGCGACAATGGTGGTGACACACGGCTTGAAAAAGAATCAGCCAATAAGTTCTTTTATATCTTTTATAAACAGACTGCCCAGATATCCCTTTTTTGGTGTTTGCACAAACAGGCAGTGACGATTTGCTCAACAAGGCTGAACGACTGTGCTACAGATGAAACCGACCAAGCGCTTCGCCAATCCAGCCTGAGGCCGTACAACACGGCAGTGGTTGTAGCCACCCCGGCACTCTTCACCTCATCCACTCCCCGCCCCGCTGTGATTGGCTGGCCTCGTCGATAGGTCAGCGGTGTAAGAGAGTGTACCGTGTCGGTTATCTCGGACATGGCACACATGGGGAGCGCAGTGGCGTTTAATCGGTTGGAACAGGAACAGTGATTGGGACCTGGGAGTAACGGCGGCAGGGGTCCTGCATGTAGTCACAGTGCCCGCCCCACTGGGGCGCTCGGGGGGAACCACCAGGATAGCATGTTTTCCAATCAGCAGCGACAGCGGCTAATAGGTGTTCTCGGCAGCGCTATTAACCTCTAGTGTAAGTGTGTGTGTGTGTGTGTTCCATCGGTGTGCTGCTATTAGTAGCATGTTGCTTTTCATTACCGTGGCCCTGTTGTTGATGATAGTGCAATCTCTGGTCAATCTGACCAGGTTTTTATATATATAATAATATATATATATATATATATATATATATATATATATTATATATATATATATATATTATATATATATATACCGGTGTTATATATATATATCTTTCATCCTAGCTTTCCAAGTTTAAGTGTCAGTCTAAGTGCGTCATCTATCGTTCTCCTTTATGGTACGCATGAAAGAGCCGGAAAGAATAATGATGTAAAATGTATTGTAGGATGGACACTCTATTCTTCATTGTGTCCATTTGTATTCATTGCCTAAATCTACTTGTCTTACAATCATTAGAGGAGTTTCTGTCTGTCTGTACTACAGTTTTCTCGACATGAATTGACTCCGAGCAACATCATACGCGGTTGGTTTTATTGATGAGGACCCAAGGAATTGCAGTGTTGAGTGCATAATCTGGAGATCTTAGGGAAATATTTATAACTTTTTAGACCCTGGTAAACGGTAGCCACAGTGATGTGTATTGAGAGGGGACCTCTAGTAAATCAGCCGTCAGTCTTGGTACAGCTCTCTCGCCATCGAGAAAGCTGAAGTACTAAAGTACTATCCACAGATGAAGACCGACAGACTGTAGATGTTACTATGCTTGCCATTTGGTCTCGCTAAACTCCAACATTTAAAAAATCTGTGATGTAGCTTTCCCAATGAACACTTTTCTTCCTGGAAAAAGCCTCCAGGAAATAGGCGGATTCCAACTAGCTAGTTAGCCTGGTCCCAAAGTCATTGCTAGCTAACAGCTAGCAATGACGGCAGCTAGTTGACAATCTCACGTTTGCTTGAATACTGTCTAAGAGGTATGTTTGCATATATGTAGGGCTGTCTCTCCTTTGATTTTCGGCAAGACAGTTTACCGTTTGCTTTAGTGGTTCTCACCAAGGCTGCACATGGTATAACTGGAGGCCAAAGTTTTAATATCAATAATTACTATGCAACACCCTTCTCACACTCAAGCATGGCTACATACACATGAACAACCGACAAATTAATGCGGCTAAAACATCGATACGAATATACAAACATACATACATCCTTACATGCAGACTCTTGTTATCCCTCCGTTATTTTCCGTCCTTTTACTGCCAGCTGTTTCTCC
>OLKM01000804.1:91125-106213 GCA_900291075.1 Melanogrammus aeglefinus
CCCACCCCACCCCCACCCACCCCCCACCACCACCCTCTCCTTCTTTACCAGGACATCTTTGTCGGCAGCCTTGTGTGAAATGTCGTTCATTCCCCAGCTGGGAGCGAGAGACGGGAGCGGCGGCGCGTAATTGGTTGACATACAACCTCTGGTCTCGAGTTATGACCGCGGAGGAACGCCGCCGCCATGCCGGCCGTCGTCTGCAGGGGGACGTAAGGGTCGGGTCCTTTTTTTATTAACGACCAGCTGGCTATCATCATGCTTCTCCCCCACCCTCGGCAGACATAACCTGCCCCACGCGAGGGGCCCCTGATTGGTGCAGAACCAGTCAGGTGGACCGCCAGGTGCCTGTGTGTAACCTTGCGAAGCACGTCTTTGTTAAGAGTGTCAACGGCTCCTGCAGGTGATACACGCCTATTAACGGATACAACGGATCGAGCACTGTATGAACGGGATGCTCATGTCATTTAATGGTCTGGAAAGATGCCTTCTGTCCTCTGCATTTACTGCTTGTCTTACGTGTCGGGTTTGACAATGAAGTCGGGGTTTTCGGAAGCGTTCACGTGGCCGTGAAGAGGGGCGACAGTCTGTCCTCCTCTTCCTCAGCTCAGACTCACCTCTCCAATTTATTCCACCCCTTGACTCCTCCCTCCATGCTCTGGAAACCTCTTGAGGGTTTGATTATTTATTAATTGATTGACTCAATCGTTCATCTTAAAGGCACCTCAGAGCCCTGTCTGATATGTATATACTCTTTACTTATTTAACGCTGAAAAAAATGTATGGGAATCCTTAGAAGTACTCCCATGAGAGGTGCAGGCCATCCGATATACGCACATGAGGTCAGAGAAGAGTGCTGACTTACGCGTCTGAGCAGACTGCCTGATGATTAAAAGCCCACCAGCAGAAGTTAGTGTGGAAGGCTGTGCATGTGTTCACTGGTACACAGATATCATGGGAAAATTTGCTGATGGGCTATAATACTGTGTGGGGAAGCGGATTCGCACAAAAAATGGAAAAAGTCAGGGTTGTAATCAGTTTCAGACCAAAGAAATGAGGTCACAGGCAAGGAAAAGTTTGAGAACCACTATACTAGAGGCTGCGGTATATTGAGCCTAGCGTTGCTGTCTCAGGGCCGGCATATTGAGGGAATGCAGGGGGGGTAAACATTCATTTTAATATCGCCGCACGAAAGACACTATCAAATCAAATGTGCTCCCAGCTCACAGGCCCACATGCGTCTGTCTTTGTCTCCTGAGACGGCCCGAGCCCACCAGCCCTGTCCCCTCACACTGACATGTTCCTACAGCGTCTACCCCTGTCTGAGGACCCACTTCCACACCTGCGCCCCTTCAAAACCCCGTCGAATGGAGAGCTTTAGCGCTGCCAGACACGTCCACCCGTGGTCGTCTCGGCGCGTTCATCTGTGGTCCTCTGCCCGGGTTCACCTGCGGTCCGCTCGTTGGCCGATTAAACGCCTCACAGTCACTCGAGGGTTGCCCTATTTTCCTTTTTTAAACGGGGCTTGGGAAGAGCACCATGAGTTCCTCCCAGTCTTTCCACGACTCTCGTCCCGTGGTTTCCATCGCTCTGCTCCTCGTCCTCTGTCTCCTCACCTCCGTTCAGCTGGGGGGGGGGGCTTTTTGTTTTTGGCCTTTCCTGCTTTCAAAGAGAGCCTTGACCCTTTGCTCTTCAACAAAATGCTAGAAAGGTGCATACTTTCCTCTTATTTACTCACTCATCTCTTCATTATTTTCTGGTTCTCTCTGTCTCAGTCTGTCTCTCGCTCGCTCGCTCTCCCTCTCTCTTATTTTCTCTCTCAAAGGGCTTTGTTGAAAGGGAAATATTACATTTATATTGCCAAAACACAAAACGATAAATAGGATGCAGAGAGATATACGAAAAAAGAATTATATATATATATACACATACAGTATATATCTATGGATATATATCATCATTATCTATGATTTATTATATATAGATAATAAATCATCAATAATGAAAGGCTGGGGATAGGTGTGAGTAAAGCAAACTTTCTCCCGGAAAGAGGTCATAGAATGACTTATCTTTACCCATTTCAGTAAACATTAATAAAAAAAATAACATACCGGGTATATAGGGCTATTCGTTATCGCTCTCTCAACCTATTTCTCTCTCTCTCTCTCTAGCTCTCGTCTCTCACTCTCCTTTTATCACTTTATTACTAGCTCTCTCTCTCCCCCCCCTTTGCCTCTCACTCTCTTTTTATCACTCTATTACTAGCTCTCTCTCTCTCTCTATCTCTTTGCCTCTCGCTCTCTTTTTATCACTTTATTATTAGCTCTCTCTCTTTCCCCCTCGTCTCTCACTCTCTTTTTATCACTCTATTACTATCTCTCTCTCTCTCTCCCCCTCGTCTCTCACTCACTTTTTATCACTCTATTACTATCTCTCTCTCTCTCTCTCTCTCTCTCTCTCTCTCTCTCTCTCTCTCTCTCTCTCTCTCTCTCTCTCTCTCTCTCTCTCTCTCTCTCTCTCTGTCTCTGTCTCTGTCTCTGTCTCTCTCTCTCTCTCTCTCTCTCTCTCTCTCGGGTGCCCACCGTGTTGGAGTGCTGGCCTTGTAGTGGGTCATATGTCTAAGGGCAGTACGGCCGGCCCAGCGTGACGTCGGCCCCCTCGCCTCCCTCCATGGACGTCCAGGGTCATTTGTAGGGCTTAACGGTCGGCCGGTCACCCCGTCCCAGGAGAACGCTGCCCGGCAGGGGGATTACATAACGCTTAAGACGTGGCTTCCCCCCTCAGCGCGGGGGGGAACATTAGAGGGAAACGCAGGGGCCATTTTGGGACCGCCAGAAAGGAGACGGGGAACGAGACGCTGGAGTCACATGAGAGGGGAGGGGACGCTGCTGTGTCTCTCACGCAGAGGCATGTGGGGATTGAGATGACATGTGTGCGCGCGCACACACACACACACACACACACACACACACACACACACACACACACACACACACACACACACACACACACACACACACACACACGCACACACACGCGCACACACACACACACACACACACACACACACACACACACACACAATCTCACGCACACACACACGCACACACACACACACACACACACACACGCGCGCGCGAGTGCACACACACACACACACACACACACACACACACACACGCACACACACAAACACTCACAGACACACGCACACACGCAAGCACGCACACACACACACACACACACACACGCACACGCACACGCACACGCACACACACACACACACACACACACACACACACACATAGCTCAGGGCCCACACCCAGCGATGATTAAAGACACGAAAAGAGAGAAACATGATTATGGAAAAACACATATTTGCATACAACAATTGTGCAAAACCTAAAAAACACCTTTATGGGGAATTTCCCCAAACTAGTTTGGGCCACACCGGGTTCTTGAGTGTTTTGTTATGGGGGTCCGTGATTCTAAAACGAGCCTCCCGGCGTTCTTGAGTGTTTTGTTATGGGGGTCCGTGATTCTAAAACGAGCCTCCCGGTCGAATGCATCGCCGCGGTAACGCCCGGACCGGCTTGTCCATCACGTATGACAGCTGCGGTGCGTCGCACCGGCTGAGCTGCCGGGGCGACGCTGATGTGTTTAAGAGGAGAGAGGGCCACAGTGTGTCACCAGCACAGCACAACATTAACCTCCAGGAGTGCATGTTTCCCTCTCCCCCCGACCCCGTACACACAACCCACGGAGACATGCTCGCTGTGTTGACACAAAGACAGATGGCATTAAATGGGATAATAATCAATGGACATTATGGAAGCCGTTACACATGCGCACACACACGCACACACACACACACACACACACACACACACACACACACACACACACACACACACACACACACACACACACACACACACACACACACACACACACACACACGACACACAAACATACGCACACACTCACACGCAGGCTTCCGCAAGCACAAACACACGCAAACATAGGCACGCACACAAACATACACACATACACACACGCACTCACACGACAACCGGGCTGTCAAATATGTGTTTAATTAACACAAGCAACTGACCAAAAAGGTAGCGTTTCGTGTGAATTCCAACAAACAACAGACTGTATGGCGCCGTCCGTGTAGACCGATGCAAATGGGCCAACAACACGCACGGCTCTTACATATTTATTTTTTTCACTGAAACTCTCCCAGCTGGCTCTTTCTGATCCACCTCCATGCTGCGTTGTAATGATTAATGATTAACCAAGTGCGCGTACACATAAATGCATAATGCATTGGAATGTGACACGCATTGCTTGCGTGGAAAGGTGAGTATTTTTTTTTGGGGTAAAAAAATGTTCTTGAGAAGAATCACTATGGTGGAGGAAGAGAGCTGTGGTGGAGGTTGGGGGTGTTACTATGGGCCTTCTGCTCCCTAATATAGTCACGCATATACTAATATACAAACAGTGGGATCGATCGCCTTCTGCTTTCCCCCAGGTAGGAACTATTGATGTGTTCGCTCAAAACCGCTTTCTTTTTTTTTTTTTAACAAACCCTAAAAAATGCATGAGCCTCCAGTATGCAACAACTTAAAGGTATTGTGTCTCGCACTTTGGGGCTTGGCAGAAATGTAATGACGTTCTTGAGTATTTTTTAATTAAAGTCTAAAAGAGAGGCGTTTTTAATCTCTAATCGTAATCACTACTTTATCGCCGCTGGAAAGGGAGGGGTGAAGGGGTGAGGGGGTGAAGGGGTGAGGGGAGAAGGGGTGAGGGGAGTGTGAAGGGGTGAGGGAGCGCGGGGGGGGGGGCTACACACTGCACCTTTAAGAGCATGCTACTCGTCAAGAAATAAAGTCACACCATGGACAACAAAACAAATACGTTAAACCCATCTGTTAGGATGACGATAAACCATACGGTATATCTTTATGTTATATTGAGTGAGTCTTCCTCCCTCCCTCCCTCCCTCCCTCGCCTCTCCTCCCTCCTCTCCTCCCTCCTCCCTCCTCCCTTTCCCTCTTCCTGCTACCTCCTTCCTTTCCTTCCTCCCTCACTCCCTTCCTTCCTTCCTCCCCCTCTCCTCCCTCCCTCCCTCCCTCCCTCCCTCCCTCCCTCCCCCCAGGTCCTTCCCAGGTAACACCAATGCTGACCAGCGTGGTGTCGCAGCACACTCTGCAGCAGCCGCCGTCCGTCTTGGCTCGCTACCCTGCGCCTGTCCCGCTGGAGTGGGACCCCCAGTGGACGCACGCTTCGGCGGCACTACGGGATGTGAGACGTACTGGATGTCCCTCACCTCTCCATGCTCCGTCGCACCTCCTCTCTCTCTCTCTCTCTCTCTCTCTCTCGCTCCTCTCTCTCTCACTCCCGCTCTCCCCCCCCCTCCTCTCTCTCTCTCTCTCTGCTCTCCCCCATCTCTCTTCCCAGGTAACACCAATGCTGACAGCGTGGTGCAGCACACTCTGCAGCAGCCCGTCGTCTTGGCTCGCTACCTGCGCCTGGTCCCGCTGGAGTGGACCCCCAGTGGACGCATCGGGCTCCGGCTGGAGACGTACGGATGTCCATACGGTGAGCTGGCACTGCCTCCCCATCACCATCCATGACTCACACTGCATCGCACCCTCTCTCTCTCTCTCTCTCTCTCTCTCTCTCTCTCTCTCCTCTCTCTCTCTCCTCTCTCTCTCTCTCTCTCTCTCTTCTCTCTCTCTCTCTCTCTCTCTCTCTCTCTCTCTCTCTCTCTCTCTCTCTCTCTCTCTCTCTCTCTCTCTCTCTCTCTCTCTCTCTCTCTCTCTCTCTCTCTCTCTCTCTCTCTCTCCCTCCCTCTCCTCTCTCTCTCTCTCTCTCTCTCTCTCTCTCTCTCTCTCTCTCTCTCTCTCTCTCTCTCTCTCTCACAGAAAACGTGTAGCACAGCCTACGCTATTCCCACCAGTCCCTTCCTCTGTCTTCTGTTTTCAAAGCGCTAAGTAACACTTAAATCGTTTTTTTCTCAAATCAACTGTCACACAAGAAAACAAACAACCACTGCTTTTAATTCGCAATCTCACGGCACCTTTTCCAACATTGATAATACAAAACAAATAAAACAAGATATTATGAAATGTAAAATGTTAGGAGCACACTCTGTGTTGGACTCTACTGCGGTTTGGCTGGTGATTTGGTGTGGTTTGCTGGCGTGTGAGTGCACACAGGTTTTAAGTTACAGACAACAGGAACAGAAAAAGTAAACAAACCATAACATATCCCAAGAAGGATGTACCCGCCACATACCTACCAAATATCTTGTGCAGAATGGATATGAACATGCATCTCAAAGTCAGCTTATAAACTCAGGATCGTAGTGTTGGGTTCTGATTCCCCAGCCCCTCTCCTCGCTGTTTTGGGTAGTTTGTGCTTCATCTAAATCCGATACTCCATAGCTCCACTCAGCTGCAATGGGAGCCGGCGGTAATTGGTCGCTGCCTTGGCCACGTGGGCGCGCGGTAATGGGTCACACGCTTCGCTACCTTGCCAGGAGGGAGAATAGACTCCGCCCATCACATCGCCTTGAAGGAACAGAAGGAAATCGATGCAATCAGGCAATTAGTCGAGATTGAAGTGGATTTGGTGGAACATCATTTTCTGAGGCTTAATACACACCTGGAAAACCCCATAATCAGGTGTAAATTAGGGATTTCTGGCTGGCAATCACTTTAAATAGATGCAATAAATTTCACCACTCAGGCCTGTTCTTGTCAGGATTAGCCAGGGGATGTAACTCAGCAGAGAGGCCTCTCCTAGCAACATGATTTTCAAAAAATCAGTTTTTATCGTCGGTTACCCACCATGTGGTTGCTATGGTAATGGTCATACAATTAAATGGATGGCACTTCAACTCTCATACTATACATATACATCACTGTATTTTCCCAACAACGACGGTTACAGAATGATTCAGCCCACACCTCAATTAAATCAGGCTTTAGTTGTGGTTCTTTTTTCTCCGTAAACCAATTTGGTTTCGGGCGCAGAAGATTAGAGAATCCAAGTTTGAACAATAGTGATGGCTGCGGTGACAGAAATGACACATAAACAAAAACAAAAAACAAATAACAATTCAAAAACAAATGTTAAAAGTTCAAGGTATATTCCCCAGAGCCAAATCAACATAGTTATTATTACAGATTGTTTATTCACTTGAGGGAACCGTCTCAGTTATTCATCTTTGGTTATCCTGGAGCTACTTAATGCTCTAATACTGATAATTGCTTGATAATATTTGTGCCAGACTTTTAAAACATCTGTTCTACACGTTTTCTTATGTTAATTAAAAGATGTACAGACTTGTACAATTATTAATAAGGTTAAGCAGCTAGAAACTTGGAGGGCAGGACAGGTTTTGTGTCAGTGATGTTGGGAAACTATTAACTAGGTATGTCTGTATATGTGTGTCCATGTGTATGTGTGTGTGTGCAGTGCATTACTGTGGTTGTGTGTATGTGCAATCACACTTGTGAGTGTGTGTGTGTGTGTGTGCGTGCGTGTGTGCGTGTGTGTGTGGTGTGTGCGTGTGTGTGTGTGTGTGTGTGTGTGTGTGTGTGTGTGTGTGTGTGTGTGTGTGTGTGTGTGTGTGTGTGTGTGTGTGTGTGTGTGTGTGTGTGTGTGTGTGTGTGTGTGTGTGTGTGTGTGTGTGTGTGTGTGTGTGTGTGTGTGTGTGTGTGTGTGTGTGTGTGTGTGTGTGCATGTGTGTGTGTGTGTGTGTGTGTGTGTGTGTGTGTGTGTGTATGTACGTGTGTTTTGAGCAAGCTTTGACTGGCTCATTAAAGCCTATTCAATTCAAAGAATGTCTGTTTTGGCAGGACAGGAAATTGGGCCGGGAATGAGTGCAACTGCTCTTCTGAACACGAGGGACTTTAAGCACTGATGGCTGCTGGGACTACCAAACACAAGCCTCTGTTGATTCTGTAGCCGTGGATGAAAAACTAAATGTTGGCCAGGTATTCTAATAGGAAAAGGTTTGATCTGTGTCAAAGTCTGACTCAAATGGAGGGCTTGGAGGTCGTGTGTGCAGCCATTTGGGGGATTTTTCAAGCACAGGAGCATGATTGAACCGTGAATACTATTTCAGTCTCAAAGAGGGTTAATGGCACCTAACCATTTATCAGTGGTGACGTTGCCTTCTCTTTATCTCGGTTAGTTAAGAATATATTAGGGAGCGATAAGAGATTAGCACGAAAACCCCAGACTAGGGCGAGACATGCTTAAATTATTAAATGGGTTGAGCAGATGCAGATGCAGACGGCTGCTAACAGCTTAATGAAGAGCTCATACCGCTTACACAGAACTGCATGTCTCTTCCTCTGGGTCGCTCTGACCTCTGGGGATGCACACGCTGCTGCCATTGGGTGTATTTTCCATGTTGTCTGTGAATATCTTATAAGTGTTGTGGTAACAGCCAGGAGATTTTCAATGAGGCAATTACTCAAGGGCAGTCCCCTACATTTCTTAATGAGCCGAATCAAAGACAATGGAAAAGTACGCTCGGAATGAATTAATATTTGCCAGACAATTTGTATGCCAGAGTCACCAGAAGTGTGACCATACAGCCTAGTGTAAAGTCATCTTTTTTCACAGTTGAGTAAAAGTTTGGTTGTGATTTAAACGATTCCAGGGCATAAAGAGAGACATACAAGAGTAAAATGGCCCCTTTTCTACTATCTCTCTCCCTTGTGTGGTGGTAAGCGTCCCCGCCATTGAGAACTGTTGCATTCAAGCAGGCAAGATGGATTCCCTGGACCAATCAGGGAAGAGATGCGCTCTTACCTGAGTGTTCAGAAATGAGTCGGGAGCAGTCTCAAAAAGACCATCGGAACGGTCTAATGCAGAGGCAGGCGCTGTCAACTTGAAACAGATATTCTCCCAGCATTTTACTCTCTATTAGCTGACAGATGGATACGGCATGTGTAACAAATCGCGCTAAAATTACAGCCGTGAATGTTAAGTACGGCACCTTGAGATAGGCACGTTCACTATTTAAATCAGGGGTTCCCGTCCTTTCTGGGGCAGAGGCACACCCACGGTCCCAGGCAGGAATGAAAGGCACACCCACTAAAAGGGCATGCTTATGATAAATGTCACACACATTACTACCAGGATATAATTAGGATATTATCCTTCCCCCAATATTTCACACCTAAAAAAATACAGCTGTATCCAAAATGCATTAAAACGGAAAAAAAACAAAACTATTTACAGTGGAACAGTTAATCCATATTACGAATCATAAATAACACTAATTAGAGTCGGATTATGCAATAAATCAACGCTACATGTGGCGGCGCACCTGTTCCCGTCTCGGGGCGCACCACTGGTAGCGAACCCCACCAGGTTGAGGTCGTTAACCGGCCCCCCCCCCAATCAGTTAACCCCACCAGGTCGAGGTCGTTAACCAACCCCCCCGTCGTGTCCTTCCAGGGTCCGACGTGGTGGGCTTCAACGGCGCCAGCGGGCCTCTCGTTCCGCTGGGCCCCCGGGCTGAAGCCGAGGGCCCAGGACAGCGTCTCCCTGAAGTTCAAGACCCTGCGCAGCTCCGGGACCCTGCTGCAGGCCCTGGGCCCCGGCGACCACAGCCTGACGCTGGAGCTGGAGCGCGGCCGGCTGCGGCTGCTGCTCCGAGGAGGTACGCACGCCCGCAAGCCGCGAGCCGTCCACACACAAACGTGCGCGTGGCGCGCGCCCCGCGCGCCCCGCGCACGTTTATGTGTGGACGGCTCGCGGCTACTGGCCGCAGTCTATTGTATTGTTAGTATTGTTTTTACTAAAATTTGTTATGGTTCTTATTATTTATTAAAATGTGTTTTTAGTCAATTAACTCGAAAAAGATTGGGCTCTTGCCAAGTTGTGTTCTGTTTGTGTTTGATGATCATTTATTCATTTATTTATTTGGCTTTGGTATCATGCATAATTAGCCTGCCGTTTTTTTAATTCATTTTGAAGTAGTTTGTGGTGTTTATTACGTTTTGGTCCCAAATATGGGATTGTACGCTTAAAGTTTGTTGACAGGGTATATGTCGCGGTAAAGGGCTGCTGGGTTTTGCATTTGTGATTATTGAGACTTTTCTGAAGGCGGTATTATGTGTGGTAGAAAGGCAAAAACCTTTCTACAAACCCTCGTTCCACATTACCCCACCTACAAATCTACTGCTGCTCCTCCACATTCTTCAAATTGTTAACATCTGAAAAGACATAGTAATCTATTTAAGGTCTCTCCATTCATGTTAACTCAATTTCGATAGATGCACAACATGTACGATACCTCACAGCTTACGTCTGTCATAGTCTCGCCTTACAATACAGTGTGTACCCCGTTATTCGGTGTCCCTGTTCCAGACAACAGTGCCCTACGCATGTACTGCACACAGGATATATAGATAGGCCCTACAGATCTCAGAATGAACCAACTATAAGTCAGCAAACCAACAGCCGGAGCACAGGAACTATAGCTTGTGGGGTTAGGTCTCGGTTGGCCCCATCGCTGAGCCGTCTCGCTGAGTGACAGCTAGGATTGAGCTCCTGGGCCTTTTGTGTTGGTGTATGTCGATTCCACCGGCCCATGTGGGTTCCCTTGGGGGGTGTGTGTGTGTGTGTGTGTGTGTGTGTGTGTGTGTGTGTGTGTGTGTGTGTGTGTGTGTGTGTGTGTGTGTGTGTGGGGGGGGGTTTGGGAGGACACTTCTCTCCCCATGCAGATCAACGGGGTGCGGCCCTATCCCTTATTTAAACACGATTTGTTTTCGGGACACAGATAATCATGTCGTCGTAGCGCTGCGTAGTCATTTCGCGCAGGACAGCATACCGTCATACACACACAGAGCGTCACAGCGCCTGAAATCCCTCCGAAGCTCAGCACACGGGATGAAACGCGATAAAGGAACATTGTCCCTCGGATTTAAAAATAAACGGCTGCTATCTCCTCTATTTAGATTGAGTTCCTCACGTGATTGCCTATTGAGTATACTTAGAGGTATTTATTTTAAGAACCTGCATGGAAGAACCAGAAATAGGCGATAATTCGCACCCTCCGGCGCGGATCCTCTCTGAATCTTACGAGGAGGCGCTAGCTAGCAGCCGGCGGTAACTAAAGGAGTTAATCCTCTCGCGCGGCCGCACGAGCGCCGGGCGGTGGCCCTGTCTCTGTCCACTTCCAGCGCTGATGGATGGGGCAGTCAGCCCAACATGTGTTAGGGCTGGACTCGGCGGCGCACCGTGGAGCGGCCCGGCAGCGAGATGCATGGGCTGCACAGCGCCGCACAGCAGAGCTCAGCACAGCTGCCAGCCGAATAGGAACCTCTTCCTCCGCTCTGTTGTCGTGTTGTGTGTGTGGTGTGTGTGGTGTGTGTGTGTGTTGTGTGTGTGTGTGTGTGTGTGTGGTGTGTGTGTTGTGTGGTGTGTGTGTGTGTGTGTGTGTGTGTGTGTTTGTGTGGTTTTGCATACGAATGTATGTATCTGCGCGCAGAGCTGAGCATCAGCAGGGCAGTCTATGGGTGGGTGTGTCTGCCTCTGTGCCTGTGTGTGTGTGTGTGTGTGTGTGTGTGTGTGTGTGTGTGTGTGTGTGTGTGTGTGTGTGTGTGTGTGTGTGTGTGTGTGTGTGTGTGTGTGTGTGTTTGTGTGGTTTTCCATACAATGTATGTATCTGTGCGAGTGTACCATCTGAAGGGAGTTTATGGGTGGGTGTGTGTGTGTGTGTGTTGTGCGTGTGCATGCGTGTGTAGTGTGTTTGTGTGTGGTGTGCGTGTGTGTGTGCGTGCGTGTGTGTGTCTGTGTTTTCATATGTGTGTGTGTGTGTGTGTGTGTGTGTGATAAAATGTATGAATGAGTATCCTATCTTAAGGGACTTTATGGGTGTGTGTCTGTGTGTGTGTGTGTTTATGTGTGCATGCGTGCGTGCATATGTGCATACGTGTGTATGTGTGTGTGCGTGCATGCGTGTGTGTGTGTGTTCATGTGCGTCTGTGTGTGTATGATACAATATATGTATCTGTGTGAGCATGCTATCTTAAGGGAGTTTATGTGTGTGTTTGAGTGTGTGTGTGTGTCTGTGTGTGTGTGTTTGCGTTTTTGTGTGTGTTTATGTTTATGTGTGTGTATTTATATATGTGTTTGAGATTTAAATATGTATCTGTGTGAGCATACTACCTTAAAGGCGTTTATGAGCGTGTGTGTATGTGTGTGTGTGCGTGCGTGCGTGCGCGTGCGTCCTGTGCGGTTGTGCGTGTAATTGGGGTTAAAGCGGCGCTGCCACTCGCCTGGTACCTTATGGTTAACCTCCCCCGTCAGACTTTCCCATCTGGAGGCCCGCCATCTGCCGTCCCACAAGTACCTCATCAAGTAAACCTCCTCCCTGAGAGGGGGACCCTTGCCTCCTCCAAGGAGCGCGCTCCCATAATGAGACCTCCTCCTCTCCTCACTCACGTTCCCGTCTTCGGGAACCGTCTTCCCCTCCGAGGGGGTGGATGCATATCTCCGCCTTCAAAACACACCGTTTTACCTCGAAGTAGGGATGAGTGGATCCCTGAGCAGAATCCCCGGGCAGTACAGTTGTATAACCCGGACACCCGTGATATCGTGGTATCACACAAGGGTTACCGGCCATCAGGGGTTGTGTTTTTCGTGGATGACGTTCCACTCCATCTCGCATTCTCGTCGTCCGATCTTAACAATTTACAATTTAGATTTTGTGCTTTTTTCCGAGGTAATGCACTGGAATCAAATCTGTGGAATCGAATGGTGGGTTTCCTCACCTGGTCATTATGCACCATACGCAACATGGCAGCCTGCACCAGGACCACCCCTTTGCCAACAGGGCTTACCGTTTCTGTCATTTCATGTAATCAGGGTCGGAAAAAGGCATAATCACCGGTTTCCTTCATCCCCCCGGGAATCCACTCTGAGCCTTTGACTAAGAGTTGAGAAATCAACACATTCCACAGCATCACAGCATCACAGCATCACAGCATCACAACATCACAGCATCACATCACAGCATCACAGCATCACAGCATCACAACATCACAGCATCACAGCATCACAGCATCACAGCATCACAGCATCACAACATCACAACATCACAGCATCACAGCATCACAGCATCACAGCATCACAGCATCACAGCATCACAACATCACAGCATCACAGCATCACAGCATCACAGCATCACAGCATCACATCACAGCATCACAGCATCACAGCACAGCATCACAGCATCACAGCATCACAGCATCACATCACAGCATCACAGCATCACATCATCACAGCATCACAGCATCACAGCATCACAGCATCACAGCATCACAGCATCACAGCATCACAGCATCACATCACAGCATCACAGCATCACAGCACAGCATCACAGCATCACAGCATCACAGCATCACAGCATCACATCACAGCATCACAGCATCACATCATCACAACATCACAGCATCACAACATCACAGCATCACAGCATCACATCATCACAGCATCATCACCACATCACACAGCTCCAACGTGGCCATAATCACATCTTGTCTTTGGATAGGCTGGACAGAAAGAGTGGTCCCTTAATTAAACCCTTTCCCAGCGACAAACCATTTCCCTTTGAGAAAGAGATGGTTCCCGCTGTCCAACATTAAAGAGGCTGTGTCATCTAAAAGAGATGAAGCCTTATTAGCCTTTTTCATTTTCCCGCCAGAGCCGGGACACTGGGAGTGTTTTTCACTAGTTGACGCGACATTTGAACACCCTGTGTTTAATACAAATGGCTCCCTCATCGGTTTGCTTTATTTTTTTCCCTGTCTCTCTACTTCCCGCCACGCGTTGGTCTCTCTTTACATTTCCTAGTCACGTGACAAGTCCATGAATAGCCCGTCTTCCCGCCTCGTGTACCTCATCAGGCACACCACCTTGGTTTCATAGTCTCTTTAACCACAGTCTGGTGTGTGTGTTAACGTCCATTAGGCTGGGATCAAGTCCAAACCCGCTCGACGCATACCGCCGCTCTCGTCCGTACCAGTCCGCTTCCTGTCCATCCAACACTTAAACGACTCCGGTGTGTGGATCCCATCCCAATCACACAGCACCATCTCACAGACTATCTTCCCAACGTTTTGCCCTTCTGCACAGGCAACCCACGGCCTGCCGTCATTCCCGACATAATCCGCACTGACCACACACTTTGAGCTGCCCGACGCAATCTCGGCCCACCAGCGTTGGCCAGAGGCAGCCTTCCCCGCAGCAATCTCTAGTCTTTATCTGGTCGGGGTTCCGAGCTGTGATACACGCGACCCTGTCGTTCAGCCATCAGCTGAGCAAAAGGTTTCAGTGTGTGTCGGGGGGCTCTGCCGTCGTCACGCTCTTTGAACTCCCCCGGTGGTTCTCGGCTGTTTTCACTCACGTTCCTCAGGGGGGACGGGATTAAAAAAAGCCTTTTTTAACGGCCTGCGGTCTCTTGGTGCGACCAGGTTGTGCCTGTAAGCCCTCTGCCTCCGTAGGTTTATTCCTGTCTGGCAGACTGTGGGTTGAAGATATGCCCAGGGAATGGACGCCGGAGCAGGCAAGGAAATGAAGACAGAGGGAAGGGAGAAGTGTGTTAGTGGTGCACCATCTCTTGTGGCTTCTCTGTTGTTTGTTGACGTTTTATGTCTTGATAACCGCCCTCGCTCGGACTGGAACAATGATTTGACCACAAACCACTTTGAGCTCTCCTATTTTATTTTTAATGTGTTTTTGTTTTTCTTGTCTCTTTTGCTTCTGTCTCTGTCTCTGTCTCTCTCTCTCTCTCTCTCTCTCTCTCTCTCTCTCTCTCTCTCTCTCTCTCTCTCTCTCTCTCTCTCTCTCTCTCTCTCTCTCTCTCTCTCTCTCTCTCTGTCTGTCTCTCTCTCTGTCTGTCTCTCTCTCTGTCTGTCTCTCTCTCTGTCTGTCTCTCTCTCTCACCCTCTCTCTGTGTCTGTCTCTCTCTCTCAACCTCTCTCTCTCTGTCTGTCTCTCTCTCTCATCTCTCTCTCTCTGTCTGTCTGTCTCTCAATCTCTCTCTCGTTGT
>OLKM01000804.1:111042-123542 GCA_900291075.1 Melanogrammus aeglefinus
GTGTAGGTTTGAGTGTGTGTGTGTGTCATAACCTTTGTGTGTGTGTGTGTGTGTGTGTGTGTGTGTGTGTGTGTGTGTGTGTGTGTGTGTGTGTGTGTGTGTGTGTGTGTGTGTGTGTGTGTTATCAGGCTTTGGTGGCATTGCGATGTGTGTGAGAGAAAATGTGGTGTAAGTGTAATTGAGTGTGTTCTCAGCTGTGGGGTGTGAGAGAGAATGTGTGTAGACGTGAGGGTGTGTCGTGTGTTTGTGTAGGTCGGTGTGTGTGTGCCTGTGAGTATATGCATGTTTGTGTGCGTTTGTGTTTCTGTGCGTGTTTATGTGCCTGTGTGCTCGTGTGTGCATCTGTGTGCTTGTGCGTGTGAGTGTGTAGGCCTGTGTGTGTCTTTGTGTTTCTATGCGTGGCCATGTAGGTACCTACGTTGGAGTTCTGGGACCCGTGTGGGGTGTTGTGTGTGTGGTGTGTGTGCGAGCCGACACGTTGTGTGTGTGTGTGTGTGTGTGTTGTGTGTGTGTGTGTGTGTGTGTGTGTGTGTGTGTGTGTGTCTGTCTCTGAATCACCATCCCAAGTTGACCAGAGTATCAAAGCAAAAGGCTTGCGGCGAACGTTTCGATGGGAAGCAAAACGTTGGGGGAATCTACCGCCTGGATAAAAAGCCTGTTTGTTTGCTTAAACCAGGCCAGCAGATGAGCTGCGGACTCGTTAATTGGGCCAGGAATAGCAGCGGAGGCTAAAGCGCCTGTTTAGCTACTCCTAATCTTAACAAGCGAGCGATCAAAGCAGCGGGATTAGCAGCGGCGGAGCGGCGGAGGTTAGCGCTCTTGAAGAGGTTGATGGGCTCAGGAGGGAGAGCGCGGCGGGACCTGCCAGAGAGCGACTGGACGTGTTGCGAAAAGAAAGCTCTCGCCGAGAATGAAAAGCTGGCTTGGAGGGTCCGGCGAACTCGGATGACTTGGTCATTGCTTCACGCTTTTAAAACGGGTTGGGAAGAGGTGGATGATTATAGGCAGTGGACGTAGGTTTCGTCTGAACTTGGGGGGGGGGGGGGGGCGAGAATCCCACAGGAGGTTTTGGTTGCACCAAGTTGTGCCTTTTCTGCATCCATTTATGGTGTAAATATCTTTATTTGTCTAAAGGAAAACCCAAAATCCATGCACCAGGTGGACAAGTCACAATATTATGGAATATAATGCCCGAAGGCTCTGAGGTGTCTTGTATTTCTTTCGGATATTTATTTTCCAGTGTGTGTTTGTGGGATTAAAAAAGTCCCACCCCTGGCAGAGGCATTGATGCGTCTTTGAGCACAGTTATTGTGTTTTTTCAAAATAGAATTCCTGTTTCTTTCATGCTTTTCTTTGTGTTGGGGAGGCCATGGGAGGGTTGGGGGGTTTTCTCCCTCACAAATGTAACGCCTATGATGACAGGAGTTGAAAACACTTCATACAGATTTGATACAGTGAGAGAACAGAGGATACTGTGATCCAAACCACCAACCAATCTCTAGGTATATCAATATGTCATCAATTATCTTCCTGCCCGCATGTTTCAAGATTGACCTGTTTTAATATCTCCATTAATAAACCTCATGCTCACACGTACAGTAGACACACACACACACACACACACACACACACCACACACACACAACACACACACACACACACACACACAACACAACACACACACAACACACCACAGCTGCTGCGTTGTTTAGGAATAGATTGGATGCACCAGTGATAAAATGTTTTTTATGGCGCCGTAAATGTTGCTGATGTGTATTTAGGACCTTCCTTCTCCTCCGCCCCAACCTGTCCGTCCACCCCCTCGCTCGCATCCAGGGGAACGTGACGTTCTCTTGCCCGGATCCAGCCGTGGTCGCCGTGACGTTCTCCAGCCCCCAGAGTTTCCTCCAGTTGCCGAGGGCGACGGCGTCGTGGCCCGGGGCCCTGTCGGCAGGGCTCCAGTTCAGGACGTGGAACAAGGCCGGACTGCTCTTAACCTTCGAGGTCCCTCAGAGAGGGGGCGTGGTCTGGTTGTACCTGAGTGAAGCCAGGCTCCACCTTCGGATCCACAAGGCTGGGAGGACCCTGTTGGAACTGAGCACAGGTCAGTTTGGCAACAATGGTGTCGCTCGCCCCACGGGCGCATTCACACTGCCTCCGTCCGTCTGCGGATCTCATTGGCTTTTAATGGGACGCTCTCGAAACGCGTTATGGGTCCGTCCGCTCCGTCTGCTCGGTGGCCTGCGTCAAAAGTTGAGAAATGTTCAACTTTTCAGGCAGAGGCGGATCCGTCGGCCTATCAGATCGCGTTATGCGAATATATGTAAGCACACTGTCCAATGAAATCGCCTTTGTAATATAACCAGGAAAAACACATGGATGGCGTTCAAAAGCTCCATCCTGTCAGAACGGTCGGAGGACCACGGCACGCGGCGGTGAGGGCGTAGCAGGGTACCCAACGTCACATACTTGGAGTTTGTTATGTGCATGCAGTGCGGGTTAAAAGCCTCAATTTTTACCACATTTACCACTATACCAGGCATTAGTATTGATCACATCTGCTAATTTATTCCCAAAATATCCTCTTAACACATTTGTAAACTTTGTCAACAAATGCCTTTCTGTGCAGAACTCAATTTGATGGAAATGTTCTTGCCGAAAATATTTGCATTCGCTGTCACGGAAAATAATGAAATAACTGCAGTATATTGTGGTTGTGCCTTGCTCTGGTCTTCATACAAATACGGAAATTTGAGTAAACATGAACGTCTGCAGAGGCAACGTGTTGTAAACAATGTATTCCTTCAATCAATGCCTGGAAAATATGAAGCTCTGAGAGAGTAGCAACTAGGAAGGTTATCCCCTGAGATATTTTATAATGCAGATCTTCTATCGAGTTATTTTTTGGGCTGTGCCGCTCTCGCTCGCTATGGCGGAGTCAAACTAAATAATACAGTAGATATTAACATATATGGGATCATTTTCACAGGAAAGGTGTGCTTGTGTAGCCAAGGCGTTATCGCCATGGTGCCTTTAAACCGCTTGGCGCTGATTCCCTGACGATCAGTGCTAACCCATGTCACCCTCATCTACAGCGCGACGCTATCAAACAGCTAACCTCCACCCCCCCCCCCCCCCCCCCCCCGACCAATAGCACAAAAAAAATCAAACAGATAACCTTTTAAAACGCTCACCCCGAAACCCTGACGCCCTGACCCTTATCTTTCAACCGGCCCACAGCTAAGTGATGATCCATTGACCCCTGAAGCCTCGACACAGACCGGGAGGAAACAGACTCACCAACAACAGGATCCACTTGTTGTGTGTAATTTGGTGAACATATAACCAAGGGTGTTCAAGACGGTCGATGTAAAAGAAGTTTGTTATATGCGGGACACCAATATGTTAGCTTGGCTATTCAAATATGGAACATTTGTGACTGCTGACTTTATTGAAAAGGCGTGGGCTCTGAGGAATAAGTCTATTCATATTTACTGTGTTTATCTGGTGCCGGATGTATTGTATTGTATTGTATTGTATTGTATTGTATTGTATTGTATAGTGCATTGGGATTGGGATTGTGTATGGACTACAGGCTTTGTGTAGTTCTATCGCTGTCTTGTAATCCTGTGTGGGATGGGGCACCTGTGTGGCATGACACTAATATACAGTAGGAGGGAGGCTGCACAATGCATAAATCCACATGACACTAATATAAACATCAGAGGCATATAATTGTTAGGCTGGGAGCCACCCCCTCGTCCTGCAGAAGGGCCTGGAGAAGAGCACTACCTTTCTTTCTGCCTCTGACACGTTTATGCGGGAACCAATCCTCAAGCTGGCTTTCCCCCCCCACCGGGCGTGCTATTGGCTAGGTCTGGCAATAGCCAGGCTAATACTTCATCGCTGTGGTGTTGGATGTGCTCCCTCAGGTTCCGGTCTGAACGACGGGCAGTGGCATTCGGTGCAGCTGGGTTCTGCACAGGGGCGTTTGACCATCTCCGCAGTCGACCAGGAGGAAGGAGAAACTGCCCAGGCTAGGCTCGCATTTCCTGTCACTACAGGAAGTCACCTCTTCTTTGGCGGTAAACAAACAAAACTTCGGACATTTATAGCTTTTTTGAGCAGTTTTGTCTTTTAATTTGAAAGCATGAATCGAATGATTATACACAAACTTGGTGATAAGGTTTTACATTGTTTGTGGTTGGAACACATGAAATGATGCCATAACCACTGTTCTAATAATGACTTTTAGCATTTTGACCGATACTGTATATGCTATGGAGGTAGTATAACCCCGTAATGTTCACCGATTAGACCAAGAAATGGCTTTCAGTTTCTATTTGCTTCAAGTACAGGGCTTTGTCATTGTGTCTCTAATGCGTACAGCACACGACATATGAAGAGAGGAGAAAACACTGTTCCTTGAACTACATGATGCTGCTTCCCTCAGCACAACACCACACACAGTACCCGTTCTCCTAATTTCCCTCCTCCTAAATTGTCCCAACCCTCTGTCTTCTGTTTCTCTTTTTATTGGTAATCTTTCCTCCTTTTTTTTCTCCCCATCATGCCTGGTGCATTCCTTCTTCGCAGCTTGTTAATGCCTTCTCTCCTGTTTCCGTTGTGTATTTTTTCCATGCCTCTCCCAGTCCCTCTCCCCTGGGCATAGATACTGCCACCCTCTGTATTGCAGCAATACTTTCAGATATCCTCCGATTTGACCTCTCAAACTCACAGAACATCCATCAATGGATAGTTGCACATTAAATTTCTCTTAGTTAGTTGTAATTTATATATATATATTTATATTATATATAATATATATATATAATATATATATATATATATATATATATATATATATTATATATACTATTATTATATTATATATAATATATATATATTATATATAGATTAACTTTGTGTCCGTTATGCAACATAATAGTGTCTTGGGGGGAATAATACACATAACTTTACTGTACCTGACTCTTGATGATATAGTGGCTGTTCAGATTCTGGCATTCTGTTGGCTAACAGTTGCCGTGTCCTCCAATGCCCAGGCTGTCCTGCTGAGGAGACCAACCAGGAATGTAGGAACCCCTTCAACGTATTTCAGGGATGCATGCGGCTCCTGACTTTGGAGAATCAGCTCATCGACCTTATTGTGGTGCAGCAAAGGCTCCTGGGAAACTACAGCAACCTATATATTGACATGTGTGGCATCATTGACAGGTAAAGTGTTAAAGAAAGTGTTCATTCTCCTTATGTGGGTCGGTTTTTGATATAAAGGTTATCTATTCTTTGTTCTACCTTGTGCCTTGCTCATGAAATGCGGGAATCAAATTTGAAGGTATTCTAAATGTCGAGGGGCAGCATTCTGCCATTTGTTCATTTGATCTTAAGGCCTTTCGGTAGTGGCAACTTGTTTGAAAGGCTATAGTGGTAGAAAATGGATCATAGGTTTGAGAAAGGCTATTTTCTTGGCCATTGTTCTTCGCCATGGTTCTTCAAAGTTTTCCTTGAACGTTGTCGACTCAGCTTACTTATGGGTGCTCTGCTTCCCCACTTATACTGATGTTTGATGAGTATAAATAAATCAGCAAACCTGGTTTGTTTAACTGCTTAATTAGAATAGGTTATTGCCTTGAATTTGTACTGTAGTGAGAAGCAATGTAATCAATTTTGAAGATATGGCTAAATTCTACTTGGAGCTGAGCATGTTTGAAACCCTCTGTATGGGAACATGTCCATTTGGATCCTAAGGCCAACTCCTTAACCCACTCTACCCATCCCTGGTTCAAATTCTTACATATAAATCATATGAGAATGATCTTCAGCAGTGATAATTATTTGTGCTGAATAAAGTCGTACCTAATGGCTTAAGATGAGGTTGTTTGGTATGTTAATAATATTGGGAACTGTTTTGAAAGGCTATTTTTTTCACCATGTACTGTAGTGAAAATATAGTTAAGCAATGTCGAATATATGCTAAGTTTCTACCAGGATGGGCGTTGAAACCCACGAGGACACATGTCCATTGGATCTTAAGATCCAACGCCTTAACCACCATCGGCCATCCTGGGTTTTTCAGAAACGGAGACAACAACATCATATAACAATGACTGGAAATCAGTGATATATGTTGTGGCTGGATTAAAATACTTTATAAATGTCTTTAGATAGGATGTTTGTGGATTGATTTCCAAAAAACTTGGAACCTGTTTGAAAAGCTAGTTATAACTTATTATCCAATTGAGCTTAAGTCCCAATGGCCTAAATCCTCTCAGCCACCCTTCGTTACAAATAAGAGATCTTGTAATGCATCTAAGTGCCTGAGTCAAGACAATTACCTAAATGTCTTGAAGTAACGGAATTTCCGCAGAAATAGAAATCTAAAACAAAGGAAAGTGGAAGACAATGATTGATGGTTCTATTTGGATACTTGCACTATTTGAAAAGGGTGATAGTTTAAGGAACTATGTCATTAAAATGAGAAAGGAAATAAATTTCTGAGAAACAAAATTTTTCGTGCGTTCAACTTTCACTGTCATGAGAGAAGTACTTAAGCACACTTTATAAGATGTGCAAAACTTCGACCAGATGGGTTTCGAACCACATAATCCATGGATCTTACAGCCAACGCCTTAACCCACTCTGCCAACCCTGGTTTCAAAAACTACAATAGATCATTGAGAATGATCTTTAGCAGTGATATTATGTGCTGAGAATTAAAGACTTCCCGAAGTGGCAAAATAAGGTTTTTGTGGTATTTGATATTTGAAACTTGTTTGAAAGCTGTGTTAAGAAGAAGTTAATCGATTTGGAGATTGCTAGTTTCTACCAGATGGGGTTTGAACACCACAGGACCACATGTCCATTGGATCTTAATTCCAACGCCTTAACCCACTCGGCCCATCCGGTTTCAGAAAGAGACCATACTACATATAAAAAATAACTGAATCAGTGATAATATTGGTGCTGAATTAAATACTTATTAAAATATCTCTAGAGAGATAGCTTTGGGATGTTTAAAACTCAAGAACTTGAGAAAGGCTATTTATACTATATTTGCCCATTCGATCAAAGCCAATGCCTTAACCTCTCAGGCCAATCCTGTTGTTTTTGAAATCATATTGAAAAGCTTATGCTTAAATTTCTACCAGGAGTGGGGTTCAAACCTGAGTCCAACACCTTAACCACTCAGGCATGCTCGTGTTTAAAATTTCACATAAAATTTTAAATTATCTGTTTAAATCATGCTGAATTTAAGACGATTTACCTAAATGTCTTGAAGTAAGAAATATATCGAATTAGAAATCTAAAACAAAGGAAGTTGGAGACAATGATTGATCTATTTTTGATATCTGATACTTAAATCTATTTTAAAGAGTAATTGTTTAAGAAAATATGTCATAAGATTGAGAAAGAATGGTTTATTTCAGAGAATTTCTTCTTCTTGCGTTCACCTTTCACTGTCGTGAGAAGGCAGTTAAGCACTAGCGAAGATATGCTAAATTTCTACCAGGAGTGAGGTTTGAACCCACAAGGACACGTCCATTGGATCTTAAATCTTATGTTTTCCTTGAACGTTGTCCACTAGTTTGCTGCGGTGTCTTGCTTCCACTGTATACTTATGCTGATGTTTGATGAGTATAAATAACTCAGGAAACCTGGTTTGTTGAACTGCTAAATTAGAATTATTTCCTTGGTTTGCATTGAACTTGTACTCTAGTGAGAAGCAATGTAATCAATTTTGAAGATAAGCTAATATTCTACCTGGAGAATGTTTTGAACCCTCGAGGATACATATCCTTCAGATCCTAAGTCCAACTCCTTAACCACTCTGCCAACCTTGTTCCGAATCCTACTATAGATCATATGAGAATGATCTTTAGCAGTGATATATTTGTGCTGAATTAAAGTCTTACCTAAGCGGCTTAGGATGAGGTTGTTTGGTATGCTCGACATTTGGAACTTGTTTGAAAGACTATTTTGTTCACCATGTACTGTAGTGAGAAGATACTTAGTTTATTTTGAAGATATGCTTTAAGATATGTTTCTACTAGGAGCGGGGTTTGAACCAACGAGGACACATTCCATTGGATCTTCAGTCCAACGCCTTAACCACTCGGCCATCCTGGTTCGGAAAGATATATTAATCATATAAAAATGCAAAACTTCAACCAGGAGTGGGTTTAGAACCCACATATCCATTGGATCTTGCATCCAACGCCTTAACCACTCGGCCAACCTGGTTCAATAACCTACAATAGATCATATGAGAATGATCTTTAGCAGTGATATATTTGTGCTGAATTAAAGACTTCCCGAAATGGCTTAAGATGGGTTTGTTTGGTATTTGAAACTTGTTTGAAAGGTTTTTTTGTTCACCATGTACTGTAGTGAGACTATACTTAAGCAATTTTGAAGATATGCTAAGTTTCTACCAGGAGTGGGGTTTGAACCCACGAGGACACATGTCCATTGGATCTTAAGTCCAACGCCTTAACCACTCGGCCATCCTGGTTCAAATAGATTCAATAATCATATAAAAATAACTTAATCAGTGATATATTTGTGCTGAATTAAATACTTATGTCAATGTCTTTGGATGAGATTGTTTGGGATGTTTCAAACTCAGAACTTGTTTGAAAGGCTAGTTATACTATATTTGTCCCATTGATCTTAAGTCCAATGCCTTAACCTCTCAGCCACCCTGTTGTTTAAAAAAGAGATCTTGTAACATTATGCTGAGTTTAAGACGATTTACCTAAATGTCTTGAAGTAAGAAATTTCCCACAATAGAAATCTAAAACGAAGGAAAGTTTGGAGACAATGATTGATGGTTCTATTTGATACTTGCATCTATTTGAAAGGGTGATAGTTTAAGAACATATGTCATAAGATTGAGAAAAAATATATAATTTCTGAGAACAAAATTTCTCGTGCGTTCAACTTTCACTGTCATGAGAAGGTACTTAAGCACTTTATAAGATGTGCAAAATTTCGACCAGGAGTGGGGTTAGAACCCACATATCCATTGGATCTTATGTGCAACGCCTTAACCACTCTGCCAACCTGGTTCAAAAACCTACAATAGATCATATGAGAATGATCTTTAGCAGTGATATATTTGTGCTGAATTAAAGTCTTACCTAAGCGGCTTAAGATGAGGTTGTTTGGTATGTTTGATATTTGGAAGTTGTTTGAAAGGCTATTTTGTTCAACATGTACTGTAGTGAGAAGACAGTTAAGCAATTTTGAAGATATGCTAAATATCTACCAGGAGTGGGGTTTGAACCCACGAGGACACATGTCCATTGGATCTTAAGTCCAACGCCTTAACCACTCGGCCATCCTGGTTCAAAAAGAGTCATTAATCATATAAAAATGACTGAATGGCTGAATTAAATACTCATATAAATGTCTTTAGATGAGATTGTTTGGGATGTTTCAAACTTGGAACTTGTTTGAAAAGGCTAGTTATACTATATTTATCCCATTGATCTTAAGTCCAATGCCTTAACCTCTCAGCCACCCTGTTGTTTAAAACAAAAAAAAAAGAGAGATCTTGTAACATTATGCTGAGTTTAAGACGATTTACCTAAATGTCTTGAAGTAAGAAATGTCCCACAATAGAAATCTAAAACGAAGGAAAGTTTGGAGACAATGATTGATGGTTCTATTTGATACTTGCATCTGAAAGGGTAATAGTTTAAGAACATGTGTCATAAGATTTCTGAGAACGTAATTTTTCATGCGTTCAACTTTCACTGTCATGAGAAGGTACTAAAGCACTTTATAAGGTGTGCAAAACTTCGACCAGGAGTAGGGTTGGAACCACACATATCCATTGGATCTAATGTCCAACACCTTACACCACTCTGCCAACCTGGATCCAAATACCTACTATAGATCATATGAGAATGATCTTTAGCAGTGATATATTTGTGCTGAATTAAAGTCTTGCCTAAACCGAGGTATGTTTGGTATTTGGAACTTGTTTTATTGGCTATTTTGTTCACCCTGTACTGTAGTGAGAAAGACAGTTGAAGCAAATTTTGAAGATATGCTAAGTTTCTACCAGGAGTGTGGTTTGAACCCACGAGGACACATGTCCATTGGATCTTAAGTCCAACGCCTTAACCACTCAGGCCATCCTGGTTGCAAAACAGACATCAATCATATAAAAATGACTGAATCAGTGTCTGAATCAATAATCATAAATGTCTTTAGATGAGATTGTTTGGGATGTTTCAAACTCAGAACTTGTTTGAAAGGCTAGTTATACTATATTTATCCCATTGATCTTAAGTCCAATGCCTTAACCTCTCAGCCACCCTGTTGTTTTAAAAAAAAAAAAAAAGAGATCTGGTAACATTATGCTGAGTTTAAGACGATTTACCTAAATGTCTTGAAGTAAGAAATTTCCCACAATAGAAATCTAAAACGAAGGAAAGTTTGGAGACAATGATTGATGGTTCTATTTGATACTTGCATCTATTTGAAAGGGTGATAGTTTAAGAACATGTCATGAGATTGAGAAAAAATATATAATTTCTGAGAACAAAATTTCTCGTGCGTTCAACTTTCACTGTCATGAGAAGGTACTTAAGCACTTTATAAGATGTGCAAAATTTCGACCAGGAGTGGGGTTAGAACCCACAAATCCATTGGTTCTTATGTGCAACGCCTTAACCACTCTGCCAACCTGGTTCAAAAACCTACAATTAGATCATATGAGAATGATCTTTAGCAGTGATATATTTGTGCTGAATTAAAGTCTTCCTAAACGGCTTAAGATGAGGTTGTTTGGTATGTTTGATATTTGGAACTTGCTTGAAAGGCTATTTTGTTCAACATGTACTGTAGTGAGAAGACAGTTAAGCATTTTTGAAGATATGCTAAATTTCTACCAGGAGTGGGGTTTGAACCCACGAGGACACATGTCCATTGGATCTTAAGTCCAACGCCTTAACCACTCGGCCATCCTGGTTCAAAAAGAGTCATTTAAATCATATAAAAATGACCGAATCAGTGTCTGAATCAATAATCATAAATGTCTTTAGATGAGATTGTTTGGGATGTTTGAAACTCGGAACTTGTTTGAAAAGCTATTTATACTATAAACCACATGTTCGTTGTTGGTGTTGATGCTCAAACCTTGTACGGTACCTTTGTTGCGACAAGGCAATTAGAGGACATTTAAAGATATGCTAAACGACAACCAGAAGTTATGTTTGAAGCACCAAGGACAAAGATCTTTTGGATCTTGAGAGAAACACCTCAACCGCTAATCCTTCCTGGTGTGTTAGAATGTGTAATTAAATAAATAAAACAAATCCGTTGCTTGAAGTGAAGTACTTTAAAATGATAAAGTTTGAAAAAAAAAGGTTGATCTAAATGTTTTGAGGTGAGGTTATTTGTGATGTTTGATATTTTCATCTTTTTTTAAAGGCTTTACTTGAGGAAAAGGCTTCATATGATTGAGGAAGAATGGCATACTTTTGCCAACATTTTTAACCTTTTCCTCAAATGTTCAAATGTTTTTTGTGCCTTGCTTCAACAGTTTTCTCTTGTGAGAAAGCAATTATAGCACATTGGAATGTATTATATATCTAAGGACACAAGTTCATTGGATATACTTATGGCCCTTATTCTTTATCCTAGTGTGAAGGCCACTTGTTTTTTTCTTGGTGGCTTGCTCACACCGTTCTGGTAACAAGGCAATTACAGCAAATTGGAAGATATGCTAAAGAGGTCCAGGAGTGGGGTCTGAACCCATGAGGACACGTCCATTATATCTCAAGCCCAACGACCTGGGCTTCCGTCGGCCAAAGCCATTTAATAAACCAAACCTATGAAGCACTGATGTTCTTTTACGATTATTTATTTAAATGTATCCAGCGTGAAGGTACTTGAGATGTTTGACGCTTGGAAATGAGTCGTAAAGTGGTAGAAAATGTATCATAGGATTGAGAAAGAGGAAAAGTGTTTTGTTTTAAGGCCATTATTCTGCTGCTTTATTTAGCAAAAGATTTTGTCTCAATGTTGATCCTAAGATCAACACCTGACCAATGCAGATCGGGTCTTAAGCTTGTTGCTTTGGCTGGTTTAAAACAGTATGACATTTGTTAATAGGGACTCAGATGTCCTTTTTTATCACATCACTATGAGCTAAAGGTCAACCCTCCTTCCGATCTGAGGATCAATACCATTTTGGCTACCCATTTATTGGCTATCCTTGTTGCTAACAAACATATATTAGATCTAAATGACTAAATTCATTTGGGATGAATTGAAAATAATTAATCTAAATATCTTGAGGTGAAGTTTGTTGTGGTGTCGGATACTTTTGGAAGGCTATAGTAGTTGAAGAAAATGTATCATTCGATTAGGAATGAAGGCCCAATCGTTATTTTTTTGGCCATTGATCTTGTACTTTTTCTTAGAGTATTCTCTTCAAGTTATTCTTTCTTGTCTCGCTTCCACCTTAC
>OLKM01000804.1:138151-145651 GCA_900291075.1 Melanogrammus aeglefinus
CGGGCAGCAGGCAGTGTTCCTGTGGGCTGCAGGAGAGCTGCGTGGACCCCATGTACTACTGCAACTGTGACGCAGACCGCATGGAATGGTAGGTCACGAGCCCAGGTCCCGATGTGTTGTGGTCATGTGACCACCTGTATACAATGACTGTTACATGTTATCGTCACATGACCCTCTGTTTTAGGATGTAGCTGTCATATGGTATCGTCACATGACCCTCTGTTTAGGATGTAGCTGTCATATGTTATCGTCACATGACCCTCTGTTTAGGATGGAGCTGTCATATGTTAAGATCACATGACCCTCTGTTTAGGATGTAGCTGTCATATGTTATCGTCACATGACCCTCTGTTTAGGATGGAGCTGTCATATGTTAAGATCACATGACCCTCTGTTTAGGATGGTAGCTGTCATATGTTATCGTCACATGACCCTCTGTTTAGGATGGAGCTGTCATATGTTAAGATCACGTGACCCTCTGTTTAGGATGGTGCTGTCATATGTTAAGATCACATGACCCTCTGTTTAGGATGGTGCTGTCATATGTTAAGATCACGTGACCCTCTGTTCAGAACGGTGCTGTCATATGTTAAGATCACATGACCCTCTGTTTAGAACGGTGCTGTCATTTGTTATAATCACATGACCATCTGTAGAGGAGTTGTTAATGTTTGCTTCAGGGTAGAAAAGCTCCCAAGACAATTTCCTAGAGTTATGATGGTGGAACAGCTGACTTTAAATAGAAAAGAAAGAAAATGCCCGAAGTCCCGTCTTGCTTGGGGTGGCTGAGGCCCAGTACACAGTATATATAGATATACATAATATATATAGATATACATAATTCTTCTCAGCCATTTTCAGCTTTCCGGCTCTAAAGAGCAAAGGTGTCGGAAGGCAATTCCAGAATCAGGGAACAGACTAGCCGAACACTGTGGGGGCGATTGGCAGTCAGTTCTCTTCTCTTCAACTTCTTCTTCTTTTATAAGTTTGTTATGTTGAGTGTATTCATTGAATACACTCAACGCATCCATCATTAAAACAATAAAACAAAAAGAAAATTAGATCAACAAAGAATCGCGATGCATCACCACGCATCTTTCTCGCAATTTGACTGGGCTGGGGGTTCCCGGGTGAGGGTTCCCGTAGCAGCGTCAGTGGAGAAGCAGAGGTCACAACAACGGCAGTGTGAAGAAGAGGACTTGGGTTGTAGGAGCTGTGGGAACCTACCGTTCATGAGAGAAGTTTGATTTGTTCAATTTTCGTTTGGACAGACTCCACGTACAGAATACGTTACAGAAATTTGCACCAACCTAACCACCCGCTCTCGCCGCTGTTTGTACCCTATGTGCAATACCTTGCCGCCATCGAAACATCTCTGCGACGCCCTGTGTAGAACGGTACTGTCGTATGCTAGGATCGCAGGACTTTTCTGTCCAGAATATTCAACATTGTATATTATTATATTACCACGTAGCCATCGAACCATCCTGAGACATTTGAATTGTGGTGTCATTTTTATAGGTCTTTTTATGTGATGGCACTCTATGGTTTTATTATGGCATAGCCATGCGTACTAACTACCTTGACCATACATTATTAAGAAGGAAATTCAGGTTTATGGCCATTATAAAACGGTGGCATGCATTATGGATCACTGCTTCTGAAATTATACTTTTCTTTGGATCTGTTTCATACTGCATACTGTTTCATTTGTGTTTACATTTGTAAATCAAAATGAACCATCCCATAATTAATAGACATTTGTTAACTTTTTACTTTACTACGTTATTTTGTTCCTCCATAAACGTCCTTAAAGTCTAAATCCACGGAAATGACCACCGTTTTTTTACGCTTGAATTCCCATAGGAGTAGGTGACCAATGTGTTAGCATAATGTCTCCACGCCCCTTTATATGCCAGTTTACATTGTTGTTTACAAACCCAGGCTGAATATGGTAATATTATTCAGGCTCAAAATGTGACAAGTGTGTATATATATATATATATATATATATATATATATATATATAATATATATATATATATATATATATATATATATATATATATATATATATATATATATATATATATATTGTGTGAAACATATCTGTCAATCCGGTGATTAATTGTTTTTTCTTTAGACATTATTTGCCTGCAACGAGACTGACCAATAACAACAACATCATGCCAAACTAAACACTGATCTGACTGTGAGCCTGAGGTTGGTGGGCTCCTTCCAAAACAAGGTCCACAAAGATTCCCAGCCGCTGCATTTTGTTTTTAAAGAAGATGCAATGGTGTGAAGTCCCTGCTGCCAAGATGATGTATGGCACTCTATACCTCTTCAAATGATGCTGTCCAAAAATAACCCATGCAACTTAAGCTGAAAGACCCTCTCCAGGCTACTTTACCCCCTGCGCTTCCCCACCAAAGCCCCCCAAATGCGTTCCGTCGACGATTATTATTCATCACTGAGCCACTTTATGAGTGCAAGAAAAAAAACACTTAAATAGCTGAGAATGGCGCTCTAAAGTCGCCGTGAAGGGAAATTTGACTTCATTTCACGGTGGTCGTATTGTCCCCCTGCTGCACTCCACACTATTTTTAAAAGACTTCAAACAACAAACAGTTAATTTGGTGTTTTTTGCATATATGCAGATATGATAAACAAATACCCTCTCTGGGTGCTGCAGTGTTTTGTGGAAGTTGGTTGTGCGGTGGAAAGAGGCAAGCTAAACCCAAGTATAAAGATTAACTTTGAACCTAAAGTCTGACACGTCGTGAAACACCACCTCCCCCCCCCAGCACATGAAGCTTGAGTTTGACACGGCCGTGTCGCATCGCAGCCTTGCTCTGTACTTGTGACAATTTCTGTTCTGCGCTGACTTCTTTTTGAAATCCGTCATATGATGGAGGTATAATGATCTCCAGCAGCTGCTTGATGTGATAATTATGTGTCATATATATATATATATATATACATATATATATATATATATATATATATATATATATATATATATATATAATATAGTAGTATATATATATATATACGTACAGTATATATATATATTGTGTGAAAAATATCTGTCAATCCGGTGATTAATTGTTTGTTTGACGTTCTCTGGTAAAAAAAGACCTGTGGAATATACCATACGTGGGCATAATGTCCGCTGCTTCTATTATGGTCAGACTTTTTCTGTCCACGATGTATATCTTACCGATAGTGTATTCATATTGGTACCATTGCCTACACTTCATTCAACTTATTCACATCATACCCCATACATAAGTCTTTATATATATTACCACTAGCATTGCTTACACCTGCACTATATGTAAAAAAATCAACCTGGTCTCACAGGAATCCGTGAAATGACTACGGACGCTTAACTCAAAATCCGTGGGATCATTACGGAAGCACGCCGATTTCCGTAATATGCGCACGGAATTTGCGCCAATGCAAGTTAATGACACTGATATTCCGTGGCACACACACAGATCCCCGTTTCAACGAGCGAGTCGACCACGGGCGCTTAACTCAAAATGAATGGTTTGACATTCCGTTCTGTGGATGACGAAAAAGGTGCAACCGTGCTCTGGGACACGATTCAATAAATTAACGGTTGTGCGCATGAGCACGAAATCACGTGACATATAGGTGATATATATATATATATATATATATATATATAATATATATATATATATATATATAATATATATATATATATATATATATATATATATATATATATACATACATAGTCATTTAACGGATCCCTGCGTGACCAGGTCGACTCGCTCGGGGAAACGGGAATCTGTGCGCATATTACGGAAATCGGCGTGTTTCCGTAATGATCCCACGGATTTTGAGTTAAGCGTCCATAATCATGTCACGGATTCCTGTGAGACCAGGCTCAAAAAAATATACAGCGAGAGATGTTCTTCTGCTGTATATACCTCAATGTTTTCGTCTCCAGTGTTCCACTGTCAATACTGTTCTACTGTTCATACTGCATCTGCAGTACTTATTTATATATTCCACCCAACATACCTTCATTACTCTGCACTTTGCTGCTTTTTGTTGCACTTCTGGTTAGACGCTAGACTGCAATTCTTCGTCTAAGTGCCCTGCTGCTATAAATGTGGCCTATAGCTGCAAGATATCAGCAGTTCTGGAGTAGCTGGACAGAGAGGGTTATTTGTTCTATCTTTGTGATAGTGGGTAGCCGTGGTGGTGGCATGGTATCCCCAGGAACACCTATTAGAAGCCATTTGCCGAATATTGCTAGATTTGTTTTGACCGTGGTGGACGCACGGTGTCCCCGTGTCTCCATTTTGTAAGCTGTTGTGTTGGGGTTTGTGTTGGGGCTTTGTTTTGCCAGCTCCCAGTTAGTCGGCTCTTGTTTTCATTTGACCCCCTGTGGGCTCATAACACCTCTGTTGCTTCTTCTCATACTCTTCCTCCATCCTCCTTTTCTTCCTCATCCTCTTGCCATCGCTCCTCCTCCTCTTCCTCTTCTTCCTCTTCTTCCTCTCCTTTCTCCTCCTCCAATTCCTCCTTCTCTTCTTTCTCATTGTCGTCCTCTCGCCGTGGCTCCTCCTCTTCCTCCTCCTCCTCTTCCTCTTCCTTCCCTTCTTCCCCTTCCTCCTCCTCTTCCTCCTCCTCTTCCTATTCCTCTTCCTTCCCTTCTTCCCCTTCCTCTTCCTCCTCTTCTCCCTCCTCCTCCTCTTCTTCCCCTTCCTCTTCCTCATCCTCCTCTTCCTCTTCCTCTTCCTTCCCTTCTTCCCCTTCCCCTTCCTCCTCGTCCCTCGCCCTCACCCCGGCAGGGCTAGTGACTCCGGCCTGCTGACCCACAAGAAGAGCCTTCCGGTCCGGTCTTTGGTGCTGGGGGACCTGCACAGAGCCGGTTCGGAGGCCGCCTACCGGGTGGGCCCGCTCCGTTGTCATGGCGACAGTGAGTCCACCCCGGAGCCTCTTCATCATGAACATTACACACACCGGGAAAAAGAAACAACGTCATTCATCCACGTTTCTGTTCTTTGTTTTTTTTTTTAATTCCTTTGTTTTTTTTATCAGAGAACTTCTGGAACGCTGCGTTCTTCGACAAGGAAACGTCGTACCTCCATTTCCCGACTTTCCGGGCGGAGCTGAGCGCAGACATCTCCTTCCTGTTTAAGACCACGGCCTCCTCCGGCGTGTTCCTGGAGAACCTGGGCATTAAGGACTTCATCCGCATCGAACTCAGCTGTGAGTGTCAGACCCAAAGAGCTCAGTCTGAAATGGAAGCGCTGTTGGGGCTGTGTGTCCCGGGTAATGGGACCTAGACGGCTATTAGTCTGTGGATCAATCCGTCTGACTGTCTGTCTCTCTGCCTGGTTGTCTTATTATCTGTCCCGTCTTTCTGTCCGTCTTTCTGTCTCTCGATCTGTCGCCGCAATTCGATAGAGATGACGTACATTTGAATACTTTATCGCGATAACGCTATCTTCATACCCATCTGTTAAAGTTTAAACCCACCTCTTCATACCCGTGCACATCCATCTGGGATCAAGCTGGCCTGTCTGAAGACTATAGATTGGAGGCTGGGTCTTATTATCCCGTTATCTTACATCTTTATCTGTCCGTATCGGGATTACTGACTCATTTCCTGTGCCCATTCTGAACTGTTTGTTTTGTTGGTACTTTTTCTCCGGATTAACGCGCCACCCGTGACTTCTGGACCTCCGTCTGAGAATTGGCGGATATATATATATATAAATATATATATATATAAATATATATATATATATATATATACATGGTATATATATATATATATATATATATATACATAAGAGATATATATATATATATACATGGTATATATGGGATGTTGACCACCAACCTTGAGCAAGGGGCTGATTTGGGCTTTGCTGTTTAGATCAAATAGGTTGTTTTTCTCTTCCTATTCTTTTTTTTTATTTATCTCCCGACATGTTTTATCTTATCTTTAAAAGACTCCATTTGGTCTGGGAACCCCATTACAAGGCTGTGTACAAAGCCAAGCGTGATTATTAATATATTTATGTGTTTATTTACTTACTACCTGGTGGGTGGAAGAAAGTCCCCTGTTGGCACGGGGAGCGGATGCTTAGCTCTGCGAGTTACGTTTGAAGGTTGTGAGGAAAGCGTTCGTTGTTGTGTCCATATTGACGTCCATTAATGTCCATTGTCCCCCCGCATTAACTGATTCTGTGTTAAGTCTATGAAAAGTCTTGAATAATGCAAAACACTTATCAGAAAGAGACAGAGGTCGTTCTTAAATCTGCTCTGTCCACCGAGTCAAGGCTTCGGAAACACTTGGAATTTGCATTTCTCAACCTCAAATTGTACTTTGATTGTACTACTTGTACCACTTTCCCTGGATGAAGGACAAAATATGATCGGTAAATGAACAACACACGCGTTCAATTGTTTTTCCGACCAGTGATTCAGTGACCCTTCGTCGCCGCTCTGCTGGGGCGTGTAATAGACTACCAACGTCTGACGGACGCCCGGCGTTGAGAGAGCCGGGGTCCTGTGTGATCTTTAGAGTTCTCTGGGGAGATAGTGGCTGGGCTGATCCGGTCTGTGTGATGGAGGAGCTGGTCAGTGACCTTATCACCGGCCACCAGGCCGTGTTTGTTCTGTTTCTTGCTGGCGAGGGTTTTATGAAACGAGTCAAGAGCGGTCCGCGCGGTATTCATCAAAGTTGGTCGTCACCCGGACGACGATGACTTTGAGGTTTGACCGATAACAGCCTGAGGATTTGTTGTTCACGGCTCATCAGTGTTTTGTGAACAGATATTAAGAAAGAATGCATGAAAGAAAGACGTTTAATAACATTCTTGAAAACAAATGAAGACAATTTCAACCCCAAGACATTTATTTAATGTCGCCGGAATAATTTATTCGGACAGTGCAATACTATTTTGGTGATTATTATAATAACTCCTATTCCATCGTTAAAATAAATGGGCTTCTATAATGTATGTATTAACAAACAAGGCTGGTGGCAGAAGCTTAACTTTCTATTTTTTGCTCTAAGACTCCGGGTGTGTGTGTGTGTGTGTGTGTGTGTGTGTGTGTGTGTGTGTGTGTGTGTGTGTGTGTGTGTGTGTGTGTGTGTGTGTGTGTGTGTGTGTGTGTGTGTGTGTGTGTGTGTGTTTGGAAGGGGGGGTCCTACTAATCCACTCATGGCGCGACGCGCACTTCAGTTATTTTTACTCGTGCGTCGCCCCCCCTCCCCCTGTATGATGATCTCTTTCCCCTCTCCTATGAACGTTGTTCTTTAGAGGCTTCCTAGTGTGCGGTCATAGGATGAGCTGGGAATGTAAGAACGCAGATACACACCTAGCCTCACATGCCCCTTATCTAGGCCTGTGAGCGGTTGGGAAAATGTTGTTATAAAAAGTTAGCAGGAGTTATATTGCTTCTTTTATATCTCTGGGAACATTCTTTTTCCAAATGAAC
>OLKM01000804.1:150651-168151 GCA_900291075.1 Melanogrammus aeglefinus
TAGAGTGAAGGCAATAATAGAACGTGGTTTGGCCACGGGTGGAATAGTGGTGTGAAAATTAAAATGGTTGAGAAGAACTAATTACTGCTAATTACTATTATAATTAGAATGTGTTCACACCGAGTATTCCATCGTTTCAATTGAGAGACATACCAATTTGAGATGCTCTAAATTTAGTAAATGAGTGTGGCGAGTCATTTAAATACATGAGAAACCATCGTGTTTTGTTGAAGCGAGCACGACTTGTGTCATGAGCGGCGAAGACGTTTGTATGAACTCATTAGACGGATTTGACAGGACACCCTATTGTGTCGGGTTAATAATAAAACACGTGATTGACGTAAAGGATGATTGTCCATCGGGAAAAAGCTTTCGCATGCGTTCAGATGCCCCTTCTTTCACGGGCTCGTTAGCCGTGATATAACGAGACATGAGGAGTCCTTTAATCATGCAACATGCTAAATAACCCATAGAACAGCGTGTGCCATGCATGCACTGTGCTCATACCCCGACTGACAAGACCAAGTACCGGCGCTTGTCCCTCTGAGAACTAAAACAAGGGCACCTTGCGTTTTAACAGAACCCTATACAGTCAGTGATCCAAGACCTCCGTTGTTATTGTTGACTCTACATTTACTGAGCACGTCGTCTGTGTGCGGATCCACTGTTTACGCGCCATGTAGCCCTACGTCCTTTGATGCTCACTGTGTGCATAGCGTCCTTCACGTTTCATTTAGTTCCCCTGGTAGTTTTTGAGCCCTATAGGGTCTGGGAGGTGTTGACGTCACACCGCGCTACAACGCTACGGTGACCGCGCCATTTTTAGAGGTTAATACCTCTGTTGGGTCAATCGTAAGTTCCCCGCAGTAGAGGAGACAGGAGTTTCCTCCTTTCTCTCACTACATTTCTAAAACCCTAGTGTTTTTTTTATAGATTAAAATACTAGTCTCTGTTCCAAGTACTTCATTTTTACGGTTGATTCCACGCTGACGCTCCTGAAACAGCAGCCTCCTCTATGGAAGGATTATACCAGTCCGGTTAGGTGCTGCCTGGCACCAAATGGTGCCAGGCGTGGTGTAACTTCACATTCCCTGTATAAAAACACATGCAGTATCTCCACTTCACAGTATCCTAGCATCAGGCCCCGACCTGCCCCTGCACGCTTAACGATTAATTAACTCGGGTGCTGCCGCGAGCACAGAAACGGCACATATGGATTCAAGCTGCTATTCCTCTGCGTTGTGAAAAGGTGAGAATACATAATTGATTGTTGTGCTATTTTTTTCTCCACTTTCTGTGCAGCAAGATATACCCACCATACAGTGATCTCCATTTCCGCTAAGCCCTTCCATGGTTTATTCTTTGAGTCCGTCTGGCATTCTGAGTGACACAGAGGGCCCTATTTTAACGGTCTGAAACACAAGAGAGAAGCGCCAACCGCAAGTAGCTTTGTGGACGGTTCTACGGCGATGTCGCTAGTTTACCGGCGCGAAAAATGACTCTTGCGCCCGGCGCATATCTAAAAAGGGTTGGTCTGAAGTAGCCTAGTTACCCGCAGGTGTGGTTTGGGCGTAACGTGCAATAAACCAATGAGAGTTCCAGCTCCCATCCCCTTTAAGAGCCAGGAACGCATTTGAATCTGACGAGTTGATATTTTGACAGCGCGTCTGCAGTCTCCGATGAGACAGATGACACATTAATTTCAAACTTCAAATGGCTCAGTTTATGGCTAAATAATATGGCCTAATTCGCACATGGAATAAGTTTTTCTTCCATAACTTCAGAAATACTGAGTCCTCAAATAAATTTGGCAAAAAAAACGTATGATATAACATATGATGATGATATGCAGTAACTGTGGTTCTATTTAATGATATATGCAATACATTATAAACATTGTTTCTTATCAGTATTGTATGCTTTATTGTTATCGACTTGTGTCCCCCCGTTAATACACATTGCCATGGACTGTATTATGCGTTACGTGTTTAGTTTGCGTGTGTTTAAACAGATGGACGCACACACGCACGCCCGCATTCATTCATTCTTTTTAACACTCACTCGCGGTAAAACAATGTTTTCTCACGATCAAATACTCATCAATCCTAAAAGTTATGGACATGTACACGAACGTCTGTGTCAAGAAAATATGTGTTTGCTGTACGGTGTTTGCAGATGCATTGATTTAAAAGTACAACTTATTACCGCTGTATCAGCTGTTCTTTCCCAAATAATTTACCAAGAATGTGTGGCTAGGTAGATGAGAGAAGCAAAGTGTATGCGCGAGGTGCACAAGCAACATTATGCATGCGCCCTTAAAATAGCATCTGAACAACGCGCCACTGACTTTAAACCAGGTATTTCCTGGTCTGTGGTGCAAGTGGTTTCTGAAACTGCACCAGGGAACCTTTGCGCCAGAACACACCTCCTCCTTTCGCCGAGCCGCCCCTTGGGGCGAAAGATCATTCCCTAATTTACCGACGCGTGGCGCAGGAGGGAAAAGAACGCTCTGCGCCAGTTGCAAACTAGCAACGACACATGCGCCAGTGATTAAGTCAATTGCACCGGATGCAAGATAGGTCCCAGAGTGTTTTTGTCACTTACTGACCTGACCATGATTGCAATAATGATTTGTCTCTTTTATTTTGAATTACTTTTGCAAATGTCGGCAAACATCAAGTTTTCTGGCTTAACTGTATTCACATCTCGACTCTTCCTCAGATCTGTCACTGCAGCCAGCCACATACGAACCATACGAGTTTAAACTACGAGAATTTTCATGTGTTGCGTAGGACATTTTTTATAGTGTCAAATTTAAATATCCTATGCAATTTCATATCAAATCCCATCTCTGATAAAGGCTCCCCTGTCCTTGCCTGCTTGTTAATAGCTGGTTCGATTTTTCATATATATGGATATAAGCTTGCGCCTAAACATAGAGGGTCTGAGATGCTGCCTTTACTGAAAAATACAGAGGCGGTCGCTCAGAGATTGATAACGTTGACAGCAACCTTCTGTCTCCCAACGCTGAGGACTGAGAATGATGTATGCCTGACGATCTGTAGCCCTTAATGATTGTGTGTGTGTGTGTGTGTGTGTGTGTGTGTGTGTGTGTGTGTGTGTGTGTGTGTGTGTGTGTGTGTGTGTGTGTGTGTGTGTGTGTGTGTGTGTGTGTGTGTGTGTGTGTGTGTGTGTGTGTGTGTGTGTGTGTGTGTGGTCTCAGACTTAAATCCTGGTTGCTTCTGTATCACAACCTTGCTAACCAGTTGCTCTCAGGTGTGTTTGTTTGGGTGTGTGTGTGTGTGTGTGTCTGTGTGGTGTGAGCGCATATCATGCAGTACGTCAAGCTCCTGACACCTTAAGTGGGTTTCACCGTTTGTGCTGCTGTGCTAAAGGAACTTAGTTGCATTTGAATGCCCAATGAAACCTGCCACACTAATTAGGCGAGCCAACTGGAAACGTATGAAGGTGTTCAGTATGCGTTTCCTCACATCGGAGGTATCCTGAAAACTGGATGAAAACACTATCTCAGACAAGCAGTGAGAGAGTCAAAACCATTGAATGTGTTCTTTGTTGTTTATGCTTCGCTGCTATTTTCCTGTCCAATTGTACGGGGGGAAAAAAAGCACACAAAGAACAACACAAGCCAGACCGCTGACAAGACAATACACGAATTGGCTGTATGGAGACAGCAGAACGGCAGAGAAAGGGCGGAGAGAGTGGGTCTGGTGGTGGAGGGCGAGACGCAGACACACCCGCAACGTCGGAAGACCGCCACGTGCTCTCTCTCGCTCCCTCGCCACATGACGTCTGAACAAATGTCCTCTCATGCAGAGGTCACGGGGGGGGTCATGTGTGAGGGCGGGGTCCCCCCGACAGTAGGCCAGAAAGGCATCGCATCGTGAACAACATCGCCCTTTTTAAGAGGACTGATGGGCGAGTCGACCCTGTGGTCGGAACGCTGAAGCGTGACTTTTTATGGGTTCGATGGCTCCATTGTCTGGTGTACACGCGATCGATCTGCACCGTCTGCGCCTTAATCACCTGCCTCCGTGCTCAGCGCGATCGCTCGGGCTAAGAGCATCTCGCACTCACGGGCTCAGACCTCCTGATAATAATGGAACTGACGCACGCAGACGTCTGGAGGAAAGGGGAAGGGTCTCTGTGTACCTAGACGAAACAACATCGAAATCGCTCATACGTCATTTCCAACATTAATCTACAACACCTGCTTCTACTTCTCGCCTTTCTCCCTCCCCCTCCCCAGGGGGCACGGCGTCCAGGCAGAAGGGCTTCCGGGGCTGCATCCGGGCGCTGCGGCTGAACGAGGAGACCCTGGACCTGGAGGAGAGGGCCCGCATCACCCCGGAGGTCCGGCCCGGCTGCCCCGGCCACTGCAGCAGTTACGGCTCGCTGTGCCGCAACCAGGGCCGCTGTGTGGAGAAGAGCCAGGGCTTCACCTGCGACTGTGGCCTGTCGGCCTACACCGGGGGCTTCTGTCATAGAGGTAACGCTGCTCTACGTTGGGTACATTGTATACTTAAGCAATATCACACTGGAGGTCGCGGT
Source organism: Melanogrammus aeglefinus (assembly GCA_900291075.1). NCBI lineage: Eukaryota > Metazoa > Chordata > Actinopteri > Gadiformes > Gadidae > Melanogrammus > Melanogrammus aeglefinus. The sequence continues at coordinate 155,221 of OLKM01000804.1, forward strand.
GTTGTCGCTCTAAATCGGCGCTGCTATAGAGCGACAACCCCGCGACCTCCAGTGTGATATTGCTTTTATACAAGTTATACTAGTAAAATGTACTGTTAACAATAATAATTGACGGGAGATTGTGATTTGTCTGTTTATTTAATCATATAAACGAATGAAATTGCTACCGCCAACAAAAAATAGATCCCCACTGAGCGGACTGTTGCCAAGCAACATATAAACAAAACAACACCCAACAGTTTACGTCAGTTAAAGTAAGGTGGTCACAGCTGGAATGCGGAGTGATCTTGACAGTTGGTTTACAGTTTGGTGAACAGTCCGAGTGATGTTGGAATGTCTCTTGTCCAATCAAATTACTCGCTCAGAACCACTGTTCTGTCATAGAGGTAACGGTAGGCTATATGCTTTACATTATATACTGTCTACTATACATAGAGGTTACCTATATATTATACATGATACTATACATTATACAGTATGCAATACACTTTATACGATACATTATACTACACACAGGGGTGCACATAACTGGTACGCAAGTAGGCAAGCACGGCCATAACCGGGGATGCGTAACGCCACTTGTGTCACTACATCGCTTTTGCGTAACTTACGGAAGATCGAGAAAAAAAACGAAAAAACAAAACACATTGAGCAGCTACTTGTGCGTTCGCCACCTGCAAAGAAAAGGAAAATGGAGCCGAAGCAGAAGAAAATAGTTTTTTTTTTCGAAAAGCGGCACCAAGATGTGCCGTGGCTCGAAACGAATGATAAGCGCAATGAAATGTGCGCTCATGTGCGCTCTGTGCGCTGTGCACCGCGCACACACTGGGGAACTGCACAAAATCAGCTGATCGCAACGTTCCTTCTGTCAGATAATCAAACGCTCCGTGGTCGAGCTGCTGCAGTTTGATAAAAAAAAAAAAAGGTGACGCAAAAAACCTTTGTGAAACTGGGTACGTTTCATAAGATCCGATGTTACGTGTGGAGCTATGTCTGGGGTGCGTACCAAACACCATCTCCTTGTACTCAACTGAGTAACTTTTTAAAGAAGTTATGTGCACCCCTGACTATACATGATATACTGTGGGCTATACATCATATATTATATACGAGACATTATCGACGCTCAGACCTGGTGCTGCTTCCCCAGGTGCTGCCACCCACTCACACAACGCAGTGTGTGGCCGCTTTATTTAAATGTTTAACGAGGCCAAAATATATCATAAATCTCTCCATACGTAATAAGAGGCTAGTATTTGGTAACCAGTTGCAATGGTATTATCCCTTCCTGGCGATTTGTCATCCAGAGTAGTGTGTGTGTGTGTGTGTGTGTGTATGTGTGTGTGTGTGTGTGTGTGTGTGTGTGTGTGTCTGTGATGTGTGTGTTATGTGTGTGTAGTGTGAACTTGTGTGGTCTGTGTGTGTGTGTGTGTGTGTGTGTGTGTGTGTGTGTGTGTGTGTGTGTGTGTGTGTGTGTGTGTATTTGTTCTTGGCATGCTCTTCAATGGCGCTATCATAACTTTATAATTTCACTTAAACGACACAATGCAAAAAAACTTTTATCTTGGTTTTGGGATACTTGATTTCGTTGACTTCATTTGAAGCACCCCCATCTGTCAAAGCTGTTTGTCATTTAAGGGACTTGAGTGGCGTTTGTTTCCCATGAGACCATTATGTGGAACAACCAACCGTTATACACTACAACTGTACACTGGACACCAAGGCCTTCGGTCGTAGAGATAACACAGTCCTATAGAGACTATATTATTTATAATTAAATATATACTTTTGAATGTACTCAATAGACTATATACTGTGGTCTATATGACATATTGTGTATAGTCCATAGTGTAGAGTATATATTTGCCTTCACCGAGAGAGAGAGAGAGAGAGAGAGAGAGAGAGAGAGAGAGAGAGAGAGAGAGAGAGAGAGAGAGAGAGAGAGCGAGAGCGAGAGAGAGAGTGTGTGTGTGTGTGTGTGTGTGTGTGTGTGTGTGTGTGTGTGTGTGTGTGTGTGTGTGTGTGTGTGTGTGTGTGTGTGTGTGTGTGTGTGTGTGTGTGTGTGTGTGTGTGTGTGTGTGTGGTGGGGGTGGGGGGCGAGGTGAACCATAATCACGGCTTATTTACATCTCCACACAGACACACTGTCATCCATCAGCCGCAGGTCTTGGCAAAAACAGGCCAGAGCCCTCAAAGTGCAGTTTAACTATGACATCAGCCCAACACTCGGACAGCCCGCGGGCGATGCATCAAGTGACACTTCATCACTCCTCTCCTCCACCTCCATTGGATGGGAGCGCTGATTCACTGCCAGCGCCATCCCTCTGCCGACAGCCTCCCAGTGTGGGCTGCACACTTAAACCCACTCCGGCACATCAGCGGATCCCAGCACACCGACACGGCCCCCACCACCTAGCATAAATAACTTCTAAGCTGCCACCGGGAAGATCAAGAGAGTCGGAGAGCAGAAGGGAAGAAGCAGAAGAAGAGGGATTCGTTTGTTATTAAAAGTTTATTTGATGTCTCAAAAAAGTGAATCACAACTCATGGCCGCGTTTGTTTCTTTACGGGGTGACGGGAAGAAGGCGTTGTGCGTGGGCCGTCGGGTACGGTGGGTTCAGGCAGCACCTGGTGGCGCCCTGCCGGAGCGTCAGAGGGAACAGCGCTGCAGTTGACATCGCTCTGGGAGAGAGCGATTTATAATTAGGAGGCGTGTGGTGTGGTTCCTCTCGGCTGTCAGCCAATGGAAGGACTTTGTCGGCTCACTAATTAGGCGGCGAGCGCGTATCACAGCCGCTGCTGACTCCTGACTCCTGACTTGTGCTCGGGTCACCTGACACTCTCTATCCAAGTCGCACACACGGTTCATGGAAAAATAGACCATGTAATGGGGGATAGGGTGATACTTCATCATCCAACATGGGAAATCACGAATGATCTATTTGCAATGTGAGCCAACCTCTGAATATACAGATTGTTTCATCTTTTTTTTTCGCCATTTTTAAAGTTGAGATTTTCAAAAGGTAATAAATCCTGAGCTGGAACGCCTCCTACTCATTTCAACCTCTTCTCTTCATAATCCAGAGGTGTCCGCCATCTTCAAGTCGACGACGTCGGCCCGCTATTCCTTCAGGGAGCCGTACGAGCAGAGCCGGAACGCCAGCGCCCTGTCCTCTTCCATCTACAGCGAGGTCACGCTGCGGGGAGAAAACATCTCCTTGAGCTTCAGGACCAGGCAGAGCCCCGCCCTTCTCCTCTACGTCTCCTCCTACTACAAGGAGCATCTGGCCCTGCTCATCAACAAGCATGGTGAGGGGGGGCTTTTACTTTGAGAGAGGGGCTTTTACTTTGACGAGGGGGGCTGAAAGCACAATTCTAGAGGCTCAGACGCTATCTTCTATCTTACTTTTTAATGTCACAGCAGTATGTCGTCTGATGGCTGGAACAATTGAAAGTTGTACACTTTCAGTTGTGCAATAACCTTTTGTGGTTGGACAGTCCGTTGTTAGCGTCTTTGAATTCAATTAGAAGCTATGGTTTGATTTGTTGTGAATGTAATGTGCAGATTGAAGTGAGGAGAAAGGCCATATGCTAGACTTGTGTAAATCCAGCAACCAAACTCCTATCTCTGTCTGTACTTCAGGATTACAAACCTACTTTTTCGGCATCGGATCAGCGGGGTTCAAATTAATATTGTGTCTTCCTAGTGTTGTTGCAGAACAAACAACAGGCTAAGATATTCATAATTATTGTCCATTTTAAGAGGATTATTACATTCATAGTGTTTGAAGGAATAATTATTATGGGGTTCCTGATAATTTCACTTTGAAGAAGCAAAGATGCAAGTTTGGTTAAAGCAAGGTTATATAAATAATTGTTTTTTTTTCTGAACCAAACCTCTGCTCTGTAATTCTCCAAGAATTATACAACTTTAATTAGGTTTAGTCTCCTATTGTTGATGGTGAATTAGCGGTAATCCTCTTAATTCTAAAACCTTTGTTATTACAGCAGCAGCTACTTTGTAACGGGCTATAATTATAATGCAAGTCAAGGACATGTTCAGCCAGGAGAATGTACTTTGGGAACAAAAATACATTTGAACGAGTGGTGCTTGAGATTAAATGGTTCTCAAGCTGATGGGGTTAACATGTTAGTACAAGTAGACTCACAGTATGTACAACTAGTACTAGTAAAGAGACAGTATATACGGCATAGTACCAGTGGGGGCCATTATGTACAGCATAGTATTAGTAAAGTAGCAGTATGAACAGCATAGTATTAGTAAAGTAGCAGTATGGACAGTATAGTATTAGAACAGCAAGGACAGTGTAGGTAGCATATGGCCCAGCTATAGTATAAGTAAAGTAGCGGTATGTAAAGCAGAGTATTAGTAAAGTAGCAATATGGACCGCACAGTATTAGTAAAGTAGCAGTATGTAAAGCACAGTATTATGGCGCGTTTCCTCTGCAGGGTGCGGTTTGGTTCGCCTCAGTCCGGTAGGGAGGGGGCGGTATAGCCCCGCTCAGTTCCGAGGTCGTGTTTCCACCGCCGACAGTACCCTTTATGGTGGGCCGGATGTGGATCGCCGCGACAGCTACGTAAACATCGTGACATCATAGCAGCGCAGAGGAGAATGCAGAGGAACGTCTCCACCTCCTTGTTCGCCCAAGCAAGCGTTTTACGCGTATGGCAAGCCAAATTATCATAAATTCGCTAGACTGGATATGTGTTGCGGATATCTGCAATTCAGTTTCGCCTAGTCAAAAAGAACAGTTTGGATATCCGCAACTACATTCCTCCTATCCACAATTGTCATTTCAGATATCCGCAAACACATTCCTCCTAGGCGAAATGACGTCACGTTTGCCATTCATGTCTATGGGGTTTGTCATTACAGATATCTACAATTCAGTTGCGGATATCCACTATGTGAATTACGGATATCTGCAACTGAATTGTAGATATCTGTAATTCCAGTTGGAGATATCTAACAATTTGATTCTGACTAGTCGTAATTCCAGTTCAAGATATCTTCAATTCACCTTAATTCAAGATATCTACAAGTCCCTTTTCGGATATCCGAAATTAAGTTTTGACTAGGCGAAACTAGGTTGTAGATATCTCTAACTGGAGTTACGCCTAGTCAAAATGACGTTGTAGATATCTGTAACTGGAGTTACGCCTAGTCAAAATGTAATTACAGATATCTTGAATTAGAGTTTTGACTAGGCGAAATGACGTTTCAGATATCTGTAATGACAAATTATAGGACCGCCTCCCACTTTAGGCGGGAGCGGAGCAGGTCGTTGTCGTGTTCCGGGTAGGCTTCATTGTTCAGATTTAGAATGTTGCCGCTTGGTGAGGGCTCGTTCAATTTAATGGCATTTTCTGGTGTTTTTTTCGATTACCAGTCAACGCCATGACTTATTCCATTCGGGAATGAACCAACTTCTTCTTTGATATATGCGGCAATGGGAAATTAACGTAATTCTGGATATCTAAAACGTCATGCCCACGTTTGAGATATCTTTAACTTCCATTCCGCCTAGTCAAAACTGAATTACAGATATCTCTATCTGTCGTTTCGACTAGTCGCAATTACGTTACAGATATCTTGAATGAAAACTCCAACTATTCAAAATGTAATTACGACTAGTCAGAAAGAAGTTGTTGATATCTACAATGGTAATTCCGGATAGTCAAACTTAGTACATAAATGACAATTTGGCTTGCCATATACGCGACATGTTCTCAGCGTTCAACCGTCACACTCAGTGCAGTGCAGTCCGGGGTGAACTTTCAGCACGGAGGAGAAAGTGATTGTTGCCCTTTGCGACTCCCGGAGCTCTATATATAATAGTATATAATATAATTGTATATATAATATCACGGTGAAAAGCTCTGTGCGCCTCCTGATGGCCGTAGCGCGGGGAGCTCTCATAGGGATTGGGCGTCTCGGGGTTTGTTTACCGGCGTTGCTATGGTTTCCGGTCTTGTGTGTTCCAACGGTTTATCAGGTAGGCCCATCTAATAAATCTGTCTAATCAATACTTCATTCACTGCCTCTTCCGTGGTCATTACAATATTATGAATAGACTGCGTCGGGTCCTCCGACGTCTCTCCCTCTTCCACAAAAGGTAAAGACATGCAATGGTGGTTATCGTGCTGTTGCGCGACAAATTCGACAACACTTGCACGGCGACAGATTATGATTTGTGGCGCGACTAAACTTCGGCGACAACGCGAACGGGCGACAATGTCGCGTTTGGTGTGAACGCAGGCTACTGTTTGTTTGTTTTTATCCCCACGTCGCCCGGAAGTGACGATTCTGTCGACCAATCAACAGAGGGGGTGTGTAGCTCGAATTTTCCGGCACCCTTTCAGGCGTCTCGGTACAACGGAGGGGTACTGAAGACGAGGGCAAAACGAGTATGGCTCAGTCCGGGTCACGCCCACTTGGCGGTGGAAACGCAATCCGTACCGCACTTTTGCGAACCGAACCGTACCGCACCCTGCAGTGGTAAACGCGGCATTAGTAAAGTAGCGATATGGACAGCACAGTATTAGTAAAGAAGCAGTATTACAGCAGAGTATTAGTAAAGTAGGGGTGTGTACAGCATAGAATTAGTGAAGCAGCAGTACTGAGCGCAGAGTGCCAGTGCAGGGCCAGTGTGTGACGGTGTGTGTTGTGGTGTGTGCAGATAAGCTGGAGGTGCGGTACAAGCTGGACGGGGCCCGAGACGCTGAGGTGCTGAGGAGCAGAGTGAGGAACCTGGCCGACGGACAGCTGCACACCCTCGTCGTGCACAGACACGCGGATGCTGTGGCAGTGCAGGTAACGCACACGCACACACACACACACACACACTCATGCATACACACACACACACACATGTGCATGCACCCAGACACGCACGCACGCGCACACACACAACACACACACACACACACACACACACACACACACACACACACACACACACACACACACACACACACACACACACACACACACACACACACACACACACACACACACACACACACACACCAAATCAGTCCTACATACTTAAGCCACACAAGCTTATATTATGTTAAAACTGCCTTTCCTATCTCACTATTATTAATATTAATAGTGAGACAGAGACTGGGACACATTCTTACAGAAATAGAAATGTATGTGCCGCTCGATTCTACCGTTGGTAAACACACGTGCACACTCACACAAACACGCACACCCTATCAGGGGCCCCATACGCGCGCTGTCGCACCGTGTCAGTGGTCTGACGGCGCTGTTGAAGTGGGAGGCGGAGGGTTGAAACGCTAACCACTATTCTCCCCGCTGTCACACCCATGGCATCTCCACAATACAGCGCTCAGGAACAAAGCTAATCACAGCTGAGCACAGCCAGTCACACACACACACACATACAGGCACGCACGCGCACACACACACACACACACACACACATACACACACACACATACAGGCACGCACGCGCGCACACGCACACACACACACACCACACACACACACACACACATACAGGCACGCACGCGCACACACACACACACACACACACACACACACACACACACACACAGGCACGCACGTGCACACACACACACACACACACACACACACACACACACACATACAGGCACGCACGCGCACACACACACAGACGCGCACACACACACACAAACACACACCCACGACTCTGCTTTGTTCATTATGCTGGTTTCGTGTTCATATTTTCATCTCCCATTTGTTTCGTTGACAGGTTATTCATCGCCTTCATTTGATAAATTGTACAAAAAAAAAGAAGAAAAAAGGGATGTCTGAGCAATCTGTTTGTGAGACCGATGTGATTGCCTGGCGTGCTGTCCTATTAAATCAGGGGAGGGGCGGGAGGGATTCTGTGAGTGCCAGCCTATTGGCCGCTGGGCACCAGGGTTACGAGTTAGATAAGAGCGCGGTTGTCTGGAACACGTAGGCTAAGTCGTCATCGCCGTGGTGTCCATCAATGTCACGGGGGCGGGATGAAATGCGGCGCGTGGTGCTGATTGGAACCCATCTCGACACCAAACACGTGTTTGCGTTCCGATGGGTTATGACGGTGACCTCTAAACTGAAAATAGTAACTTTGAAACTTGGACTTTGACAGACAATTAGGTGGGTTTGATTAGTTGGGGATCAAAATGAGGGGGTTTGAGGGGGCGGCCGAGTGCTGCTCTAACTAGAGACAGGAGTCACAAGGATCCTTACACTCACTGCTCCGTTAAATTGGCCTGCATGTCTGCACATGCAAACCTTTTGAGGTACTCACCAGTTTACACCTCTTTCCACCGCTTGGTTTAGCGAAAGACAGAGGGATAGAGGGATTATTATTACATATATTATATATATATATATATATATATAGTATACACAGGAAGTATATATATATAGAAATGATTCTTTGTTATTGTGTTACTTGTCAGGTTCTTCTGGTGTTTTAAAAGGTGATTTCCTCCTTCTGTAACGACCAATAAATGGCCTTGTGTCTGAATGGCGCTATATAAATAAACCTGCCATGCCTCGGAGCCTTGCTGCCGGGACTGCTATCCGCAGCTCACAGGAAGTAAGAGAACGGAAATTGTGTTTCGATAGCCGAAGCCGAGCCATTATAATCAGGAGCCGTTCTTAGCCTCCTTGGCCCCAAGGATCCCCCAGGTGAGGCCCCTCCCACCGTGCTCGCCGCGCTGACCGGGCATAAAAGGCTCCGTCGAGTCTCGATTCAGAAAGCCTTCAACACATCAACGTCTTTATCCCCCCCATCTCTCTCCAGAGGGGGATAATCATAATTCCCGTTACAAAAAAGTCCCATTCCAAAATCGACATGGCGACCCCAAAGGCTTGTAGGTCATCACTGCAGCGCTCAACAATCCAGAGGACTCCGTTATCTCGGCGTGAGACGCTCCGAGCCCCGCTCCGGGTCGTTCTCCCCAAATTCAGCTCACACTACTGGATTGCCGGCTCCACCGTCGTTTCGCATTCAGCTCACATCTCGCGGGACACTGTCGCACAAAGACCAGACACAAGACAAACAGGCGGAAGAGAAGTAAGGGCAATTGTTGTTCGCTCTTTGGCGTTTCCTCTGAGTGACCCTTGAGCTCATCAGTGTTTGGTGTTGAGTTTACAACACCACCCCATCACCATCCACCCAAACACCGCCAGCGCTGCCCCCCCCCGCGCCATCACCGCGCCGCCAGCCGCCACCACCACCACCAGCTCAGCCCACACCCACACCTACACCACCGCCACCACTCACCTCCACCACCCCCACCACACCCACCACCGCCACCGCCGCCACACCACCGCCAACACCGCCGCAACACACGCCGCCACCATCACCACCACCACCACCACCACCCCCATCACCAACACCGCCGCCACCACCCCCACCACCACCACCCCTCACTCATTCCACAAAGAGCTTTGTCACTGCCCACCACTTCAGTGCAAAGACCCCGTCCGGGCATCCGGACGGGGTACCTGAAAGCAACTGCTGCTCTGCATTCTCCGTGCACAGATCTCCCCAGATCTGCGTGTGGCGGTCTTGTTCCCCCTCATGTGTGTGCGTAGGGTTTCATATGAGCAGGGCCCGCAGCAGACTGTACAGGTTGTTACGGTGAACTCAGGTGACCGGGCTAAAGGATCAGATTTCGTATTCCACGGCCCATCGGTGGTCTGCCGCTGAATGCACAATGTTGCATGTGAAATGGATATTGAATATTAAACGGGCCCAGGGCTTCGCTCATGCATCACTGAGTTCATTTCATCCATTTCCCCCGCTAGTGTACGGGTGGCCGGAACGCAGGGCCAATCAGTTGGTCGTAGGGGCCACGGGTCGCGGTTTTAATAGCATGGCCACATGGGGGGCCTAGATTGTTTTCCCACACACCAAATAAGATGCGCTCCTCAGGAAGCTACAATCTGCCCGTTGGACGGTGGTCTGCTGGTAATGGGTCCCAGCGTGTTCCCGGCACAGCAGTGGCAATGAAATGACAGGTGTTTTTTGGTTCAGCTACAGCAAGGCAGGTTAAGGGAACCAATACTTTGGCTTGCGGCAGTGGCACAGCAGCACACTGGTGTCTACCGGAAAGTCACCTTCGATGTTGGGAGTAACGGGGGACTTTTGTGTGTCGCGAAGCGTTCCACTGGTTTTATTCTAGAAAGTTTATTTTATTTGGAAGAAAGCCCCTTTGAGACCCCTTTGAGACCTCAATGTCTTTGTGAGAACTGAAAACAAGGATTACAAAAGGATAAGACCACAATACATAATGAGATACATCCATTACAACAATGACCCCTTTTTGGTGAAAACTCGATAGTTGTTGTACCTGTAGTTCAATATACAATCAAGGAAAAACATGTTTGCCTAAAGCATAATTATTTTGAAGTGATTGTATTCTCTGCGATTACGCAATCTGCTAAATAGAATGTTCTGCATAAATGTCATTTTTTTCTATAATCCGTTTGTGTTGTTTTGCTCATAGGTTGACCAGAACCCCAGAGAAGACTTCAACCTGACAGCTGATGGGGAATTCAACACAGTCAAGGCTTTGGTCCTGGGCAGGGTCTCCGGTTAGTACAAGGTCTGAGGCGTCAGACTTACAGGGATAAAAAAACAGTCTGTGAATTATTAAACAGACATGCACACACACACACACACACACACACACACACACACACACACACACACACACACACACACACACACACACACACACACGTACAGACAGACATACACTTGGCATAGCGTTATCAACCTGTCAAACATTGTGCGGACGTCATAATGGAATCTTAAAGAGATAGATAATGTTTCGGTGGACCGGACGACAACATCGTTCAAGTCGTCTAAATGAAAGCACTTCAACCGTCTAAGATGTAAATGAGCAACTGCTGTAGAACAACAAAGTGAAGTGGGATTGCTTTTCACTGGTTCCCCACTCCCACAAGAGTAATCACGTTACACTTAAAATTCTGCGCAGGGATTTCCCCGATGTGCTGAAGGACTTAAAAGTCAAATGCGATGCAAACTGAAGTTTGAATATGGGGCTAGGCCGCCATCAATCTCCCTCTATAATGTACGACTGGGCCGCTGTCAGCGCCTTCGCCGTTGCCATATGCGTGTTCCTTTGTGGAGTACGACACAAATGCATGTCGCAGATCGACGTTAAAGTCATTCAACGGGCCACACTTCGGTTAATCGGTACATCGTAGCATGTTGCTAACAATGAAGATTTCTGCATGCTAAAAACAGATAACGCAGACGTAACAGACGAAACAGATTCAGTGGGTTACTTTTGTCTTGGTTGTAACTGCCGCAGCAGTTGCAGAATGCAGTTGTGTCCTTCTGTTTGTCAACTGAGGCTGGAGAATTAGATTCCTTTAATGATGTCCGATATTCATACCTTGTAGCATAAATCTTCCAATTGGCTGATACCAGGTCAGTCCCACAACCATCTTCATATGTGCTTTTTGTTACTCAGAGTTGGATTGTTTCACTTTAAAGCAAGTCTGGTGTGTCTTTCTAGTTGACCTAGGAGCGAAAATATATCCCAAAAAAGCGAGACCCTTCCAGGCGGTTTGGTTTGTTAACGAGCCCCTCAGACAACCTTCTTCAGTCTGCACCGAGGAAACGAACGACGCTACTGAGCTACCATCTCCTCGAGGGTTATAACTTCGCTGTTGAATAATATATCCCTTATATTGATGCGGTCTCGTCCGACTGGGCTGAAGGCAAAATAAGCCACTTCTCCCCTGTTGATGGTCATAATTACAGTCGGCACGCATCCGTTGTCCTTGTTGTGGGAGACATTAAAAACAGCAGTGAGTGGCTGGTACAGCTCCTTTTAGTGTCCCTTCCAACCAAGGGAACCTAGTCCCACTCTGAGGAGCCGTTCTGGGGTGGCACCATCGCCCGCACCCTGCTTCTCTTCTCGTGGGACGTGTTCTGGAGCCCCGCTGTGAACACAATGGCCCAAACAGGTCCAAATGAGGAATTTATACAATACAGTCTAACTGCTGCTTTCTTAAATGGATAAATCATCACTATACCAGTACCAGGTGCCTTTTCACTTTAAAATAGATCTGAGCTAGAAAGTTTCCTATCCGTTCCAACCCATCTAGGGAATTGTCAGTCTGGTCCACTTTTGAACTTCCCCCAACTGCCTGCCCCCTTGCCGCTGGTTGAAAATGTCAGACGACAGTAACTGTCATCGGAAGATGAAATAGCTATAACTGTAGCTACAACTCACACCAGTGTAAGTACCGAGTGTGAGTTGCACCTGGGAAAACGTACATTGCGCAGGCAGAACACTATTCCTGGTTCTTAATCCGGTTCTTTAGTTTCCCCATGCCTCAAAGTGGTAAACCGGTTGATGTATTTGCTTAAAGTGATAAAACCATTATGTTTTGTGTCACTGCTGCCAATCGGCCTCCATCAGAACTAGGCCACTCCCAGATGTCACATGACTTGCTGATCCAATCACTGGACTTGAAACCAAAGAACCCAGCACCATGCTTTTGCTGTCCTTGTGTCCTGATAGAGAGATGTTTCTGTACTGACTATATTTACTTCATTCTGATAAACTAGTGTGAGCTCAGCACTGCAGACTTACAGGCTTAAAATATATGACATGGCTGCTCAAATTGTTTTCACATGATGAGGACATGGGGAGTAAAATCATGTGACAGGGTCAGTGTTCCCAGGCCTTGTTTGGTGTATGTATTAGAAGTGTGTCTCTCTCTACTCTCACCCTCACTTTGTCTCACTCAGAACAGACCTACAGACTTTCTGTCCAGTTATATATCACAAAGTGGACTCACAAAACTAAGCAATTACCGGCCTACGTGTGTGTGTGTGTGTGTGTGTGTGTGTG
>OLKM01000804.1:170651-220346 GCA_900291075.1 Melanogrammus aeglefinus
CCCTGTGGCCATCAGCGGCCCATTGGTCCAGTCCCAGTGTGGCTCCGCGGCCCCGACCAATGCCGACGCTGCAGAGAACACACACCACCTATCAGGTAAGGGGGCGGAGTTAATATAGTGTTCTCAGTATTATTCAATTGTATTATTAAAAATGTGTTTTTCAAACCTGATCTAGATGTTTTCCAGGGTCTCTCTCTCTTTTTTCCGAAGTAAAATATTCCTAGTCCTGATCGTCAGTTGAAAACATTCCCCGATGCAGACATTCTCGATGGTTCCTTAAAAACAATTGATGTTAGTCTTGTTTTTTGATTTCATTCATGCCACCCTTCCACCGACGGTGATGGGCTCATTAGGTACGGAGACAAGCCTTGTTTGGGATAAGGACCAAAATAATTAGGAAGAGTCCATTATTGTGGAAGGCAGTTTCCACTTAGTTTCATATCCCCTGGTGGCGTGTAGCAGGAGCCTCCTCACGAGAGCCATTTGGCCCTGTGCTGGTGTATCTAATGGGCCCCTTCAGCCCTGATGGGGGAGGCCCCGACACTGTTTCTCTGTTGTCCTCAAATTTCTTAACTTCTCTGTCTTCTTTCTCCCCCCACCCCTTGTTTTTCATTGCCCTTGATATTCTTCTGCCATTTTATTTATTTATTTTGGTGATTCTCTTCTGTATCTTTTCCATTCTTCGTCTTCTTCTTCATCATCCTCTCTGCCGTATACCCTCTCTCTTGCTCACGGTAGACCAGTCCGGTTCTGTGAATACCGGTCAACCTTTAGTCAATTCCGTCCGGACTGACTCTGCCCTGATTGGAGGTACAGTACCCACCATGTTTTGCATCATTGTTTCCTTGACGACAGTCAGTGCAAACGGTTTATCATTTTCCTCCCTGCTGATTTTATATGCGTCCCCCGTTAAACTAACAAACCAGAGTTCACACCAAATTGCACCAAATAATGGCTTGCCATTTAGCCCTATGAGTTGGTCGCTAACAAATGACGCAACTTTACATTTCGCAGCCTTAGGCCTAGGCCTATATAAGTAACCTGAACGCACTTAGTAACCAAGCAACCGAAAGTAAATAAGTGGCACCCAGTCGTGGATTATAATAACAACACAATAATATACATTTAAAAAAGATGACCTTCTTTGCAGTTGTGTACCACGCCCAAAGTAGCATAACGTTTTAATGTTTAATGCCAATGCGTTCTCCGTCACCCTGCTCATGGGAATATGAACAGCAGCAGAACAAAGTGGTTAAGATCCCGTAGCAAGTCTATGTAAACTTATTGATTTCCATATGGAATTCAGTGTGACGTGCCAGGTGTGGAAAACTGTGTTTATTCATGGTTTTACATCTTTAAAAGTCCCCAAAAACAAACCCTTTTAATTGCTTTAACCAAAACGATCGGGCTGTTGATGAAGGCTGACTTCCTGGAAATGACTCACACACGCGTTCTCTGTCCGCCCCCCCCACACACACACACACACACACACACACACACACACACACACACACACACACACACACACACACACACACACACACACACACACACGCACACACAAACGCACACGCCCCCAGAGCTCTCCTTGCCTCCTCCAATTTGGCTTTTTGAAATGTTGGGAGAGTGAACACAAGCATTGATGTTGTTGTGTTTCATTTTTCAGCAAATCCTGTCTGAAGAGTTGAAGCCCAATACCCCACGGCCGTGATAGTTTTGAATTCCGATTTGAACCCAATTTACAAATTCATCATTTTCCTATTGACATTTTCAAAGAACCCACAACTTTCGCCTATTTCTGTACACTTTCAACGTTCAAAGAGAATATGAAAATTGATTAAAACTGCTCTCCCGGTCTGTCGCAGGCGTGATCGCGGTGGTCGTCTTCCTGACGGCGTTGGGGCTGGCTGTCGTGGCCGTGTTCCTCTACAGGAGGAAGAAGACCTACGGCAACCCGGAGGTGAAGGGAACCAAAGCCGAGGACAGCCCGGAGTCCCCCTTCAACGCCCAGCCCGACTCGCACAACATCCCCAGTGAAACCGCCAAGGAGTTCTTCATCTAACTGGGAGTCCTTGATCTCCCAGTGGTACAAAACTGTGGAGAAATAAGACAAGGGTGCCCAGCCACACCTTAGTTCTTTGTTTTGTTTCGTGGCGGTACAGATCCAGATGTTTAAACAAGATGCCGTCCCTGGAGGAGATCCTCCCTTCACCGTTTTCAGTTGTTTACATGTCAAAAGTGTACATACCGTTGCAAACTATAGCGAAAGTGTTAGACTCAAAACAGGTGTTGATGTTCCCGTTTCTGAAACTGTACATATTTCTCAATTGTAAATATTTTATTAATGTCTTTATAACAAGATGTGTCTAATTTCTCGCTGTTACAATGAAATGTTGCATATGTATAACGGTATTTTTAAGAAAGTGGCGTTCAAAAAAAAGTGGGTGTTGTTCTAGAGGGAGTCGGTGTTCAGAAATGGATTCATTCATAAAAATTTCCAAAAAGAAAGGAAGTCGAAGGCTGGTTTCATTGTAGTCGAGGCTGTCGCCTTCCACGAGCGGCAGCGATCGAACGCGTCTTCGCTCACCGCGTTTCCTTCTTTCATTCGGGAACATCTGTTGGTGAGTAAATATTTACCGCCAGCACTTAGGAGGAGTTTACTTCAAACGCTTTCTCTCGCGGCACTTTATAATACAATTGCTTTAAAGTGTGTCTAACGCAGCTGCCAACCACCTGCAGGGAGCCCCAGTTGTCAGCCCCCCTGAAAGCGTTTGAACGGTATTGCTTTTAACAGTGAGACGCGACGGCTGGCTGCGGCGCCCTGCCCCCTCCAGGGGTGCCGCCTCGACGTGACATTAAATGGGCTTTTGAAGTGTTAACATCCATGATGGTTTGATAGGTGGACCGCTTCCCGTGGAAGGCGGATTATGAGACGTTTTAGCCGCCGTGACTTCAAAGTGAGAAGATCTTTCCCAAATTTGCTGTCCTTAAAATCTATTCATCTGTGAACGGCGGTGCGGAGGGCCAGCAGCTGTTTATCAAGCGGCATACATCACCGTATCTCGGCTTGGATCCAGATGGGGAAGGGACGGAGGAAAAGTTAATGAGGGGTTGAAGAAAAAAAAAAATCTGTAGCCTACACCACATAAATCTCGTTGTTTGTTCTTGTGGCTATTGCACGCCATAAGTCAGCCGTTTGTTTTGTTGTTCACTTACTCGGCTGGATTTATTCTCCTCAACCGTGGGGAAAGTTGGAAAGGTTGCTTCCACAGCCCAAAACATTCTTTAAAAGTCACCAGAGCTGCAGGTGTGGGAGAAGCTGTCGTCAAAAAACTCCGTCCAAACCCCCAGAAACAGGAGCCACGGCTCTCCCCCAACACATGAGCTTTGTAATGTGCTTTGAGGCAAAGTCGGCAGTTCACTGGAACATTACAGTAGTTGTAGTGCATTTTATGGCGGCTCTTGCATACATGGCAGGGGTAATTCTAATCCTATTTTAGGTAGGGGAGAAAGACAATGCGATATTATCACTTGATAATGTGCAACGCTTCGGGCTATGGCTGCTGTTGGTAAAGGCTTTTCTATAAAAAAAAAAAGAGAAAGTGCAGCAGTTTCATCTTATGTGTTTTAACTGGGATGTAGACCTGGGTTACGTTTCTGTCAAAGCTACATTTTTAATTCAACACTCAATAATGAGAGATAATGTGTTGGCACTAACGATATGGGGTGTTAAGTGTTGTAGAATGACATGCCTGCAGAAAAGATAGGCTAGAACTGGTCCGGATTCTAGCATGTTTGGGTTAATTGAAGATAATAAAAAAACCTTATCTTTCATTTTTGTTCAAAATTAAAAATGTAAAAATGCAAAAAAACAATTATGGCTGAATGATTGGCTTTTTCGCATATCATATCTTTAAAGAGGTTTGTTACTGATTCTGTTCTTCCATCTGAAACTAATCTTAAGAGTGTGTCGAATACCGATCGGATATTCCAATTACTTTTTTAAATTTCATTAAACAGTTGAATCTATCTCCTTTCGGAAAAAAAAATGGATTTGGCCGGTTGGCAACATCTTTCAGAGACAACAAAGGTATGAATCTGCCTTGTTATCAGCAGTGTGCCCAAGGCCAGCGTGCTCCTTTGGTATTGTCTTGGATGAGATGAATGAGCCAGCATCTGCCTTTCAGCAGGGATTCAGTTCTGCCTTGCTTTGCCGTCCAGTTATAAATACAACATGATATAGCGCTCTTATCGCTGTGGGGGACTTCATCTGTTATAGATCTTAGTGGTTAAAAAATGCATGGGGGAGGGGGGGGATAATCCAAACTAATATGATCAAATATATAAAGTTAACTTGAAGTGTGCCCTGAAACATAACTGCCTCCATATCTCTATGTCATTTATTTGACTTTCTTCTGCTCATCTAAACTATAAATATAGATGAGGACTAAGATAGATATAGATCTACTTTCTTTCATTTTCTACTTCTTCAATTGGAATCTATTGCTACAACCTTTCTTGTTCTGCATCTCCTTCCGTTTGGCTGTTTTCCTATCACATCTTAAAAAGCAGCACTTTAAAAATCTATGATTGAATGAAAACCAATTCTAGCACTGAAACACTAAAGAGAACATCCCATTTACCACCCCAAGCAAGGTTTAAGTTGCTTTGCTTTCCCCAAACATAATGGATTTATTCATATAAATATGTATTTCCCAAAATAATTGTTTTAATATTTCTTGAGTTTGAGAAAAAACATGTTTTCATTATTGAATAGGGTCTCTGAAACTATGCTAAATTTAAAACAGTACAGAATGCGACAGTGTTGGCATAATTATATTTAAAATAGTCTGTCGACCTATTTGCTGCTCTCCCTGTGGTTTCATTATAGTTCTATTAAATGTAAATACTGCTGACGGTGGTATTCTATGCTGTAGGAGACTGATACAGACTAGTGTAAGGCTTCTCATTCTCTTTCTGTTCCAGCCGTGTTCTACTTAATAGGCTACTTCACCACTGGCGGGTCTCTTTTACAATGGCTGGTATTTAGTTAAATACTGCAACCACCTGAGCCTATTACCGTGCCATCCAACATTTCCATAATTCTCTGGTCTCACCCGACATTAAACGAACATCAACTCCATTTCATATTGAACACGAAAATGAAACTCTTCATTCAAATCATTATTCGAATGAAGCCTCCCAAGCTGGGTTTAATTGGAGGTGAGATGACGGAGGTGAGAGCAGGACACAGGCTGACTCGGAACCTGTGTGTCATGTCACAGATCCTAGGTCTTCAGTACTGATCTGAGATCTTTTTGACAATCAAAATCAGACAGCAGTAAGACGGGTTTCTTTAGGTATCCTGCCTGTACCTCTAGAAATCTGAAGTAGGTTCAATGTCATCTTGAGGGTTCAAAAACCAGAGGTGATCCAACATACCTGATCTGCTAACAGATACAACTTCAACTAATCATGACTGATAAGAGGACCTGGTGAAAAGCAAGTATCTCCTGCCAATGAACAGATCCAAGAGAAGTGTCCAGAACAACAAGATGTGCAACATCATTTGACTAAACTACATGGTAAGACTTTTCTACTGAATTGTATTGTGGACTGCATGTGTTTGATGTCTGGATTAAGCAGCCTCACCTGGCCTGAGTCTTTTTAGATTGGACTCTTTTATCTGGGGGCTGAGGCTGCACACCTGTCGTGCATCCACTCATCACTGCACACATGTCAAACATGCCGTCCCTTTCCACACCCAGCCTAGATCTCGGACATGTTTGTGTTGAACAACCGCTCTGTTTGTAACATCACATCACTCAAATCCTTCTAAAAAATCTACAAGCTAGTTATTGACCAATCAAATATAATGCCACAATCTGGGATTGTGTGTTTGTCTGTATGTTTACTAGTTACTAGTGCTTTTGTCTGTGTTTATGCTGCTTGTCTGTGTGTAAGTTCTTTGTCTGTGCTTTTGTCTGTATGACATGTTTGTGTTTTAATGTGCTATATGTTTCATGCACTTCTTGCTCTGTCTGTATGCTACTTGTTTCATGTTTTTCACACACCACCAACCTGTTATGGTCTGGAAGAGTGGTTGTGTAATTTTACTTGTTGGTGCTTGTGTCATTTTGTTGCGTGCATATTTGTTGTATTTCTGTCGTTTTTTTAATATTTTATTTTAAGCCATCAACCTGCCAGGGACTGCAGATGAAAATTAGCCTGCATGGCTGAATCTTGCACATTTACACGTTGAACTCTGGTGCTCATGTGTATTAATGCCCCCTGTCCCTTTTTAAATAATGAAATTAAAAAAAAATAGGTGGACCGATAAAGAAATCAGGTTATGGAATTTTAAAAGAGACAAGATTCCTGCATTTGGACCATCCACAACCGTCAAAAGACCCAGACGCCACAGGGTTACTGTCTGACCTAGAAGAAAAGGGGTCAGAACCAAATGACGTACACGTGGCTTGACTCAATTGAAGGCTACATGTTCTGCTCTTGATCTACGAAAAAAAGGCTCTGGCCCGGAATGTGCCGTGGTCAAGGCTTTGTGTGAAAACGGATAATAAGGAGGACAATGATGCAAAATTTTCAGCAGTATTGAAAGAGAAGACAAAATATCGGAAGACGAGGATGGACATGCAAATGGCTTGAACAACTTTAGTGGAGGGCTTTAAAGCCTGCTGGAGTTTATGTCTAACACTGGTAACTCAGCCAACTGATTTTCGTGTTTTTTTTCCATGCACAACGTGTATGTGTGTGTTATCTATGTAATGCAAGTCCCCGGGAAAATAAAATCCAAGTCTGTACAAGGTAATCCAGAGGAAAAGCTGCAATTACCATGTATATGACTCCTAAGAGGATGATGAAATGTGGACATTTCGGATCCATGTCTTGGAAGAGGTAATAAAACGTGGAGGGGGGCGGGGGGGGGGGGGCTGGTTGGGGATCGGCTTAGCTCGGGTGGAGGAGCCGGTGGGCTTGTGACCTGCAGCTTGGTAGTTCAATCCACGAGCCGGCTGTCGCCTTGCATGGTTGCCTCCGCCGTCGGGGTGTGAATGTGTGTATGGGTGCGGTTTGGATAGAAGCGTCTGCTGAATGACCTAAATGTTAAATACGTTTGTCGAAGCGTTTGAGGAGCGTTTTGCATTGTGAGCAAGGGTTACTAGACAAAATCAGAACTGATGGATTACATGGTGTACTAGTTAGGAACGGTGTTGATAATGATAGTGACAACAACTGTATTGAGGTGTGAGTGGAGAGGGCGGTTGACACAGACCAAAACTCTTTTTATGTAGCATTAATGATGTGCCTACTGGTGGTGTAGCGGTTGTTATTCTGGTTGTTATTCTCAGGTTGTGCCTGAGAATACGTGTACGGATAGTAGCAGTGAGGTTTATTCGTCCAAGACATAACCCTTCTTTAATGCATTTGATGTTGGGGCAGTCTGTAGGTCTAAGAAATATTAAATTACACCAGCCATCGTGATTCTGTAAGGCAGACTACTGAAAGTGAAGTGGATAAACCTAGAGGTTAAGGCTGTAGAGGTTGTGCCCGATACTGACGTAGAAAGCCAAAAAGCGTGGAGCTGTTTTACAATCAATGGCAAAAAATACATACATTTACATTTGTATGAATTATTTCATCATTATTTATAAGTCTTTATTCACTTGGTGTGCAAATAAAAAGAAGAATGTGATTTTAAGAAAGTATATATTCATTCAGCATAAATACAATTTTGATAAGATTGATTACTTGTCTGTCTTATTTTTCACAGAAAATATTATCTCTTTTTTTGTATTCTCAATACGAGTTGTGCTGCACACATCTTACACATGTACAATCATCACAACAGACTAAATTGCATTGAGGAATAGTCACATTTCATCATTCGGCTCTGATTACATCATACATTCTCAGAAAATGCTGGTTATTAAACAAGAAAATGACTCAATGCTGTACACAAGCTGTACTTGGACGAACCTGAACCTGTTGTGTACAATAAAATACGTCATGACAGTCCAGTTTAAGAAACTGATATATTCCGTCAGGGAACTCTGAGTATGTGGGAGAACTTCCATCAGTCCAAAAATTAGGCTGTCTTTGCGATGTAATATATACAGCCAGACATTAAGGCTCCCCTTCATTGGAATGTTCTGCATTGACCACCGCCATAGTCATTAGCTGATGGATGTCTCTGGGTAGTTGGGTTGCACTACATTACCTCCAGAAAATAAGCCCTGTATGCAATCTTTTGACTCTTAAGTGGTTAACTCGATGGTATTCACATTAAAACCCCTTTTCTTCAGTAGTCCGGTACGCCTGACATCTGTTCGATATTTCTACGACCGACTCGAAACCTGCATAACATGCTAAATTGAAAGATCTAACCAACCCCTTCGGAATCATGCTTCAAGCTTGCCTGTTCTGATAAGCTACACATGTTGTCCACGCGTTTCATCTGCTTCAAGGTTGAAAGAAAATGTGTAACCATCCCTACATTCAGGGCACATAGTAAAAAAAAATGTCAACCTTTTGAGCTACTGGATGACGGCTAATAGCTTGAATCAATTGAAAATGTTCTCTGATATTCTGACCGTTTCTCAAGTCATGCTAAAAGGGGTTTAGCTGGAGATGATTGTCCATCAACTTAAAGGGCTGAATATTCTGCATTGTAATGCCGACATCTGAATGGATTGCTGTTATAGTTTCCTGTGAATGACTCATTATCCACAAAGCCGATAATGGCCACCGTTGGTATTCAGCCAAGAAACAGATTTTTCCTGATTGCATTTTCTGGTACCATCAGAGATTACTAAATTTTAAAGGCATGCACAATCATCAGGGTCTTGAAGGTTAACCTGTGCTTTGGCATGTCAAAAGCATGGCAACACAAAGCTTTAAAAAATAATAAACGCTTGCAGACTGAACTTGAATTGTCAATCCAGTATATGCAAATCCATATGTCTACTGGTCTCTTTGCTCAATAGCCAACAGGCAAATAGAGATCGAGTGTATGTTTTTTTTTTGGTGATCATGGTTTTTTATTCTTATTGGAATACTTATCCACCTGCAGTAGACATTAATCGTGAATATTATGGATAATATTGATATGCAAGTCATAGCAGGAGAACCAACTGAAAAATAAAGAAATTAAGTTTAGAGCATTTACCTAATCTCACTTGAAGTGTTAAATTTAATCTTAGTTTACGCAAATGAGACATTTAGCATTATAATCAGCTGAATCATAACTGAAGAGGGAAAGATGCTGCTCATTTGACATGAGGATGATTATTTAAAAAAAAAATCTGTGAATGACCAGGTACAACAAAATTGAATATACGTGGCTGTGTTCTTAATAATCTTAGTGTCAACATGTGCCAGACATGTGTCCTATTCTATTCGGGACGTCGGTGACGTTTCCCGTCCTGTGTGTGTCTAGCCAATTTCATGAGTTGCTAGAATGCCACACTCTCTCTTCTGTCCTCCATGCGGATGAAAGTCCACCCTTTGGTTTATAGTTTGAGTTTACAGTGTCGTGCATACACATGTTGGAATTTACATTTATATAGGCCTAGTATAAATGAACGGTGAGAATCCAATGAAACACTACTTGAAACAGTAACGCTATTAATTGGGGTCTCTTCATATTGTTTCTTATTTATAGGCCGTTATATGGAAGGGGGGATACGGTAGAGAGAAAATAAGATGCACAGGAGGGGATTAATGAACCGATTTATGGAAACTTCCAGATCGGATCGGATCATCTTGGGGGATGACTCGAGGACCTCGGGCTGGGGGGGGGGGGGGCGACCTTGTTTTCCTACTTCTTCTCACCACAGAGGAGAGGCGTTGTGCTCCTCTGGCGTTGATCAGCCTCCCAGCACCAATAACAGCATCATAGATTTTTTTTCCACCAAAAGTAAAAAATAAGTCACGGTGACCTCTCTTCGCCCTCCCCGTATCACTGGGCTGGATCAGCCGGGCGGGCGATGATATCACAGCGCGCAGAGCGATGACACGGAGGGGGACAACAACCCCATCGGGCTATTAATTAACGTCGCCCCCTCGACACACCAATACGGACCCCGCCGATAAGGAAAGGGGAGCGGGCGGTGGGTAAAGACTTAAGATGCGATAGGAATCACCGCCGCGGTTCACCCAGATTCACCGCTCCACTGATTTCATCTCCTCCACGACTGTGGAGAGCCAGGCAGCCCCATTAATAACCGCAGGAGAACTCTATGGGCTCCACATGTTTAATTTATGGTGCGCAAGCAAAGAGGACCAGTGTACCTTTTGCTGCTGTGTTTTATTAACCTGGGAACCCGACGTATCTGCTAGCTAATGATTTATCTGCCAGTACATATGCACCAACTCCCCTCCCGTTCAGCCAACCAATCACAACCGCTTGTCTGATACAGGGCGGGTTTAATGCGATGACAGAGCGGCGCCCTATGGGAGCGCCGTTGAGGCCACAAACAACCAAAGTTGGCGGCCGCTGATGGCTCGCACGTTGCTCTGATTGGTTGTCGGCCTATCCAATTATGTCCGGAGGCATTTTGGTCTGCGCCTGTTGATAACACCGCTTGGAAATCGAAATTGAACCATGGGGTTCCAGACTGATACGCTGGGCCAAAATCGGTGTGGCCATTGTCAGGGCAACCGTTTCAAGACTCAGGTCGGAAATAAGCACATGTACCTACGGTAATGCTAAGCAGTCGACCGTGGTGTTTTGGGGTGCAAAAAAAGCAAATAAGCCTTCTCAACCAGAGGACACGGCGTCTGCAGCTATAAATATTGCTGCGTGGCTGTGCTTCCATTTCCGTTTGCCAGCAAGCCCTCATTACGGGGGTTACCTTATGTAATCTTTCCTTTTCATTCCCATTAACAGCATTGCAAATTAAAGCTGCTGTAGGTAAGACTGGAGAATTTTAAAGAGGGGGACAGAGAGCAAAAAGAGAACAAACCAAAAAGTCCCCATCTTCACTGCTCCCATTTTATAGGTTTCACAGTTCAATCCAAAGAGAGGTGCCCTGAGTGGTTAGAAATGAGCAGGAGTGGTCTACAGTTTTAATTGGTTCATACAGAGGCATGCAGTCAACACAAAACAGATATTCTCATAGAGCAGTTCACTCAATTATAGCTGACTAATGGCTATGGCATTCCTTAATCAAACTCAAATTATAGTTCAGAACTCGTACCTACAGCACCTTTAAGAAATTAAGTCTGGAGTGGGACGAAAGACTCATGACATTACAGTAAAAATGTTTAATTGAATAATTTCTTCCAAAACAATGTCTGCAGTAGAACAGGAATCCCGCTACGCAGTCACCTATAGACAGTGTCCCCTCTGGTCGGAGCTGACCCATGCAGTGGCATGTTGATGGGATATATTCTCATTATATTTTTATATTGACAGCCTAAGAATTGTTTCTACACAATTTTACAGAAAATTTGAAAGAAAATAATATAGATGTTTTTTTGTTTTATGTTTTTTTTTGGGTTTGTAGGATGATAATTAAAGGTAGTGAACATTTCCCACAATAAACATTAAATCCTGGTTATGTGAGAGAAAATATGGAAATGGTATCGGAAATTGAACACCAGGCATTTTTCTAATAGATTCCCCCATTTTCCTTTTTAGGTTTCATTTTAAGCTGTGACACTGTATAGTCAGTGTGACAAAATCGCTGCAGCTTCTAATTCCACCTCAGCCACAACTCCCATTAGCCTCCTCTGCATTGCATGCTGACAGTGACAATCCCCTGTTATTTGTTACACTCCCTGGAGAGATGCTGTACTCTGTTCAGCAGTATCCCCATTTCACTTGCTGTTAAATTTCCATTAGGGGTACCACTTTTCCAGCTGTCTCCTCCTGCTTTAATTTATATCTCTTCGACAGACTGATATCTTAATGATTTTTCTACCCAGTCCCTCGCAAACTCTTGCTTCTTTTGTTCCTCTTTATTTTGTAATTCCTAAATTTGATTAGCTTTTCTTGCATGTGGATTACCCCCCTTATCAGCTCTGCTGACATCTCTCTAAGCTGTTTGCAATTATCTTTATCGATATTGTCCGATAAAAGCAGGCTTTGGGAGATGGATCTCATCCCAGCTACCCTGTCGATTTTCTGGGTTACTTTCTCTTCTTTGATGTGTGTCCCACCACTCCTTGCTTATTTACTCATCAAACAACAAAGAAAAATACACTGTGATGGTGTCTTTTGATTCTATCAACACAAGGAGGATATCAGAATTTTTCATGTGCTGTGTATGTTTGAAGTAGTAGGATTTCCCTGAGGGAGCCTTTGCCTGGCAACTTTGTTCAGAGACTTTATCCATCGCAGTCCAAAGAGTCACACTTTGTCTTCCAGTCTCTCTGCTTCAGGACACAGCCTTCTGTCTTTGTTTGTTAAATGGAATTCTCCTACCCTGGGGATTCAAAAAATCATCTTTATACCATCCTTATGAGTTTAAAGAACTTCAGCTAAACTCTACAGTCAGTAACTGAAAAACATGAGCATATTTTGGGCCCTTGGATGGCAATTATAACGTTACAGCTAAGCATCACTGCTTGATATACAAATTGTAGCCTTTCTGAAGGCATTTGAAAGATATACTTTTATGTGGGTTGTTTCAGGTGTTAATCTGACACATTTCTATGTATCTTTCACAGATTTTACAGGTCAGAAGGGAAAACAGGTCAGGTGAGGAGAGATGTATAATTTCATCATTTTCACTAAGTTTTAGATGCTGGCCATTGCAGAAGTAAAAGTTGTAATTGTTGCAGAAGCACATTTGTATAGACTGATAACTTTTGGCTCGCTCCTATCTGCAGTTTCTTAGGTGTGAATTAGGGCTGCAGTGATGGAGGTGGTAATGAAATATACTATACACATTTATACTGAAATGTATACTGCATTTCATCAGAAAGTCCTGGCCTTTTAATAGATTCATCTGCACCTCTGTCATACCGTTATATTTCAGTACACCGGTTATATACATCAGAAGTTAGAATAAGGCGTGCTTCATTTGCAAACTTGTGAGGAAACTTATTATGGTTATCAGACTTTTCTCATCATGTGTGCTTTATCTCACACAGACAGCACAATCTTTGGCAGAGGGATTCATCCAATGTTAATTATTGGACATTGGTTCTTGCATCCTTATCACATTGCCCATCTACAACCCAAGTTTTACACATAATCCTATTTTGGATCACTTATCTTTATTCAAGGCTTACTTATAGACAGATAATTATCGATATGGATACAGCCGGCTGGCCAGGATATGTCTGTATGTGAATCAAGAAAAATCAAACCCATTCTTGTAGCCAAACGTTGTCGCAATCACCCGCTGTGCTGCTTTACGCATCACGTTTGTCATCACATTGATCTTTAAAGGCCACCTCCATCTGTATTCCATCTCCAGCTCCATTGTCAACCGCTTGGTAGTTGGAAACACATTTAATGGTCCCTCTGTGTAATTGTTCATGTAATGGTCTGGCTGGAACAAACCACCTCTACTGTTTATGAGCCAGGGGTGCAAATTTGGTTTGACAGGTTGGGGGAACCACCGGTGGGAGTTGGTCAGCAGCGAATGATGAACAAGGGCTTTTTTCTGATCACTGAATGCTCCTTTGCCATAACCTGTACTAGTGTACCACAGCCAACACCGCACAGAGGAGAATCTCTTTAAATATTATTTAAATTGCACATTTATTGCATACATTTCAGTATTTACAGTATATTATGGTGAATTATTATTTTACTTTCTAAAAAATTGTTTTAACCACATGCTTAGAAAACCAAGAGTATCTACGTAATATATTGTGGAATAAAGAAATACGGTTATACTGTTAAAAAAAAAAAAAAAAGTATCATTTTAAATGTGAAGGGGACATGTTCCCCCACCCCCCGCCCCCGTGCCCTCTAACTTGCACCTACGTTATGAGCCAAGGTCAGAGACCAGCCACCTACAGTCTGTGATGGATTACAAGTTTACAAGCCTCTGAACACCATGTGACAGAGACAGATTTCAGCACATCATAGAAAAGGCACCCTTTTTTTCTTTAATCCATCAGCCTCAAATATCGCAGTGTCTGTAAAGAAGAAGAATTTAGCTGTGTATGTCCCCGATAAAAGGTTCAGAAATATGTTTCAGCTCGCCATTGTTCTTCCATACAACTTTGGTGGATAACCACAATGGACTTTCATCATCAGAACTCTGAATCCCAATAAGAAAGCCGGGCTAAACAAGCAGTTCAAGTTATAAAATATTTATGTCATCCAAAAATGTAAATTGTTCTAAAAACACCATTAATATAAAAAATATATAAATAAATGCAAATAAAATGACTAACATGATGCAAGAGCTTCCCAGGTAATTGCCTTCATCTATCTCCCCTAGCTAACCATGCACACAAACTGTTGGTTCTGTAATAATCTACAGCTCCCTCAGCCTTTACAAAAGTCAGATTATTTCTGGGTAACACTGACAACGATGATGATCTGGGAACCACCCTCCACAGGAAGTACCGACCTCTCGTTTTTCCGGCTCTGGATTGTTGCGGATAATCAGCTGTGAGGGCTAAGATAGAAGAGGCTTAAGACAGAAGAGGCTTCTCTTTAACACCCTCTAATACAGACCATTACCATTCAAGTTTAATCTTGAGCAGTGGGGGCCATCTTGTGAGAACACTCTGCTCTGATGAGCAGGTTCAGATCATGTTTTCTCTGCAGATCAGGGTGGCCTCCAGCCTGTTGATTGATCCCCCTGAAGAGGCTCAAATCACAGGTGACGGACATGGTGGAAATGGAGGGCACCCAAGGAAAGAGCAGAGATCGAGCGGGCAATCAAAACTCTTTCAGAACAGATAGACGGAATTAGTAGCTTGGGAACCAGACTAATGTTTCAAGCCTGTGTTTATGTGATATGGCATGCAACTGGCAACCTCCTGTTTAGACTGATTTCGAAGAAGAAGAAGACCACCAATCACAACTGTTGGGTTGGGCTTGATATGACTATACAGAGCAGCAACCAGTCAAAATGCCGTTGAGGCATTTTTTATAAACAACCAAGATGGCAGCCGTCTATGTGTCCTACATTTCATTGCTCCGATTGGCTGTAGGTCTGTCAAATTGCTTCCAGACCCATTTTGGTCTGATACGTTGATTACGCCCCCCGGACATTTAAAATTAACTGGCAGGTCCAAGATTAATTCGCATTTGCGAATCGGTTTGGCGATGTCAGGCGATGTCATAGAATACCGATGTTCAAGGTTCAACAAAGATTTGCACGGAAGCATTTCCTTAGAGGAGACGCCGTATTCGCCTCACTTCAGACATTCTTCGGCAAAAGCGAGAGAGATCAAGAGCGTCCTTCTGATTGGCTGTGGTTGCAGTTTTCTGAACAACCCAAGGCTGTGCCCATGTAAGGAAATCAATAGCAGGAGTGGCCAAGGCCAGACTAATTGTCATTGTGAAAGGCAAACCTGAATATGTGGACGGTCTCGCGAGGCCAGCAACGACCCGAGCAGTGGTGCCACTGAAAGCCCGCCGAAGGCAGACGACGGACCCTTCTGGGAAGGATTTCGCTTGATTGAATATCAAATCCATTTTGACAGCTGATCTCCAAGCCTGCTTGGTCACCTTGTACTTGCCTTCAGAGTTGATGAAGAAATGTGCAGATGTAGGGGCGCCGATCTACCCATTCGTTCGACTGCCTCTACCGCTGCAGAGTGGCCGTGAATAAGGGGCCTGTTATCACTCTGCTCCACTCCAACGTGACCCAAGTGTTATGAAGTATTTAATGGGCACATAACAGTGGGAAGAATGATGTGTCTGGGGGATGCTCTGTGGCATAAACTGAAGGAGTCAGACCGTATATCCTCCATGGGGCATTGCTATGTCCTGCAGCCATTATGTGTGTGCAGGATATGAAGCACGGGATTGGATGGGAGTCCTTACGCACACGCAAACACACACACGCAGGTACACACACAAAAATACGCATACACATAGTACATACACAGACACACAGCAAGATATCATGTCTCAGGAAAGACTACTGCCACAGTGAGATAGATTCATTAACACAACGTAGGGACATTTAACCAAGGCCTTACAATTCACTTTAGCTTAGTTAGTTACTTCAAACATTTTTCCTCCAATGTAGAAACCCATACAGTATCCATCAGAAGTTGCATAACAGCCCAGACTCTTGCCCTGGAGTCTCCAGTTGGCCACTGAGCACACCCACTTAGGGAATAGCAGTATGCGCTTCAAATGGTACGTTATCCATTATCACTGCCATTCACATTTATCGTCTGTTTGAAGTCAAATCTTCTGCGTCTGGCAGTAAAGTGCCACGCTGCCATGCTTGCACACGCATCACGGACAGATGCTCTGAGCAACGTTTTTGGCTCTGCTCTGATACGCCATTCATCGGTTGATTACGGCCTCCTCTCAGCCGTAAAAAGCTTCGGAGGCAGTGGAGCGGAATGCAGCCCGCCACATGCACAGTATTTCAAAATGATATGGGGTAACACAAGGCATCTTGACAACAAGAAACCTATTTCTATGCACCGCCAGCCCACATTTAACACCTGGTTAGACTCTGGGTGCCTCCTCTGCAACAAAGGAAAATGATGTCTCAACACTTGGTATAACGGCGCCATAATGAGATCTGATGGAGATTCAACCTTCTAATGTACTGTGATCGAGAATCCGTGTTTTTTTTTTGCAGTTTTTACTTAAATTGTTGTAGTGAAGTCTAACTGGCTCACAGTGCACCTAACTTTTTACATGGTGAGACATTAGGTCTGGTCATCAATTAGGAAAATAACTGTCCAGAATAGTGTTGAGCCTGGTTATATTGCAATACCTTTATGTTGTAAGAACCCCGAGAGAGAGAGAGAGAGAGAGAGAGAGAGAGAGAGAGAGAGAGAGAGAGAGAGAGAGAGAGAGAGAGAGAGAGAGAGAGAGAGAGAGAGAGAGAGAGAGAGAGAGAGAGAGAGAGAGAGAGAGAGAGAGAGAGAGAGAGAGAGAGAGAGAGAGAGAGAGAGAGAGAGAGAGAGAGAGAGAGAGAGGGAGACACTGAGAGGAGAGAGAGAGAGAGAGAGGAGAGAGAGGAGAGAGAGGGAGAGAGGAGAGAGAGAGAGAGAGAGAGAGAGAGAGAGGAAGAGAGAGAGAGAGAGAGAGAGAGAGAGAGAGAGAGAGAGAGAGAGAGAGAGAGAGAGAGAGAGAGAGAGAGAGAGAGAGAGAGAGAGAGAGAGATTTATCAATGAGGCCTGTCATTGCCAGGGAGAGGTGCTGTGTTGGGTCATTACGGTCCTATTCTACAGGCACTCATTCTGCCACACAACACCCCACAAATGTAGCGCTATTTGTTTTCCTGGAACCAGTCAATTTTAATACATGATACATTATGTTGCTCAATACACCATTGTTCGATGGAAGGAACACTATTTTCTTTTGGAAACCATTCACTTTGTGTGGTTTTTCCTCAGTCATCAGGCTAATTTCCAACCAGCTTGCAGAATGCTTATTCTTACTTCTGGGCCTACTCCCCGAGGTTTATCTGTAATCTTTCTGTTTTAACAGAATTGTCATTTTGGGGCCCTTTGCTAAAGGCCCCCCTAACCCCTTGCCCGCCCCTAGTTTTCACTGGAGCAGATTCCAGCTCCACTCTGACTGAAATGTAATCTAATCCTACCAGAAGCACCGTGAATACAAATATTATAATTATCTTTGACTCCGTTTGGCCATGAGCGACTATTAGCATACATTTGCGAAGCTTAAAGGCCCGCCAGGAGCAGGCTGAGGGGAACTAATTGTTCCAATAATAATAGTTGCTCAATATGTTTTTTTTTTTTTTTTTAAAGGAACTCTGTGAAAGACGACTTCATTATTTGAATCTCTTCACAGTTTCAAATGTGTATGTTAATATCCACGTGGAGAGATGGCTTCTATGAATACCAAATTATAACAATTGTTATCCAGGCGAGATAAAGTAGACACCAGCAGAGTATTCGGATTGAAAGATTTTATTATATATATATATATATATATATATATATATATAATATATATATATATATATATATATATATATATATATATATATATGACGTTATTATGCAAGGTACTATGTGTCCAGTGTTTGACAAAATGGATTCACTCTTTTTGTGTGTGATTTTACAAAAACATTAAATTAGCGGAATCCGAGACTTATTGTTCAACGCTACTCTATATGGCTTATGTTCAGAATAATAAAACACGTCATGTTTTAACTAAACACTTCAGAAAATCCAAAGACTCGACAGGAATTTGACTGTCGTAATGCTGATCGAGCGCATGTTGAGAATGCTGAGACATGCCCAATTTTCAGTGAAAACACAATCAACATGCCTTTGTTTCTCTCTGGCATTTCTGCACTTGCTTAACAAATACAAAGATTGTGTATTTTTTCCGTAACCGCAACATAAAATGAATCCGAGCAGCCTGGATAAATACAAATCAATTCACGGCTGTTATCAACAAACAGATAGTCATCCACCCTGAATGCTTCAATTACAGCCGGCGTTGAGGCAGATATGAACAGAAATCTCACTTCTCGCTATTTCTATGTCAGAGGGGTTCTACTGTGGGCTTTTGTTAGGCCTAAATGATGCCTTTCGCTGCTCATACTGGGACTAATTGGAGCATTTCCTTCCCTGTTGAAGGAGGAGAGGGCATGCCTCAACTGAATTAGGTGTCCAACTGGTTTTGAAATGTGATAAAGATCTAGATTATATCTATTGTCTCGAACACCAAGGTGTTCCTTTTTGGCTGTGTGGCCCTCAGAAGATATGCATAAAACATTGGACTCACCAACACTAACGACACTGTGGCCTTGCAACTAATGTCAAAGCTTTGTTCATATTACTCAAACATAGACACTGAATGTGTGGAAGAAAACATAATACATCTATGATAGGGGGCTGAACAACTCATATATCCCATTAGTCATCAATCACTACCTATAGGTTTGTCAACAAGACATTTACAGTTCCGATATTTTTTTTCAATTGAGTAAATAGTGGCTGTAGAAAAGCTCCATGCCGCAGATTTCTTGTCTGTATGGCTCGATAATTGGTATGAACTCCTGTGGGGGCTTCCATAATAAGGGATCACGGATTTGACGAATTGTAAACACTATATAGTATCCCGAGAAAACGTAGAAGTGATAAGAAGCAACAGGGGATCAACACGGCTGGGGTTAGCAGGCTGTGTGTGATGTTCAGGGAGGAAAATCAATCAAGAGTGGGGACAGGGGGAAATACATATTGACATGTCGGTTGCAGATTCATGGTGGAAGGTAGATCATAGTATGAAGAAAAGTCAGATCAACACTCAGTACACAATTGAGTGTTAGCCAACTTTGACATCATGGTGGTGTGCTGACTGCTCAAAAGACCCAAAAAACAGCAAATTCAATTTGCCATCCATGGCGCTGTATACACAGGAGAAATACGGGGGTTTTACAAACGTTTTTTAATCAAGAATATATTGTATCGAGAGGGCTGTCTCAGTCAAAATATTATGTGGGAAACACTGACCAAACAATATTGTGTTAAATATTGCCTTCATCGGTCACACTTGTGATGACTACAGCGTTGTAACGGACCTATTCTGCAATCTAGGGCCTTAAAATAGCTCAAACTGTTGAATTATCTCAAGGGATTGAGTCCAAACGGACTTGGCATCTTGCAGAGAATGCAGAGATAACTCTCACACCAGGTGACCAAGGATCAAAATGGCTCCCATAGGCAGCCGTGGTGTCCCAGACACACGCAGTTCAACCCGCAGAATATATCGGGAGCTTGAACAGGGTCATGGATGGTAGGATAAGGTTGTCAGCCATGAATGCATGTTGAGTAATTGACAGCCTGGAAAGTACCCATGTGATACCAGTAGAGCATTCATCAGGCCAGAAAAGCTCCAAACCCGACCAGAAACCACACCTAGATAGCCATTTTAAGCCTGAAGCTAAATAATAGCCAGACATTTTCCGTAACGAGTTTCTGTCGAAGCGAAGGAGTCATAGGCGACAAATAAACACAACAAAAACAAAAAAACAAAACAAGGACAGCCTATTTTCTCATTAAATCATATAACGTAGGATAGGTTATTAGCGAGAAAAGGAGTCCTTCTACCTTTTTAAACATTCCTTATTTATGAAAACACCTTGGAAAAAACATATTAATGTTAGGATTAAAATAAATAGAATAACGGCAAAAAATGTATTATGTCCCTGCTCCTTTGCAGGGTTGAATTTCATGCATTTTTGCAACAACTTATTTCAACAGACTGTCGCAACTTCTGCATCGTACAAAACCCACTGGTTCATTATTCTTGCTGTGCACATTGTGAAAGACTATCTCAAATTCAGACTTTTCTCTCTTTTTTTCTCTTGTGCAACCGGGCTGCAATTGCCAGACGACAGCTGCCTTCTCACCTTCTCAGCAGCATCCATTTTTCCCGTTTCACTTTAATCCCAAGCAACGTATCTGACGGTTATTGATGTCTTGTTGGTCAGTCCGGTGGGTTGGCGGGTGGGGAAAGGGCAGCGGAGGGGGAAGGGGGACTGCTGCCTGCAGTGCCTCTGACAGAGATACGACACCAGTGGCTTGTTAGTGAACACACTACAAAAACACGGCGATCATTTTAATTAATGAATTCAATCTTACCTACAGCACCTTTTTAAGGGAAGACGGTCCACAGCCTTACCACGGAGATTCTCTCAAGTGCAGGAGTTCACGAGCCCTGTGAGACCCTCTTGATGTAGGCAGTTCCTGGTTTAGTTTCTTGCTGGCATTGCTCCCGTCGAAACCAACTCTCAAAGCCCAGTCGTTCACAATAAATAGCTAAGTGGGGTTCTTGCCAAACCCGGTCAGAGATGAGTCAAGCCTCCGGGGCAGCTCCGTCCATCATCGCTACACTTCTGTCTGCCGGACCACTCTCTTCCTACCAGCCTCCTAGCCAAGAGGCTGTGGTAACAAAAGATTTAAACAATGGTGGCTCCTAAATGAAATCCTTAATAGTATTTGAGAGAGAGGCAGAGACAGAATTGGGTTGTAAAATATGTTACAGCAGAAAGGACAGGACTATTAACTAGTAATAGGCCCAATCCCATTTCTACCCCTTCCCCCTTCCCCTTACCCCTTCAAAACAAGGGGGAGGGGTAAGGGGAAGTGGTGAGGGGTAGAAATGGGATTGGGCCATAGTAGGGGACATTAAGGGAGGGATTGGCCCTTATTTTAGCAGTATGGCGAGAGGTCGCAGACTTAACCAGGCCGTGGCTCTTCTCTCTGCCCTGCTGCCCTGCTGACAGCTAGCAAACTGAACATCGAGAACATAGAGCACTGGGACATTCTGCAGTGGGCAAGTCGCATCACACACACACACACACACACACACACACACACACACACACACACACACACACACACACACACACACACACACACACACACACACACACACACACACACACACACACACACCTCCAGATTTATAGCGTCGGCTGAGAGGGGGAGGCTAAAGCAATTTAGATAAACCCTTTTACACGTATGCAGAAAGAAATAATTAATTGTGTGAACGGGAGAGGAGGTTCCGGTTCATTTGTTTTATATGCCATTCAATTTCTTCACTCTGGAATAATACAGAGCTTTGTTCAGTTTATTGGTACGTCTGAGCTTCTCAATGACCTCAATTTAAAGAAGAGTGTGTAGGACTGCCGATCCAAAGTCTTGGCACAGATGAACTTCTGCCTGGGGTAGTGTCCCTGTTGAACTTGTATAAAGCACTCCTGGTGTAACGAAAACCCCTTTGACAGTCCACCATTGTAACTTATTTTTGTCACGTAGTTTTGGTCAATTGACGTTTAATGAATTATAATTGGGGAGAATAACATTCTTGCAATAAACTAGGCAGCTTCAAAAACCTAGCTGTTTCTGTTCCAGGAAGTAAAAACAATATATATACAATCACATTTGTTGGACAGAATATAGGATTTAGACCATTAACCAACCAATTGTTGCTATTGGCTCAGGGTTGCTTAAATGCAGGTTCCTGTGTACATAACTTCTTGTTGACACCTATTGATGCCTCTGAGAGGATTTGTTAAAGTGACTCTTTTAAATTAGCTGGTCAATCTTATGAAATATTGGGATACCAAACTATTTTGGCACCTTTACATACAAAGTCAATACATTACTTGCACATTAGGCAAATTAGGTTATTGATATTTACATTCACTTGTTATGGAGCTGAAACAATTATTGAATTATATCATCTTTATATGGAGAATAAAGAAAAACTAATGTATCCTCTATTTTAGTCGGCTCTGTCTAAAAAGTGGTTTAAAATCCATAAATGTGCCAGTCTATGGGCAACATCCATAGATTTTATGAACAAGTTCCCAAATAACTACGATTAAAGAGAGGTCTATGACACAAAAAAACGTTAAGATGATATGTTATCAGTGATTAAGGAAACATATATAGAGCCAGGTCGATTGAAACACGGGACGATTGAAACACAGCGATTTCCTCGAAAACCATACAAGGCTTTCACGTCAAATTTCGTCACTACGTTCAGCACACAAGACTGACCAACCCTGGGAAATTTTGTGTAATGACGTCCCACCGTTCAAATGTTATCCCGCGAACCTGTTTTCGAGAGTGCAAGTAAAATCCTTCCTGCGGTAGTTTTTTTGTAATAAATAGTTGTGTTTTTTGTTTCATGCCATAATAATATGACTATACAACAGATGAATTAGTACTTAAACCTGTGCTAAAGTGTGCAATGTAAGAGTTTTGAAGTTTAGAGGTAGTGTGAGAAGTAGTGTTAGAGGTAGTGTGTGTCAGTAGTCGCTTTCCGGACGATTGAAACGCTTGTTTCAAACGTAACAGGTGTCATGTTATCCGGTTGACCTGGTAGTTTTTGTTTAAAATAAATAAAAGGATGTTAAAGTGTGTATCCCTAAACATGACTTAGGACAGGGAAATAAGTAAATTTAATGCAAATTTAGTCGTCCAAAAGAAGAAAGGTGAGTTTTAATCGAAATGTGCATCTTGAAAATTACGCACAATTATGCACGGGCCAAAAATATATTTTGACCTATTTATATTATGCGGAATTATGTGAAATTTTAGCAACTATTATGTTTGTCTGGTATGTTGCATAAAAACAAGAGTAAGGTCAATAGTTTCTTTTTAAAATATGCTGTTTCATTCGTCCCGCATATGTGTTTCAAACGTCCCGATTAGGTGGGGTGTTTGAAACAAATGTCAACTTACGTTCAAAGTTAAAAAAACAGCTCGATCATCCAACATATGTATTAAATTACACTTGTAACTAAGAGAACACACATATGAGTTGTTGATCACATGTTAAAATTATTTGTATACGTAACGTGATCTTTGAAAAAGACCTTCATCTGAAAAGTGTTTCAATCGACCCGGCTCTCCCCTACTGTATATAGCTAAGTCTATATAATAATAATAATAATAATAATAATAAATAATAATAATAATAATAATAATAATAATAATAATAATTGTACTTGAAGGCGCCTTTCTTGGCACTCAAGGACATCGTACAAAGGTACACAAAAGTCATTAGAAAGAAACAACAATATACTGGCATCTCAGACAACAATGCTACAATGTTCTCCTTTTACGTTCCTCCATTCTTGGTTGTAACGTTTATTTTGGTTTCATCTTATTCTCCGAGTACCCCGGGTTGCCAGACATGAAACAAATTGGCACACATAACCAGCATGCTGCATCCATGAAAGCAAACGAACCAGCTGGATCCACTGAGATTTGACTAGCTTCCACCCGACCTAAAAAGCCTGTCCTCTTCCTAGACCGGAGCCCTAAGACTGTAATCTCCGAGTTGTATTTAAAAGTTAGAGAAAGCCCATAAAGTTGAATGCCACCCGAGTTTCAAGTCGGAGGAGGAAGGAGTGGCTGGAGACAACTCTCTCCCAGTGTTCATTTGGACTGCAGTACCCATTTTAAACGCTTAGTGTCAACGTTACTTGTACCTTTAACAATGAGTATGCTAGGCTCCTGTAGGCATACAGACAGTGCATCGAACTTTGATTGAAGTGCGGCTTTTTTTGTAAAGTCTTTCTTTTGTACTGCTTTGCTCGAAACGTTTTGTAAACCTATAATCATCCGAGATCACAGTGATTGACAACCAGCACGGAAAACGGAAACGTTGCTGATTTATTTCGGCGGAGCAGAAAACAACAGGCTTGCGAGGACAATTATGATGATCTCAAGTGGGTTAAGTCTACCAGTCTAGCATCGCAAAACTCACTCAGGTGCGTTTATGTTGAATTAAAGTTATAAACGACTCTACTGCCACCCGGTGAAAATGCAGTGGCTGTCCATATAAGGGATGAGGTGCGAGTCGTTTTATCGCATCATATCACTCATAGCGGTTGACCTGTTTTGTTCGGGTCCCTGCCTTCGACAGTTGACATTTTTCCCAGCCCCCAGGATGATTGATGGTGCATGGACTTGGACCGACATGTGAGGAGCTTTCACTCATCTTTGATAGATCCTCTGGTGGTGTCTGCTCCACTCACTGCCTCGCATTTTAAACAAGGTCCACACCAACAGCCCTGGGTTCAGGAGATTACACTGCCACTGCGCCTTGCACTTCTACAAGGATTATTCATTGTCAACAGTTGCCATTCTGAAAAAAAAAATGCTTTCATGAGAGTCACATGCTTATTAAGGAGGGATTGTTAATTTGTGCAGATTTATAGGAGCCATCCGAGGACATAAAGGGCCACCAGATTCAGAGGTCCTAAAAGCGTGTATATTTTGGCAGATGTTCGTCACGTCTTTCATTTTGTGACTTGTTTCATGTTATGATGGATTGGGTTTGGATTAATTAAATATGGGCCAAAGCAGTGACTGAAGTTAAAATTGCTACAGAACAGTTTGTTTTGTGAAGAAGTTTGGTTTCTAAAGCTGTCAGTCACCAGTGGGGAGGTGGGAATGTTTGAAGCGGGCCAAACTCTGCTAGTCACTGATGAGGCATTTGTGATGATAGTGAGAGAGTGTGTGCATTCCGTGTGTGACTGCAGAGAGCTTTGCAACAGGACCCATTTCATGTAAGACCCAAACTGCTTGTCTTATTTGGTCGAGGTGTACGATGTTTTCCAGATTCCTGTCTTGAGTGTACTTTGCCCAGATCCAATGTGTTGCCCTGTCCAAAGACCACAAGAGAGGACTTCTGAATAGTTTGTTAAAATAAGTCTTCTCAAGACACTAAATGATACAGAAAAGGACATGAGCTCCACATCTGCCATCGGCATCTCAGCCTGTCTTGATTAATGGCTCTGTATCTGCTTCTGGAGGCGTGAAATTATCTTTAATTACACTTATTGCGGTTCACGGGTAGTGTCTTGTTCTGCCTTGGTAGACAAGATTTTGGTAAACACCTTTTTTTTCTCCTTTCAATTATCAAAGTGTTTAGCTCGTAAGCCTATAAGGAGCAGAACGTTGGCATCGTCTTCTTCCCAGGACAATCGGTCTCCGAAGGCAGGGCTCAAACGAGAATAGGTGTCACAGTCAGCCTTAGTTAGGATGGGATTTGGGAGGGCGCAGGAGTTTAGAGGACAGTGTGGTATATACTAATGTTATGCCTGCCTCCGGGGACCTGGTGTTCAGGATGAGAGTACCTAGATATAGGTCATCCATAATGTACTGTGACTGATCTTTGGTTTCCCAGAGTAGCGGATGCAGGCTCCTCTGATTTCTGCGTGGATTCTGTGCCCTCTAGTGGATCCAAGAAATGCTTGGTCTTGATCTGTGTTTGTGTGTGTGTGCGCGTGTGTGTGTGTGTGTGTGTGTGTGTGTGTGTGTGTGTGTGTGTGTGTGTGTGTGTGTGTGTGTGTGTGTGTGTGTGTGTGTGTGTGTGTGTGTGTGTGTGTGTAAGTGCGAGCCAGGTCAGGTTAAGTAAGCTTAGTTGTATCACAGTGATTAAAATAAATCTGATAAGCTAATTTCATATATTGACATTTCAGAAATCCAGTTTTTTGTTTTTCAGTAGTGGGTTACAAGTTGAGAGCAATGAAAGCAAAACTATATAACTAATGATTCGTCAAGCTTAGGTGTGATCACCTAGAAATGTTGGTGTGTTTTTTTGTGTCTAATGTATCGAGATCGTAGTAAAGTGTATCCAGTGATATAATCTGATAACTCATATATTGACATTTCAGAAATCCAGTTTTTTGTTTTTCAGTAGTGGGTTACAAGTTGAGAGCAATGAAAGCAAAACATTAATTATGAAACAACACCTTAGAAATGTCTAATTGGCGGATACAAAGGCAGAATATGAATGAAAAAGAGTTGGTTCGTTTTGTGACTTTCAACACTGCTATGACACATCTCCTAGTGTGTGTGTGTGTGTGTGTGTGTGTGTGTGTGTGTGTGTGTGTGTGTGTGTGTGTGTGTGTGTGTGTGTGTGTGTGTGTGTGTGTGTGTGTGTGTGTGTGTGTGTGTGTGTGTGTGTGTGTGTGTGTCGTTGAGTGCGAGCCAGGTCAGGTTAAGTAAGCTTAGTTGTACCACAGTGATTTAAATAAATCTGATTAGCTAATTTCATATATTGACATTTCAGAAATCCATTTTTTTGTTTTTTTTAATAGTGGGTTACAAGTTGAGAGCAATGAAAGCAAAACATTAATTATGAAACAACACCTTAGAAATTGGCGGATACAAAGGCAGAATATGAATGAAAAAGAGTTGGTTTGTTTTGTGTCTTTCCATACTGCTATGACACATCTCCTAATGGCCCTCTAAAGAGAAAATCGTATCTAACCTTACATCCTAAAACAACACACATCGTTCTGGTGTGGGTATTTAGCTGTTCGACATAAACCTGTTTTTGCCTCATGCGGTGTGATTTAAGTTTTCTCAATTCTTAAACCAGCTTCTCAGCGTTCTCAACTAATTGGGTTGCTACTGCACATCACTACAAGCAAACCTACTTCAATTGCAACCAATTATCTCGATTCACAAGAAAGGGTAGCGACTGTGAAAACATTACAAATTCATTCAGGTTCCTGGTCATGGTCGCCCTAAAGGTATATTGAAGCTCCTAAACATTTGGGGGTAGTAAGTGGAACAACATAACCACCTATCCTCTGCCTCCTTTTAGGCAAAGTATCATATTTTAATAATGTTGTGATGTAACTTCACCCGTGACTAAAGCCGAGAGCCGAATGCCTTCCTCACTTAGGAGTGTTGCAAACTGGTGTCACGTCAGCTTCGGTCCACAACCGGGTCCCTGCTTATCGTTTACCCTTTTATACCAGCCACAGTGTGTTTCTGGCGGTCTCCGTAATGCATCCGCCGGGAGCCTTCTTACTGCTTTCTCTGACAACTTCACAGCACTGTGGTGCCTCGTCTTCTACCTGCGTAATTTTTCAATGATTGTCAAATTTGCGTCGCTAGATTTCATTTCATCGTTTTATCTCGCCGTATCTCCAGACAGGCCTCATTGCCAGACACAAGGCGATTAAAAAGAGTGCACGCAGAGAGAGTGAGGATAATGTGTTTTGTCGGATGAATGCGAGTCTCAAAGCCAGCTTTATTTAGATAGATTCACATTTTGTCCGCATGCTTCCCTCAAGGGAGTCAACAGCTTGACGTAGGCCTGTATAAGACGACGTTCCTAAACACTCAACATCGAGATCAAGCATGCGTGTTAGTATGTAGGCGTGTAAACATTTATTGTGTCAATTAAAACAGAAGTTATTTTATGTTTTGGATGTATTTTTTAGACACACACCTAGCCTATGACATTACAGTGTGAGGGTGTCCTTCCCGCCCAATTAAAACAAGACGGCATATCTGCAAAGATTGAAACTCAAGCATTTAGTTTATTTTAATTACTCTCCTCTCACTTTGTCCCTCCCTTGGTAACGCGCACGCGGCGACAGCCTCCAATTAGGATCTGGCTTATTGCTCGCTTTCTTTAACAGCTATTCCTAATTAGGAGGAACTCGACAAACACACACTCACATGCACAGGCACTTGCGCACTCACGCACACTCACACACACACACACACACACACATACTCTCAAACGCACATACACTTACACACACACACACACACACACACACACACACACACACACACACACAACACACACAACACACACACACACACACACACACACCACACACACACACACACACACACACACACACACACATACTCTCAAATGCACATACACTACTCACACTCACACATGCACTCACACACACACACACACGCTCCCTCACACGTACCCGTATACCCGACGGCTCAGTTGACACCAGGTGCCCGGTGGAATCAGTGCTATCTGTCTCTTCTGAATTTATTTCTGTCTATTTGTTATTCTGCCTCCGTCTCGACACCGCTGAACTTTGTCACTCTCCACATCGCTGACGCACCCCTGCCAGCTCCGATGGCATATTAAATGAGCAGTGCAATATCATTGCAAACAAACATTCATTTTATATATAGGCCTATATTAAGAAGTACTGCAAATTAAAGAGTTTATTATAGAATTATGATCATAATGGAAACATTTATTTTTTCTAAGGATAGAGATGACGGAACAAGGTTTTTTATAGGAGTTTCAAAACAAGCAATTTATGAAAGAATCCCTTTCTCTCTGTGCTCCATTTGTTTTGTAAACCATCACCACCATTCAGGAGACCCACTATGACGTGCATCATTTATTTATTTATTAAAGGTTGTTTACCATTTACACTTTGGTCACCTTCAGAATGAGTCTATGGGTTCTGTTGATAAGGAACATTGGCATCAATGTTCAGGAACGGGTAATTGAATTACATTGCTTGAATGCAGCCACAGGGTATGCCAAAAGGCCAATATCTAACTAATGAGCTACACTGGTTTTTGCCCTTTCTTTAACACCTTTCACATCTCTCATATTCTGATATAATAATTGAATATATGTATATACATAGACATATACATATTGCACTGGGATTATGGAGGTCAATGAAGGAAGGTTCAGGACTAGGATCATGTGAGGTTCAGCACTAGGATCATGTCAGGTTTAGGACTAGGATCATGTGAGGTTTAGGATCATGTCAGGTTTAGGACTAGGATCATGTCAGGTTTAGGATCATGTCAGGTTTAGGACTAGGATCATGTCAGGTTTAGGATCATGTCAGGTTTAGGGTCATGTCAGGTTCAGGACTAGGATCATGTCAGGTTTAGGATCATGTCAGGTTCAGGACTAGGATCATGTTAGGTTTAGGATCATGTCAGGTTTAGGATTATGTCAGGTTTAGGATCATGTCAGGTTCAGGACTAGGATCATGTCATAGCTCGCCATAAGCACATGGCCTTTATGATCAAAAAGACTCATCTGAAAGTCATGCTGTTTTCCGATCACGGTTGCATGCTTTCAGTGTTTCTATGCCGGTTGTTTTTATGTTTGTGTCGTGCGGTGCATTGCGTTCTCCTGAAATTCTGGAGAAACAATATTTTACCCATATTTTAGCCTCATGCTTTCCATTCAGTTTCTAAGCCTAAAAATATTGAAATTGTTCTAAAGTTTTATGCATGTATATTTGAAGATGAGTTTTCTGCAGCATGTTTTAATTACATTTAAAACTTTTTTAATCATATTTCCTTTTGTAGATTTCTTAAATGGTATGCATAAAGCCTTACTTTGGTTACGTTTCTGTTATTTTTAGGTGTTTTTATGTACTTTTCCATCGTAATGTTGCAGTCTTCCTTGTGTTTTGTTGACCTTAACATTGAGCTAGCCTTGATTATTTTGCAGCCTAAAACATCCTACGCTCATTCGCACGCATGTTTGTGTGTGTGTGTGTGTGTGTGTGTGTGTGTGTGTGTGTGTGTGTGTGTGTGTGTGTGTGTGTGTGTGTGTGTGTGTGTGTGTGTGTGTGTGTGTGTGTGTGTGTGTGTGTGTGTGTGGTGCTGCTGCAGTCGGATAGGGAAACATTGGAAAGGAACCGTAACTGTTTTAAACAAAACAACTAAAAGATGTGGCGCTAAGCCTAGCCCCAGGCACACATTCTCTGGCTCACACTTTTAGGGAGTGACCTTTTTTAAATTTCATCAAAATGACTTTATCCTCATCAAGGCCATAATAGTACAGTTCCTGCTTGCATAATTACAGTACCCTTGATCGATTTTATGTCTTTAGTAAAAGTTGTCAAAGCTGGGAGGATTCTTTTGACTTTAATTTGTGCTGATCCTCCACTTTGGATATCAATTCTGAGATGCTCAGCTCAGCTCATTTTATTTCTAAACCGAAGGGACATTGATTACTGTTGGGTTTTACAGTGCGTCTGAAATTGTTATGTGTGTGGTGGGGTTTTATTACCAGTATTTTATTACCAGTATTGGTAATAAAACTTTGACACTGTAGTTATTGATTTAGTAATCTGCGTCATACACACTCCCAACAGACATAGATTGACCAGTAGAGAGGACCAGCCAACATGTCTTTATTTACAGGAAAATGCAATTACCACAGGAAATGCCATAATCTGAAAATCAATAAACATTCATACTATATCAGCCAAATCGTTATGTAACTACATCGCATTGAAACGTCATTTTGTAAGCATGGAAGCATTAGCATGTTCGTTATTGTGTTGGTGAAAACCTTTATTTGGCAATTGTTTATTAATTAATCAGAAAACGATTTGTCATTATGGTCAAATGATCAAAGTATTTAGTTCAGGGCTATAAGTAGCAGAACATTGGCATCGTCTTCTTCCCAGTAAAATCGGTCTCCGAAGGCAGGACTCAACATGAACAAGAGCAGGTGTCATAATTCAGTGTTTGTTAGGTTGGGATTTAATTCAATTAGGTGTGTGTGTGTGTGTGTGTGTGTGTGTGTGTGTGTGTGTGTGTGTGTGTGTGTGTGTGTGTGTGTGTGTGTGTGTGTGTGTGTGTGTGTGTGTGTGTGTGTGTGTGTGTGTGTGTGTGTGTGTGTGTGTGTGTGTGTGTGTGTGTGTGTGTGTGTGCGCAATACACAGAGAAGAGGAGAGTAGAAAAAATTATCAACCAACACAATTACTACCAGTCCAATTGCGGTGTGGCATAACGACGAACAAGCAACCCATAAGAGCGAAGAAGAAAACAATAGTATCAGCACAGCAGTCAACATTTTTGGCTGCTAGGAGGTGAATAATGTCAACAGCCCATCGCTCTGTGATCTAGACAGGAAATGGAACGATTAATAAAAGATACCCATATATATACACACGTGGACAAAATTGTTTGTACCCCTCTGTTAATGAAAGAAAAACCCACTATGGTCACTGAAATAACTTGAAAATGTCAAAAGTAATAATAAATAAAAATTGACTGAAAATTAACCAATGAAAATCAGCCATTGCTTTTGAATTGTGGTTCAACAGAATAATTTTAAAAAACAAACTAATGAAACAGGCCTGGACAAAAATGATGGTACCCCTAGAAAAGATTGAAAATAATTTGACCATAGGGAAATGTTAAACTAAGGTGTGTCCTCTAATTAGCATCACAGGTGTCTTCAAACTTGTAATCAGTCAGTCTGCCTATTTAAAGGGTGAAAGGTAGTCACTGTGCTGTTTGGTGACATGGTGTGTACCACACTGAACATGGACCACAGGAA
Organism: Melanogrammus aeglefinus; assembly: GCA_900291075.1. NCBI lineage: Eukaryota > Metazoa > Chordata > Actinopteri > Gadiformes > Gadidae > Melanogrammus > Melanogrammus aeglefinus. Next base: position 202,390 of record OLKM01000804.1, read on the forward strand.
GCGAAGGAGAGAGTTGTCTCAGGAGATTAGAAAGAAAATTATAGACAAGCATGTAAAAGCATGTAAAAGGTAAAGGCCATAAGTTTAAGGTCCATGGAACTGTAGCCAACCTCCCTGGACGTGGCCGCAGGAGGAAAATTGATGACAAAATGAATTATATTGCCGCTTTCACAGAATCTCCGTTCAATTTATTATTGCAGTCAAAACTCCGCAGGATAACAGGAAATACAAAAACGCACGCTTCAAAACAAAAGCTGTTTTGCCAATAAAACAGGAAGTAAGACAATAAATAAAGCTTAGACCATGCACAAATACATTATGAAGCAACAAAAATACAGTTTAACAAGGCTTTCTCTTGTCCAAAACAAAAACACGATATTTGGGTTATATATATAATATATATATATATAATATATATAATATATATTATATATATATATATATATTAAAAAAACGTGTTCATTGTGGGTGTGGTCACACGCCCTTAGTTTCTGACCCACTGGAATTTAGGGTCACCGCACAGCAATACATTAAACACCAACAGAACACTTCTGTTACGGAAAACGCACAACAGTGGAGTACTGGCTTAGTAGTGTCGCTAGGGGGCGCCACATACATACTCGAGACAAAATATATTACTTATAAGCATGGAACCAATAGATGGCCAATATAATAATCTTATCTATCTTGTTAATGTTGTTATGAAAACGAAGGGGAAATTTCATGACTATCCATTTGGATTTTGACAAATCGTTAATTGTCCTTTTTATTAACTGTCCACTATTTAATGCTTAGGCCTATATTCAACCAAAATGCAATGATTTTAAGAGCAACTTGATTCCTAGCTCCTTGACTAGAAGGAGTAAATGAGCTGCATTTATTCTCATCCAGTCCTTGAAATTACATTTCCTGTGCACATTATAATACTGTTCTATGATCGATTTAACATTTCTGGTCAAATGTCAAATATGTGTCCACTTTTTTTTGACTTTGTTAACTTTGTAAATAAATTCTTAGGAGCTCAGCTCAGTTAATCTTGTCTATTTCTAAAGCAAGGGCACCAAAATCAATGTTTATCAAAGTCGGGTACAGTGAATCTAAAAGTGTTTTGTGTGTTGTGGGTTATTTAGTTTATGCCCGGCATAAGAGGAAGCTGTCATTCAGAAAACATGTTTTTTTATTGTTAAAAACAAGTGCAAGCATTCATACAAATCAATGTGTTTTAAAACTGTTAAAATACAAGCATAATTGTATAGTTACTGCTCCATGGTCAATCATTAAAAAATATGATTAACTCTCTATGACTAACTCCACAAAGGTGCATGAACCACACTAGTAAACAAATACATAAAAGACAATCATATCGACACTCTGAAATATCCAATTATATGACATACAGCAGCTTGTGTCCAAGCTGTACTTCTACTAGATTCCATTTGTTCTACATTAGTGTAATCATCAATCAATCACCCTAGCCAAGGTCTCTAGCATTTGGATCAAAATATAAATATACTTATTTTCAGATCCATTGATGCGTTTTCATGTGTGAAATGTCTTGTGATCTCAGATTGTGTGTGTGTGTGTGTGTGTGTGTGTGTGTGTGTGTGTGTGTGTGTGTGTGTGTTGTGTGTTGTGTGTAATATATATAATATATATATATATATATATATATATATATATATATATATATATATATATATATATATATATATATATATATAATATATATATATATATATATAATATATATGCTTCACATCACTCACATATTAAATATATATATATATTTACATATTAAAAAAACATACATTTTGGGTATGGTCTCACGCAAATGGTTTCTGCCACACTGAAATCTAGGGTCAGGGCACATCACTGGTTTGTGGTAACCGCAGTGACAGTTAGACGTTCAGATTTTTTGTAAAGGCCTGTCGGTGTTTCTGCTTTTTATATCTTAGTTCTGTTCTCATGCAGCTTGCATTACCACTTCCTCTTTCTTGAAAAAGTTTTTTTTTCAAAGGATCAAGGACGCACGTTAGGTTTTCAAAGGACATTTTCTCTAAATCTATACAGTAAAATCCCATGGTTACTTGTGTACAAGTAGTCAGTATAACACTTAGTATGGTCATATCAGTCAGTGCCGAAACTTATCTATTGTTTTGTCTATAGCTCACTTAAAAATCGAGCAAAAATGTGGCGGGGCTCAGTGTAAAAGTCAATATGAACGGGGGGGGGAAAACTAAAAAGGGACCGACAACGCCACCTGGGGAATTACACCCCAGGAAATATCGAACAAAGAAAATGTAACTATGATATGAATAAGGACCCAGGTGTAAATCAATATGTTGATGAGCCGTCACAGGGGGGGGCTCCTACGTCTCCGTTCAGAGCCCGAGACGTCATCAGAGATGGTGAGATGGTGCAAGGGCCGGTGCCACCCCTCCAGCAGCATGCCAGAGATCTATAAGTCACACGAGGGGGACGCGTATGCAAGCCCAACCGCAAGTACCAGCAACAAGCACTGCAAGGCCTATGGGCTGTTTTTCTATTTTCTATGGACTGTTACAGTGGTTTTCTACCGGACTGTTTTTTTTGCGTGGGGCCGGCTGTTCGACTGTTGGTTATCATTCTTCAGATGTAAAAAAAAAGAAAAGATGTATTGAACTGCATGCTGTATCTACCTGCATATTGTTGACTCATAAACAGGCCGGGTTTGTTGTCTAAGAGTTCAGGACAGTACCTCTGTGTTTTATTTTTTAAGTTGTTCTATGGGCATAGAAACTAAAAAGGGAGGATGTAGAACGATAAGCAATGCTCATACGCATTGTCACAGGTGAGCCACCGTACCGAGCGAGAAGGTATGTGCGCATGCGTGCTGGTACGGAGGTGGGGGAAAAGATAGTTCGGAGCCACCCGACAGATGCCTGTTAAGTTGATGAACCTTGTGAATGTTAAATAAACTTCCTGAAAGACACAAAGGACTATTATTGAACACATCCTAAAACACCAGGTTCGAGAACTAAAGAGGCCGAGAAACAAAATAAAAACTGAACTAAAGCAAAACAGCACAGCTAAAACAGAACAACTAAAACCGTACAAAACAGCACAGCTAAAACAGAACAACTAAAACCGTACATAACAGCAGCAGGGAATCCTAAAAAACAAGAGACACTAATTAATAAAAGTTGATTGTAAGGCACAAGGGTTGCTGGGAAAGCGGAGACGTATGCAGATGTTTGCAGTGACGTCATGACGTTGCTCTCGCCGGCTCCATGGCTGGCTCTGGCCGTTGTGAAACCAACTGGTTCATAACTGGGATAAGGCTGGAACCAGTTTTGAACTGGCCCTAGCACCAGCCCGGAACTGGCTCTTGGTTATTTTTGGTGTGAAAGGTCTCACACACTTTGGCTGCCAAAGGTAAGATTAGAGTTGTCCTCTGAATCGTGTTCAGCAGGAGGGGTGCGATTGCTGGGAGTTTAGGATATTCAAGTCGTTCAACACTTTTTGGCCACCGTACTTGGTCACCTAAATAGCTTGAACCCCGAAAGGAATTAATGTGACCCCTTTAACCAATGCTGGGCCACGTGCAGTGCAGTGTGCCGTTACATTTGTCATGAAAGTTGGGATGTCCACATATGAATAAGTGGCACAGCATTTTGCATACATATTTCAATGAAGAGAGTACTAAGGCCAGAGGTCAGAGTATCTATTTTTTTATAATATGCGCTAGCATCTTTTATCTATCACATGTTAGCTGTCGCATGTTAGCTATCACATGATAGCTGTCGCATGTTAGCTATCACATGTTAGCAATCACATGTTAGCTTTCGCTGAGCTATCAACACGTGATAGCTCACATATTGTCTATGATGATAGATCCGTGGTTTACATTCATTGCGGAACGTCGTTGTTATTCGAAAAGATCTAAATGTCACCAGTCCCTCTACCAAGTATCAGCCTAATACACAGTTGAACTCAGAAACCACTAGGGGTGAGAACTAAGTTAAATTGTTTTAGCTCAAATTCGAACACTATGACTTTAAAGAATATGCATTTTGCTTATTCCTCTGTGACTTTGAAAATACAGATCTGTGTTCCAGTTTCCCCAAAGTATTTTTTCGGTTTGGTTTAAAACCTTAAAGTATGTATTATAGGATCTTAAACATATAAATCTATGCTATTTTGTCACATTCCAGATGTCCAAATGCCTCAGAGGAGTCAATGTGATGACAACTTCCATGCTTGGACGTTGTCGAATGGAAGATATCAGTGTTGCCTTTTGAAATTGGACTGTCCAAATGTAGAAGTAGAATAACTTTTGATTAAACAAAGAGCCATGGGTAATCTCCCTGCAGTAAGCAAATGATCTTCCAGCGTTTTACCAAAAATTATCCTATCTACATTTTCTTCTTTTTCATTGGACTGTTCCTTGCTTGTCCTGCGTTGGAAAGGTCTTTTCCTCCGTGATGATGACCTTTGTCACCAGGCCCTTCTTCTTCTCCCCCCCGTCCCCCTGAGCGCCACAGGCGGGCCGACCGTGGCCACCTGCCAGGTGCACACCTCCTATCTGTGGGATCCCGTGGGTCTACGAGTGTTTCTCACTTTTGAATCCCTGCCTCTAGCATATACAAAATACATTAATTTGACATAGAGTCATCTTACAACAGCCATAATTTGCGAATAATGTGGTTTAGAGCAAAGCGATTCACAAAATCACCAAAATCCAGGGCTTTTGCTGGTCTTGACTCACACTTATAACTATGGTAATGGCCCATTTCCATAACCTGAACAGCTCATGGGATACCTCTTTGAATGGTTCAATGATCTTTGTGAGTTCCGCAATATTAGAGGGCATCCGTTCACTAGATGTGGACATAAGAGCCAGACATAAATGTATAAAGTCTCTAAATATATAAGGGGGTGGCCGGGATTCAGTCTAGGGTGTCCCTGGCAACCCCTGGCAACCCCCTAGCTCTGCCACTGCCGAAACCTCCTCCACCGCAACCCCCCCCCCCCCCAGCTGGGGTACCAGAGCGACAGGGGGGGTCGGTACCGGAGGGGTCCGACCCGGACAAGAGCCGCCAGGAGCAGAGCTACCGGCGGGGGGCTCAGGATGAGGGGAGGGCCCGGGACAGCGGCCCGCTCTGCGCACGCATCAGTAACGTCTGACGGGTGGGGGGGGGGGGGGTTAGGGTGCTGCTGCTGCTGGGCGTACCCCGCACTTACCTTCACAGCCAACACATTAATGGAGGGGTGCGTCCATATATATATATATAACGGGTGTGAGTGATGTGAAGCATATATATATATATATATATACTGTATATTGCCCACATCACTCACACCCGTCCATATATCCCCTTGTCCTGTGCCAGACTTGCTCTTTCCCCCTATCTTTCGTTTGTTGGATAATGTTAATGTTTAGCAAGAGCAACCACTTTCAAAGCTGCCCAAGAGGTGGCCATGCTTCGTGTGGAGTGAGCCACCAGGCCCTCAGGAAATTGGAAACCCCTTCCGGCATAAGCTTGGGCAATAGTGTCCACTAACCAGTGGGACACACGCTGTTTCGAGACTGGGCGACCCAAATGCCTAGCTCCATAGCATAGAAAAAGCTGAGTGTGGTCACGTCTCAGCTGCTGTGGTTGATCCACATAGGTCCTCAAAGCCCTGACTGGGCATAACGTTTGAAGAGCCACCCCTGCCTGACAGGCTGGCTCAGGGTGAAATGCCTCCAGCTCAATAGCCCTATTAATTGAGCACTAGCACTTTGGGGAGGAAGAATGGATTCGGCCAAAGCGACACAGCTGCATCTTCAGGCTTCCACATCATGCACTCAGTACTCACAGAGTGCGCGCAGCTCACTCACCCTCTTGTTAGAGCACAAGGCCAGTAAAAACTTAAGATCAGCTTGCCCCATGGGGCTGTGGTCAAAGACCTCCATACCAATGGAAGGTCCCAAGATGGGGCCCTCAAACACCTGCCCGGATGTAGACAGTTTGCACCTTTTAAAAATTGTGACACCATACAGTGTTTCCCGATAGACAGGCCCCCGATCAAATCATGGAATGCAGAGATCGCGGCTGCATAAACCCTTAAGGTGCTGACTGCCCTCCAAAAATGACTGGAGGGAATGGAGTACCACTCCCACTGGGCAGGTCTTTGGGTCAAGACCCCTGCCTTTACACCATAAAGAGAATAACCTCCATCTCTGCTGGTAATTTGCCCGAGTGGAGGGTGCTCTAGGATTACTCATGGTCTCCAACACAGACTTACTCAACCTTTGAGGCAGGGGCTGAGGAGGGGCCAGGCCCACAGCCGGCCTGGGATGCCATATTCGACCCCCCACTTGCGAGAGATGGTCTGCCCTGACTGGCAGAGGCCAGGGTTGGCCGTGAACAAGGCGCAGGAGGGCTGGAAACCAATGTATCGCTGGCCAACGTGGAGCCACTAACAGCACTCGGTAGGAGCCCTGGCGTATTCTCTCCAGTACCATTGGAATCAAGGGTATTGGAGGGAAAGCGTACAACATTCCTCCCGGGCCACTCGTGCATTCCATGATTTGATCGGGGGCCACCCAAGGCTCTGAAGTCTCTCTCCAGGCATAGCTGTGTGTGAACCTCTGCAGCTGACCCCCGTGTCCTACTTAAGGCCCCCCGAGTCCTTGAACCTCTGAGGTGGGGCGCCTGCGTTGGGCCATCCTATTTGCCCCTGACTGGAGTAGACGTTCCCCCTGATAGTGCCCAGGCTGGGCCGGACGTTGCCCGCTGAAACCCCGGCGTGTGTTACCCGACCAGGGTTTCTGACGTCCCCAGACACGTGTATGTGTTTGCTGACTACTTGCCGTTCCAACTGTGGGTGGATTAATTTCTTTTTACACCCTCGTGAGCACGCAAAGACTCCTGAGCTTTAACCAGCACGGACTGTGAGTCGGGATGGAACACCTTGGCTGGCAGTACCGGCATATTTATGAGCTCTGCCCTCACACCCTCAGGGAGGGCAGTCTGGGCCGGCCAGATCTGCCTGCGAGGTAGAATCACCGATGACATGGCAGAGCCCACGTCACTCGTCATCTGGGCAAGGGCAGACATGACCATATCCATAAGGTCCTTGGTGTCCTGATAACCTGCACCAACAGTCTTCCTTACAGTAGCTAAAAGAACCGCCAATGCATTTCCAGACCGAGCAGCACGAGCAGACGCATTATAGGCCATAACAAACAAGGCGATCAGTCCTGTCACACTCCCTCCGAGGGCAGTGTGGGTCTGCAGTCAACCTCGGTGGTCTAGCGGAAGTCAGAGCAGCCATCTCCCTTTCTACAGGCGGCACATCCCCCAACCCGAGCTCCGGTGGGTATGACGCCCTAGCCAGCTTCCTGCAACCTGTGTTAAACTGACAAGGTTTGCTCGGAGTATCCCAGGTTTTCCTCAACATTTGGCAGAAATCATCTGTCGCAGGGAGGGACACCGTGGGCCGGGACTGGGTAATACTGGCCCAGACCCCATCGGCTGGGCTAGCACCTTGCACCGGGATTGTGAGCTCCACAATTTTCGCAGCAGTAAGAACCTTCTCTGTCAGACCACTGTACTGGCGACATCAGTGCCATCACATCCTAATGTTGAATCCCCTGCGTAGGAGGTAGCACCACTGTGCCCACCCTCAGGGTTCTCCTGGTCTTGCCCAACCCCAAGGAGGGAGCCTTGAGCATAAAGCGAAATGGCGTCAGGATGCCTTTGCGCCTGAAAAGAAGGCAGGTGATCAAGTGAGGCCTCCGCTGAGCCGACGGCCTCAGCCTGCCGAGGGTGGGTTTCGAAGCTGTTCACTGTCAGGCCAAGAATGGCTGCCAGAAGCTGGGTGTACACGCTCTCCTCCTCTACAGAATCCCGCACAGGCGAACTTGGAGGGAGCGTGGGGGAGTCATCAGCGTCTGCGGTTCTCCTCTTGTGCTTATGAGGAGGCTTATGGGACGACCTGTGCTTCCTTCCCGAGGACTTACCCTCTGGTTCATAGGACTGCCCTCCATGAGTGGAAGAGGAGTCGGTCAGTGACACGAGTGCTGCCTGCAGGCCACCCCTACGAGCCCTCTCCTCGAGAGGCAAGTCGAGTGCAGCGGGGCATGGGTTCTTGACATCTCCCAGGAGATGAGCCCTGCCTAAACACCCAGGGCACTCCCGGTGGCCATCACGTGAGTCCATGGCCGCGCCCCAAAAGATGCACATATGGGATGCCATCTCGGCAATCAGGACACTCACGCCTCAATATGCCATAAGCATGTACAACAATAGCAGACAATAGCCAACGGGATCAAGGCAATTGCTGCCAAGCTAGGTGGAGCAGTCACCACACTGACCACAACGCCGTTTGTGTATTGGCCCCAGCCTGCTGCGAAACAGTGGCCAACGGACTGAGAAAGCAGTTTTTTTATTTTTATTTTCAATCGATAGTAAAGTAACCTAGGCACTGCAACTAAATTGTATGCATACATTATATAACAAGGCTCATGGATTTATCATCATAAACAAAAGTAATAACTTCACCCACAGACCCAGCACAATTTACGCGAACGGGGGGGTCTTCACGGTGGAACAGAAATTAATGACTGCCCCTGGCAGCCACGCCCATGGAGTTATCTTAATAAACAAACTAACTATTTTCACAAACCTAGCACAACCCACGCGAACGTGGGTGGGGGTTTTCACGGGCGGAATAGAAATTAACGACTGCACCTTGCAGTCATGCTCATTGGAATTATCTTAATAAACAAATTAAATATCTCACACACAAGCCCAGCACAATTCACGCGAACATGAGTGGGGGTTTTCACGGCGGAACAGAAATTAAGGACCGCACCTGGCAGTCATTCCTATTGGAATTATCTTAATAAACAAATTAAATATCTCACGCACAAACCCGGCACAATTCACGCGAACTGGGTTGGGGTAACTATTTAACAAACAAACCCTGCACAATTCAAGCGGACGTGCGTGGGGGTTTCACGGCGCAAACCCCGACTGCTGCTGCAGAGGGGAGTCAGCCTATCACTTCAGCCTTGTGTTTTTTAGTGCATAACTTCAGAGCCTATGATAATCAAAATAAAGCATATTCAAAACAGGGTAGAAACGTTTCGTCTTCCCGTGCTTCACGCTCGTTCATCAGTACTTTTCTCCTGCACACACAAGGTGGTTAACTAGGGAAAAAATAGCGAAAAACTTTAACGGAAAAATTGCAGTCCTCAGGGGCTTAAAGCGCCTGCACAATTAACGTGACGGATTTTAGATTTCCCAAGTTTCAAACTTACCGGGTCTCACGGAAAACTGAAGCGAGAAGGCAAAAGAGGAAGAGCCATGTCCTTGCATCCGCTTTATGTGGCAGGACCTGCCTCCAATCAGTCACAGGTGACAATTTTGATAAAAGGGTCTCACGACAAGTAGCTGAATGGCATCATTCGTAGTAAGACACCGTGGTGAACGTCAGAGAAAGGTCCAAATAGATCTGCTCAGTGGCGCAGGGGGAACATCAAAGAGGAGAGATTTGCCTCTGCATCATGGGCGCCATCAGACACGCCCTAGTCCGTGACGTACCGGATGCAGAAATATTCTCGTTTACTAGTATTGTTAGCATTGTGGCATCACGAACGAGCACACTCGCATTGTTTAGCAAACATGGAAGTGTAAGTTATTAACCCCCCCGATGATTCTCTATATGTGATCTTTAAATTACACTCCTCCTGACATCTGGGCAACAATTATTCTTTAACAATAATAAATATATATATCGTTTATATTATTATTATTATTTTAGATTAGTTCGTCAATTTTTAACCTTATAAAGAAAAACACCTTGTATATACATTTTCATTTTTGTATTTTAAAACAAAAATCTTAATTACAACTCGGTTATTTTTTCTTTTTTTTGTTTCTGAAAACAAGAAATCAAATGAACCAAATATATAACATCGAACCATCAGATCTGAATGACAGAAATACAATGTGACAATCTTTTTATTTCAATATTCAGAGGAAATCAGGCCTACTAGTAAATAAGATTGAAGATGCTAGGTAGTATAAACTAATAACTGATAACCCAAACCCTGTAAAACTATAAATCAAGAGGACATTACAGGCAGTTCAAATAAAAGAGATAGAACCTTTATTGATCTGGGAACTTCATAAGATCGCTCCATGTAACATATAACACCAACAACGTGGAAAACGCATGTACAGTAGGCCCTAGAAAAAATACAAGTTCAATGTTATTGCTTAAGAACAGATTCCTTCCAACTAACTATTTACGAAAAATGCAATCAATAATTTATAATATAAAGTAAATTAAATTACATATCGACCAGCAACGAAGTTGGAGTCATTTTTGGAGCCCTACCCAAAATAATGAATTGTAACAACAACCAACATTTGTCATACATAGCTAAACAAGCAAATTAAAATGAAATACCAACACAACTGAAATGTTAATGTTATTGCCTATTAACAATATTGTGAAAATTACGTATAGGCCCCCCATAATCATTCAGGTAATCAATAAGTCAGTGACTGTAACAGCTATTTCAATGACATGTGTGTTTTCGTGTATCCGTGTTCAACGCCATTCATGTTAAGTAAATGGAAAAACCTCGGACACGAGAAGTTAATGGAGCCGTGCACTTCTTTAATAGGTCCCTGCTACTGAGCCGTTTGTTTCACTACGACTCCTTTCAGCTGCTCACCCCTCCCTCTCCAGCAAAAAATAAATACATAAAACGGCTAATAAAACGCTTGAGGAGGCCTTTTGAAAAGAGAAAACTTAAATTTTTTTAGAACATGGTATAAATATAATTATCAGCCTTTGATTGATATCCAGACACATTCCTGTTCCCCACTTGTATTGGAGTGAACGGCGATATCTACTTTTGGGACTCCATGAATTGACGGACCCGTCCACAGCCCGCTAAAACGGGTGCAATACCAGGCTTGGCCGCTGAGCACCGGTGGATTGCGGAAGTATGCACTGTTCCTGGGGGCCTGGTCTAATCTCACGAATGATCAGTTTTTCCAAAGGTTTATGTCATCTTAGCCCTTCAAAATTCTGAGGGGCGTTTCCTGGAACACTTATTCGGAACAAGGGGAAGGTTTACGTCAAGTACACGTTAGCTGCTCTCGAACCTCGTGCCGAGCTGCTGAACGCAGCATTTGTAAGAGGCAAACAACAGGGTAAAACTGTGATGTTATTAGTTCTTCAACACTATTTTTGTGACCGTGACGTCGTTTGGCAACGCTAAAAAGAATGCATATCCCGCCATGTTCCGTGTTCACATCGCGGAAATATGGCGAAAAACATTTTTGCGGCGTCGGAAAAGCTCTCCAAGTCGACACGACACTCATGACGCTCTTATGATTCTACTTCTCTGCTCGGCAACTGGGGCCAGAATTTTCGATATACAAGAGTTGACCAGTTGGTGACATATGGTTTACTGGTGACGCACATGAAAATGGCTGAACATGAGAACTTTTTACTCAATATAAATAATCAATCACATTGATTGAGTTGTAACGTATGTTGGGCATGACTTTGCTCAGTTTATAAACGTGTGTGCTGGTAAACCAGCTCTAGATAAGGGCCAAGTGTTAGGCTTACATACACTGGCAATACATAATGTCCTTCTCATAATAAAAGCAATCAAAGATAGTAGGTGGTAGCTACAGAAAATAAAGCTTCACACTTTGAAACTGATCCCACTAGTTCTGTTTAGTCTGACTGGTTTTTATCCGGTACAAAAAAACTTGCTGTGGAGAACTATAGATGAAAGTCGCTATCGGAACAAGCGTAAGTAACCTTAGTGTCGCGACATGACGAGCGCCCCGTTATCACCAGGACCATGACGCGCCTGTTAATCATCGTCGTTCTCACGTCATATGCGCCCCTCAACGTTATCCAATCAGCGTCGACTAAGCCCAGTGGTTACTGCTCAGAAAGCATAAGGGACTTCTTGTATTAGGGCCCAGAATTTGTTGGTGCTACTGCCCCTGATTGAACCAGGCAACTTCTAAACACGGTCCGTGATTGTAATTTGGCATAAATACTTTCGAGTGAGGCTATTTGAGAGGAAGGATTCTAAAGGTAGAGAAGGGGGTCCTATTATACTCGTGACGCGAAGACGGGTCACAGTTTGGACTCTGGGAAAGAAATTATAATGCATAAGTTTGTTTGCATTATTCAGTTATCTTATAAACAAGAAAGTAACCAATCACAATTTTTAGACATGTTAGCTGTATGGTTGTCTTACATACGTTTTGAATGTATTTGTGTTTTAATGATTATTAAGTAATAGAATCATTTTAAGTATGACATGTAGGAAACCGCTTACCTGGTAATCGCTACAAGAGAGGGTTTCCCGGTTATCGGTAGGGTGGTCTTAAGAATAAAAGGTTCCAAAAATTATTTATATATATGTGACATTGTGTTTAATGCAAACTGGTGATAAAATTGTAACTTACTATTTTTCCTCCATTTGCAATAATAAATTCCCAGAATGCACATTGCCATGATGAAGCCCACTACACAGCTTGAAATGATAGAGGACCTAACGCCTAATGAACTGTGCGGTCGGGGACTGTCAACAAAACAAAAACAGCAAAATGAATAACTCTGTATCATTAAACAAAACACTCCTCCACCAACTTCCATTCTTCTGTCTATCTTGAGGACGAATGCTTCACAAATTGTTTTACATATGAGGTGGCGTATAGGCAATTTTTTAAGCCCCTAGTTGGAGAAACGGCCATAGCCACCCGTCAGCCATGCGGTCCATTGCAGGACATCGTTGTCCTCGCAATGCATAGCCAACCTGGTCTATTATAGACCGATCCTTTAACAAATAGGAAAAGAGTAAAGCACATCAGCATATGAATTTTAACAATTGTATGAGGCATACGCAATCCGCGTTACGCAAAAGGGATGGTCGCACAGTGTGAATGTCTGATGGAAACAAGCGGAATGCTTGGGTGGTGAGAATGTGCGCGCATTTCAGAAGCAGCAAAAAGATACGCACAATAATATATTTTTTCTAGCTTGTCTAGTTTGCCGTGTGTCTGCTGGCACAAATGCTGCCGTGTGAGCGGATCTTTCCATAATAAATCAACACCACACACACACACACACACACACACACACACACACACCAATACACACACACAGACACACACACACAGACACACACACACACACACACACACACACACACACACACACACACACACACACACACACACACACACACACACACACACACACACACGATAGCAGTCAACTAAGCTACTTAGCACATAAGCAGTCGCTCCATAAATTTGTTATTCAGTGTTCCGTGTATTTATGCTTATTATTCTTTTTCTATTGACCAAACGTATGACTATCTTGTGTTTTTGTGGTTTGGCATCAGCAGCAGCACTTGCTTCAACTACGAGCGTAAAAGTGCGGCTCCTTTCAATGGAAAAGCAAAATCGCAAGAACGTTATAGGAGCTGTAAATATTTTGGACAGCGTTGCGTTTTGAGCTATTCGGCGATTTTGCATCTTAGTTATATATTAATATTATTATAATTATATAGTTATAGATTTATATTAGTAGTATTATATATTATATAATATATATAATTTCCAGCTTGGAATCACAGCAACTTTAATGCACACAACCAATAAAGTCACATGTGTTTTAGAATTCTTATCTATTCATGCTGTGTAAATCATTAACACACACTGACCAAATCGAAATTTTATTTGTAAAATTGCCTTGTCAATTTCAATATTCCCCGATCTAACCATCATCTTCAAAACACAAGCAGGTTATCTCCACGCGCCTTTGACCAGCTCACTTGTTGCTATTGGTACGATGCGTTCAAACATGTGACAGGTCGAGTTGGAGCAGGACATCAGAGGTCACGACCTCTGCTGGGTCTCCTGCATCCTCAGAGCAGATCTGATTGGTGCACGTGAAGGTGGAGTTTAAGGAGGAGCTCTGAGTGCTACAGGTCACGGTCACTTTACAGGATTCAGGACTGGGAGACACAGACGACACATTCAGGACCACTGGTGATACCTGCTCTGGAACAAGGAGATTTATATAGCATTAAAATACAAACAAAGAAACAGCTTGTATCAAATGTCTTTACTCTGTTTCAAACATACCTTGAACTGTGACGTGGTATTCAGCAAGAACTTCATCTTTTTGACCACTATCATCTAATGCTTCGTAAAGTCCACTGTCATTCAATCCTACATTTTTTATTTGCAATGAATAATTATTTGTTGAAAACTCTGCCCTTTTGCCATAGAAATTTTTTGTATTCCCTTTGCCATTATGTCTTATTATTCTTATTTTTTTAAATATCCATATTAACGGACCGGCGTCTTTCTGCGTTTGTAATTCCATGAATAAATCCTTTCCCTTGAGCAAAAAAACAGTAGACAAATTAAGTTCTGACCCTGTAAAAAACAAGAAAGGATGTCAAAATTAGTGTGTGTGTCTAACATTTATTTGTCTCAGCTATATATGATGTTCTAACACAATGTCACATTGAAATAGTGCAATCTAAAATCATCCCTTCTCAAACACAGACATTACCAAAATAATATTGAATACAAGGGTTTTAAACTGAGCATACCATTGCAAAGGGATTAATGCAACAGGAAACACAGAAAAAATATTTTTGTTCGTTAATGCGGATGTTGCAAAAAACGGATGACGTTAATTGTAAAACTATTCCCTTATAACAATGAAAGCAATGGGCTACAAAATACCACGAAAAATGGTAGATGTCTATGTATAACATGGACTAAAATTAAGCTGCGCTGTTGAACCCTGCAAATGAGTTAAATGTTTTACCTTCTAGGGCTACGAACCAATAATTAAGAAAATACAGAGCATGAAGAAATATAGAGCAGAGATACATGTTAGATAGGCTACGGATCCTTTTCCTCGAATGAGGAAACTGGAGACGCAACCCAGTCTCACGAAAATACATGACACTGTCACGTCACGTCATTTAATCTATTCATTCGTGATCTGGGACACGTATTTTCAGTTTTTTCGGCCAAGCTGTACTTCTACTAGATTCCATTTGTTCTAAATTAGTGTTATCATTTCTCTGAAGTGCTTTAGCTATAATCTAACAGTGCATTGGCATGAAAGAAGAGCCTGACTGTGCCTTTTTTTCTGAAGTGCTTCCTGTGTTGACACATGATTTTAGCTGCATTAGTTCTTAACATAAATCATTTTTAATTAATTCCAACGCCATACAACCTGGCCAATGTTTGTAATATTTGGATCAATATATATATATATACTTATTTGAAAATCCATTGATGCGTTTTCATGTGTGAAATGTCTGATCTCAGATAGCGTGCGTGCGTGCGTGCGTGCGTGCGTGCGTGCGTGCGTGCGTGCGTGCGTGCGTGCGTGCGTGCGTGCGTGCGTGCGTGCGTGCGTGCGCGGTGGTAAGTGCGGGGGTAAACCCAGCAGCAGTAACCCCTCTAAAGGTGTGTTCCTCAATCCTCGGACGCCAGGCTTCCGAGTCGAAAGTCGAAGGTCTCCCAGCTTTCTTGCGTTATTTCTCGGAGGCACGCCCCCTTTTCGTCTTCATCTTTCGGAAATCTGAGAGTAGACCGAGAGCAGTGATGACGCTCTCAACAAAATGGCTGCGCCCGTGAAGAGATTTGTTTTTTGTATTTGTACCACGATGGTCATTTTAATGTCGATTTTAAATGCTCTTACACACTTGATTACATTGGTACTTTATTCCGGTCACCAATTTATACATTGCACGTGCGTGCAAGCCGCACGGCAGGCATTAATTTCCTCTCTAATTGAGTGAATCTTATTCTCAAAAATCCATGAATTCACCTGCCACGATCGAGGAGCCTGTGGTCTGAGTCTGTTTCTGAGTCAGACTCTTCACCGTGTCAAAAAGAAACTTGGGATTGTTTCTATTCAGGTTGATGACAAATGGAAAAAGTAGGTGTTCCTGGCAATAGTCAGCGCACCCTTATAGGTGAACAGACTGTTGTGCCATGCAAGATGAAAGACCTCAAGTTTAGTCGAGCGCCATTTGCGTTCAAGGATCCTGCAGCTTCTCTTCAGAGTGCGTTTCTGCATTAAACCAGGGAGCTGGTTTTTTCAATGTTCGTTTTTTAATTGCGAGCGACTGAATCAATGGCAGCAGACAAGGCAATGTTGAGGTCAACGGTAAGGCACTCCACAGAACCACTATAGTTACAAAGAGGTGCAAGTGAACCGGGTAACTTATCTGCCATTGCTGTAATAGTTGCAGGTGTGATGCGGCGACAGCTGAAAGTAGCTTGCTGATCGTCGCAGGGGCAGGATACCACCAACCTGGAAATGAGTAAAAAATGGTCTGATAAAGCTGAGGTGTAGGTAAGAGACCACTAGCTGTGAAATGTCTACACCACGGGTCAAAAACGAGATCCGCAGCGTGTTCTCCACCGATGTGGGTTGGGGTTGCCTGGACGAAGCTGTATGTGAGCCAAGCGTATCTGTAATGGCACAGAAAAAACCCATTGTGAGGCATCCTAATGGGGTGTATTCCACATGAATGTGAAATCTCCCAGATTAGCTAAATATATTGTCTGAATATGTAGCCAGAATTCAGCCCGGCAAACCTCAGAAAAACTCATCAATAACGAAGGGAATAGACGGTCGCGACGGGACGCGTATACCTTCAAAGCTAAACTAAAAAGAATTTGGAACTCGGTTTTCTCTTTCACGGAGCTGAGGTGCAGAAACGTAAGCACCACAAAGGATATCTGAAATAACTATCTATTATCTTGGCTTAAATTAAGCTTAGTTTAGAATAATCATGGGCATACTCCACCACCTTTTTTTAGTGCTTCTCTAGATAAGTTGGGTTTAACATATATTGGTGGAGGTATGGCTTCAATTAGGGCTAGAAACTCATTGGTTATAACAAATTCCACAGAGGCCCAGATGTCTATCTCTATTTTCAATAATTAGATCATGGACCCAAGAGGCGCTTCTAGCTGAAAGCGACCCTTATTCATAAAACCTATTCGAGAGTGCTTCCATTGTATTAATTCAGAGAGATGTCCGGCTTAACACTCAGCTCGAAGGCGGTCATGGGATTTGACGTGGTTTTCGCATCATACTGGTCTGGCACTCGCCTAATGGTTATACACCTCGAGACAGCGCGGAGCCGCACCACCTATACATATAGGTAAGCAATTATTTTCAGAGGGAGTCTGGTTAAACACTCAGCCTCTGAAAAAGATTGGTGTCATGTAATACTGGTTGCAGCTAAAACATCTGCTGTTCTAGACTCGCACATACATAAACTATCATGTTGCTAGCGAGGTTTGCTAAACTCCTCTAGCAACTTCTAGCGCTCTGTGGCATCACTGAACGTCACTCCTGGCTATAAGACTCTATCGTAGTTTAATTTGACATAATGTGAGGGCCTAGCCACAGAGGAGATAGTAGGCGCGTCTCATCATAAGCAACGCCAAGGAGCGAGTCCCCACAGTGGAGGGCCAGTTAATTCTAAATGAATCCAAAACACTGCATCAAACTTACTATCGCGCGAGCCAGCGATTTAGAAGACAAGTCTACTGAATAATTAGCACCCTCATACCAAATATACCACCTATTCGCGTACGAGGCCAAAGACGAGAATTTAAACATGCGACACAGTCTTTCTAGGGCGAAAGCTCACAAAGCCTACTATGTTGCTTTTAGTGACTCGGTTTGTCCTCGACGCTAGGCATCCGTTGGTGCCGACATGAACTACACTGTTGTCGAAACTAGTCTGTCGGTGTTTGGTGCATCTGGTCAACTTACTCAAGTGGTCTTGACCATGTCAGCACCCTGAGATTAGCTTCAATCGTCGACGGAAGCCCTGGCCTCCGGGTAACGCAAATAACTTTCGGAGGCGTAAATGTAGT
>OLKM01000805.1:0-82500 GCA_900291075.1 Melanogrammus aeglefinus
TGCGGAGAGATTGGTGTCCATTGGCTGAGGAGATGGTGCTCAAAAGTGGGTGGTTGTAAGAGGTCCATACATAGAGAATTATCCACTCCGATAACACCAAAAGCTGGGCCATAATAACATCAATTGTAACTATTCAGTATAACGAGAGGATGAAGCATTATAAAAGGGCAATCCGACTAAAACGCAACATTAGCAATAATACTGTTACAACAGTTGTAGGACGACCGCCGCCCGTACGTCCACTGCCACTCATCTCCTCCACTAGAGGGCAGTCACGGCCCGAGGATGGAAAGTGACAGCGCTAGGGGTTATCTATCTCCGAGTTATAAAGTGGGAGGGGTTACCTCCTCAGACTCATAAAGTGGGAGGAGTTATCTCTCTCTGGGCCATAAAGTGGGAGGGGTTACCTCCGAGTCATAAAGTGGGAGGAGTTATTTCCTCTGAGTCATAAGGTGGGAGGGGTTACCTCCTCAGAGTCATAAAGTGGGAGAGGTTTTCTCATCTGAGCCATAGTGGCTCATGGTTACGTCTGTGGCGGCTTTAATGAGATATATTATTTGTGGGATTTATCCGCTCATCGAACGCTCTCTAATTTTGCATATCATTGGAAAACCCAGCCATGTAGGCGTCTCATTAATTGGTCTTGACCAATATAAATGTAGTTTGTTTTATTTTTCTAGTCATCAGTAGTAATATCAGATATAATCACGTGGTCTTCTGAAAGAGAAAGTGACTCTCCTCCCGCGTGGGTTCAGACGAGGCGACGCGGGCGGGATTTCGGTTTACTTTGCCTGAACATTTATCAATTACTGCTGAAGTCTCATGTGACAAGATATATAGACACTTTAGGTCCTCTTTTACCCGGAAACAACGTAGATGTGGTGGAGTGTGCGTGCGTGCGTGCGTGCGTGCGTGCGTGCGTGCGTGCGTGCGTGCGTGCGTGCGTGCGTGCGTGCGTGCGTGCGTGCGTGCGATGCAAGTGGCCCAATATATTCCCGTTGGTCAAATCCGATCCTCACTGTTGGTGACAACCTCATTGAAATCAATACGATAAGAACGCATGGATCGAAAGAGCGCTTGTTGTAGTCCAACTTCAGTGAACTGTAGTTCCGCGCTAGAGACGCTTGGAGGTCAGCGATACTGGCCGTCGCGCAATGACGTCGTTTAGGAAAAGTGGAGTCGAATTCATTTTGACTTTGACGTTCGAAAGGAAGCACCTATTCATCTCTCCTTGACCCGATGACGGTTTCCACAAAGGTTAAGTAGGCATGAAGGTCAGGAGATTTGACTATTCGTAGAGGTCGTCCTGCTCTATAAACAGCTTCTGATTCACACACTAAGCCTTTTTATTCTCTTTAATGATTTATTCTCTTTTATTCTCTATCATGATGACATCCGATTATACGGAAATCGCTGGAACAAGTTTGTACACCAGTTTTAAACTTTACAGGGCAGACCAGTCCGCCCATTTAATCGGATTCGTTTGTTTAACTTTGTGACTCATGTACATGTTGTATATTCATGTAAAGGTGCAAGGCTGCCTTTGTTGAGAAAGCATCCAATTTCATGGTTGTTGAAAAGTCAATATTTTTTATAGCAATAAACTTCAAACATCAGATGTAATATTTTGGCAGTGACTGGTTTATTAAAAAGTGTATTTATTTACATTCTTTGAACTCATTTTAGTTCTCTACTTAACAGTTAGTGCAAGTTGTGACATTATGTGCATTTTAAGAATAATTCTTAATGTCAGCTTAAATACAATATTTGAATAGTTTGGTGTTATTAATTTAAATAACATGACAATGTTCATTAGTGTGGTCTATAATACAAACCATTTTCTTTCTTCTACAACACAGTGCAGTTGAAAGGTCATTTCATTGAACCTTTGCACCCCGTCCTGTGAGGAGGTATAAACATTGGGTCAAAGGTCGTCAGACTGCAGTGAACCCTGCTAAAGTGCTCTGCATTACTAACTATTGCATCAGCAGAGCGACGGTCCCCTGAGCCGACGTCCACCACACGCTGGATCCCAACGTCTGCACCATCGCGCCCAACCTCCATGACCCCACCGTGACCCCTCGACCTCCTCCTCCGCCCAACGGCGACGCCTCCTCGTCCGCGCTGCCCCGCCCACCGGCCAACGCCCCTTCATCCGCGGCGCCGTCCTGTACATCCTGCGGCCCCCGGGGTTCACCGAGTGGAACGTGAACCCCGGGGGGGCGGGCGTGGCGGCGCCGTCCCTCACGGGGCCCCGTGGGGCCGTGAAGCTGGCCCTGTAGACGGAGTCCTTCTCCATGGGGGGCCCGGTGGTCAGGGGCCGGGGGCGGGGCTTACAGCTCAGCGAGCGCTGGGCCGCCTTGGGCGTGTACGAGGCGCGGCCGTGGTGGTGTCCGGAGCGCAAGAAGGGCCCCGGGGCCGCGCTCCAGCTCCTGCGGCGGCGGGGCCACGGGGAGCCGGCGGCACAGTGGTCCAGCCTGAGAGTCCATCCTTCATGGTGGAACCTCACGGAGGACCTCACGGAGGCCTCCGCGGGGGGCCGGGCTTGCATCCAGGCCTCCCTGGCGGGCCGCGCCCCCGGGGGCCGCTGGAACCCGCGGTGCTCCCCGAAGTGGGCCCGGGTGGTGGAGAGGAGGGCCATGTCCCCCTCGGGGGCCATGGCCCCCTCGGGGGCCCGGTACTCCCGGCTCTGGGGCTGGAGCCGGGCTGGGAGGGGCCAGGCCCGGAACTGGTCCCTGAACTCTGTGGTGCTGGCGAAGGAGACGGGGCTCCTCTCCCAGGCCGCCGCGGGCTTGAAGGACCGGGCCGTCTCCGAGGGCTGGCCCCTGAAGCCCGTGTGGCTGGTGTAGACCTCTCGTCAGAGGGGGCCCGGGGCGTGGTAGGCGGGGTGCCGGACGGGCCAGGGCCGCGCGGGGGACAGGTACTGGAGCTGTCGTGCGGCGTGCCGTCTAAAGGGCAGGCACTTCCCGTGGCGGCCAGGGCGGGTCTGCAGGTCTCCCCTCCCCTCACCGCGGGGGCCCGGGGCAGCAAAGCTGTCCCTGTCGGTCGTGGCGAACAGCGCTCTGTTGACTTTGAGGTTGTCACGTGGGCGGAAAGGGTGGACCCTCGCCGGGCTGTCCCACGCCTGGAAGTCTTCTGTTGGAAGGACAATGGCGTCGTTTATGAGTTGATGTACAAACCACAAGTCGTTACGCTACACACGACGCGGCACCCACCTGTGTACACCGAGTGAGACGCCATTCCTGCCTTCAGAGGAGGGCGTTGGTCTGTCTCGGACCCGAATGGTTGCGTGAGCTCTCTGGTTCCCGCAGGCTGATCTGTTGACGCACGGTTCACATCAACCCACTGTGTTCATAGTTCACGCGACATTCAGGGCATTTGGCTCAGGAGGTAGAGCGGGTTGGCTGGCAACCTGAAAGTTGCCAGTTCAACCTCCGGCTACTCCTAGCTGAGTGTCGAGGTGTCCCTGAGCAAGGCATCTCACCCTAACTGCTCCCGACGAGTTGGCCTACTCCTTGCATGGTTGACACACCACCGTCGGTGTGTGGATGAGTGAATGTTAGGCAATAGTGTAAAGTGCTTTGAGTGGCCAGTGGTAAAAAAGGCACTGTATAAATGCAGTCCACTTACCATTACTCGTCAAACTGCCTCTTTGGTATTGAACTCTTTTAGAGACCGCAATTAGTTACCAGGCTTTAATATGCAATAAATCAACTGGCCGTATTAGTTTAAATTGTACAAGGCTCCTACCTTCGAGCGTACCTGACCGTGGGCTCATCTGTGGGCTGGACTTCATTTCTGTGTTTTTTACTGGGTTGAACAGAAGGCAAGCAGAGCCCAACTTTTCCCTGGCTGTCTGGGAGCAGGACAGGTGGCTTTGGTCGCTCTGTGTTCTCGCAGTGGTGCCTTCTGAAACAACACACACACACACACACACACACACACACACACACACACACACACACACACACACACACACACACACACACACACACACACACACACACACACACACACACACACACACACAGGTAGTCCAGGTCATATCTTAATCCCTGCGTGTTTTTATAGCCTAACAATCGCGTTTGAGAATTATTATCAAGGACAGACGTCTCGCATCAAAAAGGATTATCAAATATTGGAGGCTGTACCGTATGTTTGCAGACGTGCACACGTTTGATCGCGGTTCCTGACTGGTACGTGTTTCAGACTTTCTGCCCGGATAAATCGCTCCCACAAAAGCCATTATTTTATAAACATGAGCTCACCTCATTCATGTCGTAGCTCGCTGTAGTGTTACCTAATCGTTTGCCACATCAACGCTATCGGACGGGGAGCGTTGATGGGCGGCGGCGGTCTGACATTTCAACGCTCTCTTATTTACTCTCACTGCTGCGATTCATCAGCGGCAGAGAGCAGCTTGGTGAATAATTGAGGACCAGTAAGAACACGAGTCGTGGTGAACGTATCGCTTCTAAAAATACACCAGCGCGTCTGTCTCTTCGCTGCGTGATGCCGGGCGCAGCGGGCGCAGCGGACGCAGTGGACACAGCTTGCGGTGATGAGGGCGCATTCAATGTATGACATATTGGCGGTGATTAAAGATATGGGTTCTTTGGATGTACGGAGACGATGCGTTTGTGTTGCTTTTTCATTGGGTGTTTGCTGCACATGTCATTTTACAATTCATGACGTAGCATGTATCGTGCACATATTCACCCACAGCTGCAGATTTGGCAGAAACACCAGCTCATGATGTCTCCCTAACTCACAAATCATCCATGGGATAAAATAAATCAATCCCGACCGTGCCGTGAGCTTGTGATATCTCATCACAGGGAACAACACGTGTTGTTTATCTCGGGTAACCAACCAAGTCTGCGGGACGCCGATTTGGAACGTTCCCCCTGGAGATGACTCAGTTGGAATCATTTTAAGGTAAAGTTACTCCACCTTAAAGTGGCTCAACCTTAACGTCACTCCTCCTTAAATAACTCCACCTTAAAGTGACTCGACATTAATGACTCGACCTTAAATTGAAGTAAACCATGAGCCTCTTTTATTTTTGGGAGGTAAAAAAATATATACAAAACTAAATACTTTTCCACGTCCAAAATATTGTGTTTATTTCGTATTGACTTACTCATATTTATCACACTTCAATTCGGTTAAAAGTAAGCAATTCCAGTAATACATGTTGTGTCCACACGGGGACGTCTGTTGACAGTAAGTGAAAACCGTTCAGATATATATATCTGATCAGGTTACCTTTTGTTTTTTTGTTCCTATACAAACCTAATACGGTTATACTGGATTTAATAGAGGGTTTACTAGCCTACCACGTCATGTGTTTACAGTGCCTTGAACAAAGAAAAAAGTGAAATAAATTTTAAAAAAAGTGGTTCCATGTATTTCTTGACCATGCACCTACACTTATAATATATAAGTAATCATATAATATATAACCCCATGAAACAAATACTTAATTGATTCGTTCAACTCGTCACTTGTAGTTCCCCAAAGCCAATTATTAAATTCAAGGTGACCAAAGGGTGTCGCCATTTGGTTACATTAGCAACATCCGTGCTTGTGATAAATGTTATTTTATATATTAATATATATAATGTACAATCTGATATTACAAATAGGCTACAAATAACAATAATCAATTGCAAGGACCTTTGACCTCGTCCCCAGACCGTCTCACGTCAATGCTACCTCTCTGCTTGGTCTCTTTGTTTGTCAACCATGAGGTCGGACCAAAGCCAAACCACAAACGACTGGAAGCGTTCCCCATGTCGGAGAACTTCAAATGACAAGTTCACGCTCGACTCCAACTAAAAAAATCCTTTATCTCGTTCCAAATACATGCACCTTAATGCAAGAAAACGTTTTAGTTGAACAACCCTTCAGTGGTTGAACCGTGCATCCCAGTCGGAGCTGGAAACAGCCAATCCAATATGTCAATGAGCCCGGACACGTTTGTAGGCGTGTTATTGCTGGATGCAATCACCGACAGGAGCATATGTCTGCAGTATCCCCCATTCTCTCTCTCCCTCTCTCTCGCTCCTACTCTCCTTTCCCCTGGACGTTGCCGCATCTCACCGCTTTCTGTGTCATTTTGCATTTCATACTTTGGATAACTGCGCTTCGCCACATGAAGTGAAAGCGTGAGCAACAAGTTTGCGGGACGGACAGAAAGCCACACGGCACGGAGCGCCTCGTCTTGTCTCCTGGCTGCACGGAGAGGGGGGGATCTGTGTCACTCTGTGGGAGACCAGCCACTTAGCTGTCGCTGTCACCCAAAACCCAAGTCCCAGGACGTGACGCGTCGTGGTGGCGCAGGCACACGGCACACACGCGTAATTGCGCGCCGTCATTTCGTTACTCAGTGGCCGATGCATGCGTGTAGGTGTTTTCCTCTCTCTGCATAGTTTAAAGGTAGTTATAGTTGCATCGTGCGGACTGGAGCATCTTACTGCGTGCAAAAATGGAGAGAGAAGCGCCTCAGAAGCGGCAGAACCCGCGCCCAGCGGTGCTGAGCGTCTTCTCGTCTCTATGTTCCGTGGCGTCCATTGCGTTTTGCGTGTTTCTGAGTATCAACACGTCTGATGTCACCCGCCGGATTGTGGATTTGGAGAGTAGAATCGGCGAGCCCAATTTGATCCGTCCTGTGGGCTACTCGGTGGATGATTTTAACGTTTTGATTCGAGACAGAGTGGACGAGCTGCTGTCACAGGTGAGCCTGGTCCTATGCGCTGTTTACTTTGGGAATGTTGTATTGCATGCATGCACCACCATTACAGTTAACGGTAGTCTGCAGGGTTAACATCAGTGCGCCTGTCGCCCCACTAGTGCGTGTGATTGAATGCAAACAATTCTTGTTTTGACGTTTCAGCGCTCCTATGAAAACCTTGCGAAGATTCGGATTGCACGCCAAGCGGACACCACCGAGTGCAACTGCCCTCCAGGTACAGAACTAACGCCTTAACGTTCATTCATTCATTGCAATGAGGTTCAAACGGTTGTTTGTATCCGTTGGGGGATTTGCACTGTTTATTCTACTTTTCTGCAGGTGCGATAATGAATGAATGAAATTATATGAAATGGTGAATGCATAGTTTATTCTCTGCAACCGATTGCTGAGCCTTCGTGTGTTTACCGAAGATGTGTTATTTTTTTTTTTTTTCTTTTTTGAAGTGCGAAAGAATTACCTTATCAGCGGAGCCCTGGCTACTCAAAGCATGCACAGATTCACAGATGCACATGTAAGCTTTTCATCTCCGAACCTGAACGTCAGCCCTTTCACCGCCAGATGGAGACATTAGTTCCACGCTTTAATAAGGCATCTTGTAATAGGACACGATTGCGTTTTCACCGGGTGGTCAACGGTTTTTAAAAGAGCCCTTGAATTCCAAACGCAGCACACCGATTACAGCAGACTTCTAAATGTATTTTTTCCGATTTCAATCAAAAGTGTCAGAACTAGATTTCAATTAACCTTGAGTTCGGTTTGTCAACCGAATCCTATTGATACAAAAGCATTGATCAAATGCCTTATTGAATATTACACGCACAGACAAAGCACATGTAGAATCATCCAGGGATGATTTCACTGAGCCGGCACTAAACTTGCATCCCAGTGCAGCAAAACAAAGTCTACCTAAGGAGCTGCTCTCAGGATCAGGTTGCTGCGAAGTGGTGAGATTCACCTCCATATTCCATATGGTTCCCCAAGACAGGTCCTCAGCTGGTCATTGACATTTACACTCAGGGTGTTTAGCAGACGATTTTATCCAAAGCGACTCACAATAAGTACGTTTGTCAGAATAAACAGAAACAACAATATATCACTGTCGGTACAGCAAGGATCTTCATAGTGCCAAGCACCGACAAAGTACTATTTTTAAATGCAAGGACTTACACGCACCATACAATAAGTGCGTACATTAAGTGCCAGGACGTACATAAATAAGTGCGTAAGTCTTCAGTCCAGTGAACTCAGGTTAGAATCCAGCTCCATACAGAGCCGACACTCTGCAGTGCTCAACAGAACCCTTAGGTCCAGTGTGAGTGACCCTCGCCTGCCACTGGCTCCTGAGTTGAGGGTTGTCTGCTCTAATCACCCGGACAAACCGCTGGCATTAAGTGCGTCGAGCCCTCATAAGCGTGCCACGTTCTCTCCCAAATCCCCATCATGTGTCTCCCATTTACTCCCCCGCCCTCCCCCCAACTGTGGCAAGGCACAGTGCAGAAACCAAACGGAGAAACCAAACGAGGACGCTTCACGTCGACTGAAGCGCAACAACGCTACACCGAGGCACGGCCTGCTGGCTTTTGGAAACCGGCAAAGAGGGCGACCTCTCCATTAGTGTTGAGGCGGGTATCACTGCCATGTTGAGAGTGTTGTAATTGTTCCTGAGGTGCAGGGCCTTCCATGCCAAGGCCTGAGCGTAGTGTGTTGACGTTGGCCTGCAGCACGGAGACTTTTGCAGGCCAGGGGTATTTTTACTCGCTCTGAACGCCTCGATGGACGTGCTCCTGTTTACCCTGGCTCCTGCCACTGTGATAGCCACGGGCCAGGCGGCGATATGGCTCTGTTTCCCACAGAGCCCTCTGCGTTACCGTCAAACACGAGACCGCAGCAGAGGGGTGGCTAAACGCCCGACACGTCGCCTCTGTGGCTCCAGCTTTACCGGATGCTGTCGGATGTGTTTGAGCTTAAGAGTTTGTGTATGTGGTTTGTTGTCGCATTATTTTTGTTGTTGCACTTTTGCCCTCCTATGACTTGAATCTCATTGTCTGTCTCTTTCTCTCTCTCGCTCTTGCTCTCGCTCCTCTCTCTCTCACTCTCTCTCTCTCTTGCCCTCTCTCTCTCTCTCTCTCTCTCTCTCTCTCTCTCTCTCTCTCTCTCTCTCTCTCTCTCTCTCTCTCTCTCTCTCTCTCTCTCTCTCTCTCTCTCTCTCTCTCTCTCTCTCTCTCTCTCTCTTGCCCTCTCTCTCTTGCCCTCTCTCTCTCTCTCTCTCGCCCGCCGGTGGGGCTCTGGTGTGTTTGTCTCGTAATTATCGGACGAGTGGGGGGTAGTGGAGATGAAAGGGGGCCGAATCATGTGTGTGTCTGTCTGTGTGTGTGTGTGTGTGGCCTCGGGGCCCGTTGATGCATACGTAGCGTGGGGCCCGGTGTGTTTTAATGGAATTTCGCTGAATAAAAATGCTCGACTAGCATAACAACGCTTTCTCCCTGTTTACTCGCCCGGCGACTCACAGCGCTCTCTCCCTCTCCCCCTCTCGCTCTCGTTCTCGTTCTCTCTCTCTCTCTCCCACTCTCTGCCTCGCGTCGCTCTGCACGCTGACACACCGCTCCCAGGAACCACTCTGAAGGAACCGCAGAACTCCAGACGGCTGGATGCTCGCTTGAGAAGCGGCCATCGATTCAGATGAATAGGCATATGTCGCGTTTTTCCTTGCCAAGGCAGAAACTCGATTCCATTATTTATCTGGGAGAATTATTTGTGTTATCAATATAACCTTGTGTCAGTTATTTAAGGTGCCGGTTTCTGACTGGTGTTGCTGATACTTGATGGTTGTTTCTTATGATGTATGATTGACAGTCAATCCCTGGGAAGAACTTAATCCCTCCTCCTCTGTTGCCGCGGGACACTTCATTCGTCCCGTGAGCAGGCTAAGTCTCCCAGCGGCCGGGCGCATTAACAGTGGAGCCTATGGCCTCGGCTCTCATATCAGCCACACGGCCCACAACAGCCCATTAATTAGTCACACACAAAGACCCGCCCCGTGTGCGGTTTGAGCTGGGAGCCTATCAACGGGCCGTGTGATTAGCGAGCGCTAGCTTAAGTTAAGCAGACTCCCATCTCGCCATGGCAACCAGCTGGTTTGGGTTAACGAGGAAACCCACGGCCAGTACCACGGACATGGTGGGGAGACTGGGGCACAGTGGGAGGGCATCCTGGTCCAGCTTGTTTGAAAAAGGGTGTGTGTGTGTGTGTGTGTGTGTGTGTGTGTGTGTGTGTGTGTGTGTGTGTGTGTGTGTGTGTGGTGTGTGTGTGTGTGTGTGTGTGTGTGTGTGTGTGTGTGTGTGTGTGTGTGTGTGTGTGTGTTTCTGTGTGTGTGCGTTGGGATGTGTCTGAAGAGCAGAAACGGAAATGTTTGCAGTTTGATTGCCTGGGGGTTTGTTTTGTATCCATTGCTTGGGAAGTGGTTCTGAAAATGAGCATTCAATGCCGTGAGTACAGTGCTCTCGTTCGCCGTTGTACTTCTATTTATAGAAACGGAGAGTTCTTTGAAATGGCTGTGCCCTCAAACTTTCCCTTTGCTTTCATCTGAGGAGGGTTGGTGAATGTGACAGCACGCATCGCAGGGAGATGTGTTGCTGAATTGTCTACACATCCTTCCTTCGTTTTCCTTTTTGGGATTCGGTTTGGCAACCCGGCAGTCTCCAGTCGTCGCTTTGACGCAGCATATTCCTTCAGGGGGGGGGGGGGGGGGGGGGGAAGAGAGAGGAATAGCAACACACTGGGGAGGGAGGAGTGGTGGGCTTCTGTCAGAAGAGTGACACACTTGTTCATCTACTGTATCTTCCCCCCTGGGGGGAGCGTTCCAGAAATACGGCGGTAATGGCGTGACTTGTATGGGCATGACTTATACGTCCGATGTCCAAACGGCGCACTCCACTCATGTTGACAGCAACGCCGGCTACTCCGGGGAAAGAAAACACGTGAATGGAGGCCAGGAGAGGACATGAGCCACTCGCAGGAAAACCCACGCCGGAGCCGGGACCGGCCGCCATACCCGTCAGTGTGTCGGTCAGCGACTGTGCGTCTGGAGTCGGAGGCTTTAGGTTTACATTGAGGCCAGATTTATCCAAAGCAACTTACAATGAGTACATTTGTCCGAAGAAGGAGAAACAACAATATACCGCTGTCGGTACAGTACGGATGTTCGTAGAACCAAGTGGGGGGGGAGCTCTGTGCAGAGTCCAGGTGAACTCTGAACAGGTGAGTCTTGGGACTTTAGCGGAAGCCGGTGAGCGACTCTGTGGGGCTGACATCAGCAGGGAGCTCGTTCCACCACAGCGGTGCCTAAAAAGAGTTGTGGCTTTGATTGACCAAGGACCAAGGAATGCTGCCAGTCCGGTAGTTTCCGTGACGAGTTCCGTGAAGAGTGAGGGGTGGCCAACCCTTTTTTGTTAAACCAAAGCACCCACTCTGCTCTTTGTCCGACGTGCGGTCGGGCCAATCAAAACGCTCCGCTCTAACCCTCGGTGACGGCAGACATTTTTAACGAGTTTCATTTTCAATGTTTGTTTTCTTTTTTGAATTCCGTTTCACTTAGCTTCAGCCCTGCTGGCTGTCACGGCATGAGCAGCAAGGCAAAGTCATTTACATAGATTCTCTTTATGTTGAGATAAGCTTTGGGAAGATGGCAGTCAAGTAATTTATTCCCTTGTTCTGAAACATACGCTCGTTATTGACTTATAGTTGTTGTCAGGCAGGCGTTTGAATGCAGTTTTCATGTCATGGGCTCCTGTCATGTTTTGACATGAGGTCCACGTTGATTTGTGGGTCGCTATCGTGTCATCATCAGCGGCCTGGTCTGTCCCCTATTGTGGGACCAAAGGAAGAGTGACCTCTTGTTTAAATATAGTGTGGAAACGTCAGAGGCATCGGTCTGGGCGGCGGTGAGGTCGTCTCCGAGTCTATCGGCCTATTGAACGAGTTACTCAAAGAGGTCTTGTTTCGGCAGTGACACAGTGGCTTCCAGGGTCGTGACATTTGACCCTGTGCGGTTGGGACCCTCAGTTGCCCCTTCTTCTTCAAGGCCGCAGTGTCTCTCCACCACGCTTGTCTGCTCGTTTGGTGGCGGTGGTTGGTGGTCTCACAAAAGAGGGCTCACACACTCTGGGTATCAACGTGTTGGGGGTTCTCTCTCTCTCTCTCTCTCTCTCTCTCTCTCTCTCTCTCTCTCTCTCTCTCTCTCTCTCTCTCTCTCTCTCTCTCTCTCTCTCTCTCTCTCTCTCTGGTACTCTCTCTCTCTCTCTCTCTCTCTCTCTCTCTCTCTCTCTCTCTCTCTCTCTCTCTCTCTGTGTGTCTCTGTATTGAGGTGGTAGAAGGTTCCAGTCAGAAGCCTCTCTGTTGCGTGTGACCCCGGCCCTTCCCACGTATACCCCATCCGTCACGGTCCGCATGAAAAAAGCCCTGACGCCTCAAAGAGAGAGATGGGCTTCCCATGAAACATCCATGAACAGAAAAAGGACCGGGAACATGAGCAGGGCAAGAAATAGTTTCGGGACCGCATTTTCTAGTTTTCTGGGTTGAAACCTTGAGAGTATAATCAGAGCGCCTTATTATCGCTCCGATGGCCCGTATACGATGTCTCCCGGCATCGGGGGGAGGACTGCAGAAGGAAACGATCGCCAGAGTTTCCCTTGCCTGCGACTCCATCGCCTCCTGAAGGTCAGCCCATGGAACTAAACATCAGGTTTCCCCACGCGCTGCCAGTCGAGCCAAACTCGTCGTCCCGGCCCGCTGATGGAGGGAATCACCCCCCGTCCCCGGCACACGACTGATGGAGGGAATCACCCCCCGCCCCACCCGCCACCACCACCACCGCCCTCCTCGCCTGCCGGGGATAGCTCCTTGTTTCCAGTGGAAGCTTTCCCAAAAGTCCATATCAAGAGCGAGGGCGCGTCGAAGGGGACACCACTACTGCCGCCGCCGGCGTCGTCGTCACGGAAACCCCCCGACGAGGAGGGTGGGACGGGGGACAAACGTGTCTACCCCTCGTCCCACCCCCCCCCCCCCCACCCCAATCTCCCAGTCTGTGGTCTGTGGCTTGGCACCCCTGGAGGTTTTCTGCCGCAGCATGGTTGTGGGGGTGGCGGGAGAGGGGGTGGTGGTGGTGGTGGTGGTGGTGGTGTTGGGTGTTGAAGAGTGGGGCACAGATGCTGTCGATCTGCTCTCCGTCAAGCTCATGGGAGCGGGCACTTAGGACTGCAGAAAGTTGTGCGAGGTGGTAATGGTGCCAGTCCGGGCCTGACATGAAACGAATGGCGAATAAACGCAGGAATAAACGCACATGAGCCTCCACATACACACCTGTATTGGCCCCTCAGTCGTGCAGTCGCTCTTTCAAAGCTGTTTGCCAGGGTCTATATTGGGGGAGAGGGATGTTGTAGGGCGTCTGTGTGCAATGGGATTCCCAGCCATAAGGTCTTGGGTTTGATTCCCGTGCCCTTGAGACGCTCAAGGACACGCAATTCATACTGAGTCACTTTGGAGAAATCCGGATGCTGATGGGGGGGGGGGGGGAAAGCGACGAGGGCGATGTGTGAGTGTGTGTAGATGAGGGCAGGTTGAGGCAGCCTCACCTGGCCGAGTGTGATCGGACTCCGGGGCTGGGGGAGGCTGCACGCCTGTTGCTCGTTGAGTAATCAGTGTACACGGGTTGAACCCGCCGTCACCACACACACACCTGTCCTACCCAGGGCCCCAACGCCGTGTATCGTTAGCGACGGACTCCATATGATAAACCATCCAACATGTCCACCAAACATCGCCTCTTGAACCTCTGGCCGGCGGCGCCCCGTAGCCTCGGGGGTATTTATCAGTGGTCCTTGAACTCCAGGTTTCTCCGCTGTCTGCTCTCAAACCCCCGCTGCCTCGAAGAGCCACCCCGACCTCCCCCACCCTCAAGGGTCTATCTGATGAGGAGGAGGAGGGAGAAACAGCTGTGAAGCCTCCAGCTCCTTCGTCGACCTCTCTCTCTGGTCGATTGGGGAGAGAGGAGGGGGAGAGAGAGGAGAGGAGAAGAGAGAGAAAAGAGAGAGAGAGAGAAGAGAAGAGAGGACAGAGACGACAGAGAGACCCAGGACAGACAGACAGACAGCAGACAGCAGAGAGACAGACAGACAGAAGAGAGACAAGCAGACGAGAGAGAAGAGAGACGACAGACAGACAGAGAGACAGACAGACAGACAGAGAGAGAGAGAGAGAGAGAGAGAGAGAGAGAGAGAGAGAGAGAGAGAGAGAGAGAGAGAGAGAGAGAGAGAGAGAGAGAGACAGACAGAGAGACAGACAGAGAGACAGACAGACAGACAGACAGACAGACAGACAGACAACTTTAATTCAATCAGCTGGTCATCGGATACGGGCCGTCCAGACGGCTGGTTAAGGCGGATCGGTCCCTACCTCCGCCTGATAAGTGGAGCCAGTGCTCCACATGTCAGACGACCAGGAATAGCTTTGTCTAATTTCCGCTTTTAGACGGATAATGGCACTTGTCTCAGACACGCCGCTGGAGGGGTGTGTGTGTGTGTGTGTGTGTGTGTGTCACAGACCATAACCTTGACTAGATTTAGATGAATGACTAAAGCCAGCATCACACTTCTACACATGGGCCTATTTAAAAGAGTAACAGTGCAGGTAACGGGCCTTGCTTGATATTACACTCGACCGTAATTCTCTTTTATAGCCCACAGGACTTAACATTTGCACAAGGAAAGGTCAAGCACGTTGCGCAGAAACCCGTAGCCCAATAAATGTTATAGTCACTGTGATGATTCTTGTGGGACTGACTTCACAGACACAGGACAGTCTCTGTCCCTGTGTGAAACAAACCATTTGGCTTTTATGACCTCTGTGGAATTGTAAATGTGTCTCAATGCCCACTTTTACCGAATACAAGTTATTGGTTGTTACAATAGTGACCACGCCTTGATGGCAGAGATCAATTCAAGCCTTATTGATTCCTGTGGATTAGTTCTAATTAGTTATTTGTGTTCACCTGTTGAGTTCCATCCCTTATCAATAAGGGCCATTACTACAGGACATGTGATATGATATATAAACACATAAGCTTAACATGAGTTTCTATTGAAGAACTCCACGAATAATTGACCTTCCTTTGAGTGATTCAGTTTTGGTCAGGCTTTGTGGCTCAAGTTCATAGGCTACTTTATTCTTACCTTTTTGATAATCTTGGACTGCAGAACTCCTGGGAGGAGACGGCACAAGAAACCAACAAACTAAAACGGGCAGAGTTATGCCTTGTTTCCTCTATTGTCACAGAGATATTCTATCAAATCAAAAACCCATTGCGGCGAGTTGATGTAGCTCTCAGATAAGGATGTCTCGACCTTGAGAGACAAATTAACCTCAACCCGATCTCAAACCCCTGTTGAGCAGCAGAACCTTTTAGCAGTGAATACCCCGAGGCAGAGATTACAGGGAATAGACGTTGTACCCCCGTGACACCAGGGTGGGAGAGTAGGAGGTCTCTCGCAAGAAGGATTCACCTTCACTAAATCGTCGCCCGCGGCAGGATTCAGCACAGCCTAATTGTGGATCTATCCGACGCCATGTTGGTTTGTACTTTTTTTTGCTAATGCGGGAAGGTTGGTTGGGGTGGGTGTAGCTCCTAGTATCAAGGTTGATGTTTGATTTATACGGAGGGAGTGGTGGAATAAAGTTGAACGTAGAATAACTAGACTCATAGGCGGTAAATCGCTGAGCAGCGGAACACATTAAGTCCCGAATGTTTCACGGGTGCCTTACCCTTACCATGGCTGAGGAGGTGTATTCACGTCCATCTAACATTCTTCGCTCGTGATCGGCTTCTGCTTTGAGTGAAATTTGCTGAAAGATTCTTTATTTGGGGATACTTTGGGATATTTTTATATATTAACTTCGGAGAAAAGGCAGTGGAGGATTCTTAGTATTTCGGTGTTCAAGATTCAACCAGAAGAACGCACTGACCTCGTTCCTTGATTCTGCTGTTCTTTCCGGTGTGTGTGTGTGTGTGTGTGTGTGTGTGTGTGTGTGTGTGTGTGTGTGTGTGTGTGTGTGGTGTGTGTTGTGTGTGTGTGTGTGTGTGTGTGTGTGTGTGTGTGTGTGTGTGTGTGGTGTGTGGGAGAATCAAACGGAGCGGATATGAGGCTGTGTCAGAGAGGTGTTGGCGGAGGTTCGGCACGGTGCTGACGGCGGTCAGAGGTCAGGGGCCATAACGACCCCC
This sequence comes from Melanogrammus aeglefinus, assembly GCA_900291075.1. Classification (NCBI taxonomy): domain Eukaryota; kingdom Metazoa; phylum Chordata; class Actinopteri; order Gadiformes; family Gadidae; genus Melanogrammus; species Melanogrammus aeglefinus. Next base: position 16,029 of record OLKM01000805.1, read on the forward strand.
GCAGTGCCAACAAACACAACCTTTTTCAGTGGTTAACTCGAGGCAGTCAGTGGGTTGTGTGCAACGTTAGGATCTTGAACATTTCAAGGCGGTTTGTTAAGTAAAAGACGCTGTTCTCGTTCTTGACTCTTTCTGGACTCTTTTCCATCATCAGTTTTCTTACGACTCCAATTCTCCTGTACATTTTAGCTAGCTAGATAGCGTAGCAGGGTCAAAACGGCGGCCTTTAACAGCTCCCGGCGTCTCCTGAGTTTGGCCCGACGTCTCCTCCAGGTACCCCGCCCCTCTGGCCAGTTCTCACGTTAACGCGAGCGAGCCAACGACAACCAGACAGGAAACGGAGGACGGGCGGCCGCGCTAATAGCTCAGCCCGAGACGCCCGCTTCCTGTCGACGCGAGACTCGCACTAATCCGATTATGTGCGAGAAGATAGCTTAACAGGCGATATAAAACCGATGCATGCTGGGAACCTGGCGTTGGAGGACGTGGGGCCGGAGGGCCGATGTTGGGGGGTTGGGGGCTTCAGGGAGGTGGCGCCACATTGGCCCCCCCCCCCCTGAACCCCACTGTGTTTAACTGCCCCGTGTGTGGAGGACGGCAGGCGGACGGGGGTATGTACCCACGTTTGGGTGAAGTCTGGCCGGGGCCTAATAATCATTCACTTAGCATAACTCATTGAGCTGTGATGTCTGCACAGCGGCTGCCAGCCCCCCCCCCCCCCCCCCCCCCCCCCAAAACCCCCATCCCTCTCTGCACACTTCAAATGGATCCCCCTCTCAGCCCCAACCTCGCTCGACGGGAGGAATGAGACCTCTCTCTCTCTCTCTCTCTCTCTCTCTCTCTCTCTCTCTCTCTCTCTCTCTCTCTCTCTCTCTCTCTCTCTCTCTTCTCTCTCTCTTTCCTCTTCGTCTGCTCTCTCTCTCTCTCTCTCTCTCTCTCTCTCTCTCTCTCTTCGTCTGCCTCTTTCGCTGTTTCTTTTGTTCACTTTTTGCACGTTCCCTATTTCTCTCTTTCCCTAGGACACTGTTCTCTCTCTCTCTTTCTCTCTCTCTCTGTCTCTCTCTCTCTCTCGCTACCGTCTGCCACCGCTCGAGAGACGAGCGCTAATGAGTTCGCGTCCCGCCCGCCGCAGCAGCGTTCGGTGTTTAAAAAGGGCTTGGATTCAACAACAGTGCGTGGTGTTTTTTTTTTCTGATTTGACTTTCCTCCCCCGCCCCCAAAACCCCTACGAACAGCAAAAGGAAAAACATTTCTTCATGAGAAAAACAAACAATTTCTTTTTTCATGCATCCATAATTTACGCGGCGGCGTCCTCCTCATCATCCTCTGAGGTGAGTCAGAGAGGTTGGTGAGGAGCCTCACCCTGGAACGATGAACTGACTCAGGGCGCTTCTTCAGTGCCTGCATAACGAGGTACTTGAAGTCTTCAGACCCCTTGTGCGAACTTGAATATTTTCCTCTTCCTGCTGCGTACTTGTTGTGCTCAGTGGACGTCCTGAGAGCCCCACCCTTCAGACCGCGTTCTCCTGTGCACTGGATCAATAAAGCAACTGAACTCACGATGATGGGGAAGGGAACTGGGTGGCTCCTCGTGCGACCAATTAGTGAAGCTGAAATTGAATCCAAAATGGAGTCTGTTCCGTCCCTCGTTTCCTCTGATCGGTGTTTTATAGGAACCAGGCGCTCATTGTTACCCAGGTGCAGCTCAGTCTTTTAAGCATCCAGTGTGGCGCTATGGTTAGGGACGTCTTGATGTGAGTGTGGCTAGGCGGTCGCTCATGCAAGCCTGTGTGTGTGTGTGTGTGTGTGTGTGTGTGTGTGTGTGTGTGTGTGTGTGTGTGTGTGTGTGTGTGTGTGTGTGTGTGTGTGTGTGTGTGTGTGTGTGTGTGTTGGTTCTATTCAAATGTTTGACACAGTTTCTTATTTTGACCCAGATCGGCCCCCATCCTTCTCCCTGGGCCGGAGATGAAACGGCAGCGGCTTGCTGACGTGTGTGTGTTTGTGTGTGTTTGTGTACGCATGTGATGGTGTGCGCGTTTACGCATCTGTGACCTGCCTCTGTTTGTCCACGTCGTCGCCACACACAGACAAACATGTGTCGGAGTGTAAACACACACACACACACACACACACACACACACACACACACACACACACACACACACACACACACACACACACACACACACACACACACACACACACACACACACACACACACACACTGCTGACCGCGGCAGGTGGGGGCACCAGGGAGGTCTGTGCAGTTTCGACCCCGAATGACCGGGGGGGCCGCAGACAGCATCAACATTTGCAGTCCAAATCAAAGCCCCTAGTGTGTGTGTGTGTGTGTGTGTGTGTGTGTGTGTGTGTGTGTGTGTGTGTGTGTGTGTGTGTGTGTGTGTGTGTGTGTGTGTGTGTGTGTGTGTCAGCAGAAGCTCTTACACACCAAGGTTTCCCTCGCCGCCCTCTGATGTGGCTCCCATTCCTCCGTCCGTCAGTCCCGTCGCGAGGCTCCAGGGCCGGGGACAGACTGGGGGACAGCACCCAGAGTCTTGACTGCATCACAGACAGACTTTGGTCCAAAGGGCAAGCGACAGCCAAGGGGAGTCTGGGGATTTGGCAAAACAAAAGTCGACAATTGGTCAATCAGAAGGGCTTTTAAAAAGGCAAAGGAAAAAACAAAATCGAATGCTAACCACACGCACGCATTGTACGGACATTCACACACGCACAACTACACACACACACACGCACGCACACACACACACACACACACACACACACACACACACACACACACACACACACACACACACACACACACACACACACACACACACACACACACACACACACACACACACACACACACACACACACAGCCGTAAAGTACGGCTGTGTGCGTGCCGGGTCCAACGCAAACAGGCGTGTGAGCAGCCACTCTGCGACCGTGCAACCGGGGCCAGACCGGAGCAGACCGGAGGAAAACTGGTTAACACTTGGTGAGACTCGGGAACGTCCACTTCACCCAGAGACCGGAATTAGCCGTGGAGGATTCCTTTTTTTCCTCCCACATCCCTCTCGCTGCAACGCACTTCTCTTTGGACGGTTGGTTTTTTTTTTCCACCGCCGAAAGCAAATTAGCGGCATTCCAGCAGGAAAGGTGGCACGCCAGCAGAGGGCCTGGTCGGGGTTTCTGCCGCGGACAGTTGCCTGCCTGTCTGGCTCTCCGGCCTCGCTTCCAGTTTTTTATTTCTATACGTTTCTTCCCAGCCTCTCTCCTCCCCTCTCTCACACCCCCGGCCGTCTTCCGCCCGCCCGCTGGGAGTGAGGAAGTCGGTCCGCTTCATTAACCCCGGCGGCACGCCACCCATGTCACTGAGCACAACAGACGCTTTGTTTCAGCCCAGAAATGACACTTAAAAATAATACTGTGCCAGAAGCGCGAAAGCAACAGCTACCGGTTTCAAGCCCCCCCCAAATCCCCCCACCACCCCTGGCTGTGCTTTTAATGGGATATTTCTTTCGGGTGCTAAATGGTCTGGGAAAGGAAAACATCCCAGTTAGGGGTTTTTCTTGCAACCGACGTAATACCCGATTAGGGATTTGAACCGTGGGCCTGCGAGTCACAGAATCGGTTAAAAGTTAGTAATTGTAACTAACGCCATTCCCTTCAGATGGTCTTCATCTACTGCACAAAAAGCAATCGTGCCGATGCAGATATTCGAGCGAGGCGGGTTGTTTAGCGGCTTGTCAGACGCTCGTATCGTACGACGGCGTCCTTGTCGTCCGACCGCCCGCGTAATTACGACATAAACTCGGGTTCCAACCAGGAAGCACAAGCATAACCAGAATATCTGAGCTGGAATAGCAGCAGTCCCCAAAGCGCGGGGCAATATTTAGCATTGCATCTGATGATGGATTATTGTAACATATGGCCGCTGCATGTGGCCCCGGTCCAAGATGGTGGATTAGCGCCTTTCTCTGTAAAAGTAATTGGGAGCGAGCGCATAGGTGCTCTAAGCTGACACAAGCCATACGGCTCAGACGTTGGACGACTTCCAGCTCGTAGCGAAATGTATTTCTGAGCCAGACTTTAGCTTAACATGGAATAACCGAGTTTGAGTCGTTCCACACATGTGTTTGGTGACAGATTTAGCCGGTCATTGTTTTTACAGTTTTTTGGGGACTTCTATGCTGGACACGTTTTGAATTTAGAGCATTGACTCTTCCGTCCGTGCTGCTAGGACTGATAGTCATTTACGTTGGTCGGCTGTTTGTCACGGCCTGCATCGCAGGGAATGTTTTCTTTCAGAATCAAGCGTGGCCGAGGCTGATCCGGCGAGGTTCAGTGTTTTCAGAGCGGGGTACCCACCCATCCGCCCATCCGCTGTACCCCCCCCCCCCCCCCCCCGTGGGACAGGTGTGTGTCTGCCTCGAGACTGGGGGGTGCGGAGGATTAGGGGAAAGGTGGGAGCGGGCCGGGATTTGCCGCGAGGCTCGTCCTGGACTCGTCTGTTTAGCCGAGCCGAACGCAAACCAGATGAGGAGGGGGGTGGGGGGAGGGCTGGGGGGGTGTGCTGGGGGGTGTGGGCTGGGAGGAGGTTGGGGGGAGGGGGGGAGGGCCTTCGCTCTGTTCTCTCCTCCTCGTTGCTCCTGTGTCGACCCCGGAGGCCATCGATGAGATGCAGCCAGCGTGTTGTGTCTGATGTTTCCCAGTGGTGCGATGGAGATTAGCCTCTGTGTTTTTGCTGCCTCTTTCTCAGAGACACCCGCTCAAACGTTTGTATTCAGTGTATATATTTTAACGCCGACACTTCAAGGCTTTATGGAAACTTAAACACTATCCCTTTGTCTTTTGGCTCGTAACCGGGCAACCCGATATATTTAATGACATCATATATGATTCGACACGGTGTTGACACATTTCTAAACTAAACGATACACGGGGCATGAGAGTTGCCCATATTATTGTTGAAATAATGTGAACGGTATCCCGCTATGACAGGCACTCATGACATTCCACCTAAATCGTGTCTTTGCAATTCATATCAGGGAGACCTTTTTTCAAAAGAAAACAGAAAGTACCTGACAGCCCGTATTAGGAATCCTCCTCCATCTCACTTTTAGCTCGGGGTTAAACTGGTAGCCCCCCTAATCTGGCTCGATCCCACTCTATTTTCTTTAGGGCTCTCTGAAATGATTTAAAAGGGCCATTATCTGCCTTCCTACGGCTGGGGACCTAAGCCTGGCTTCCTTGAGAGGTCTGTGGCGATGGGCTGTTTTATTATTAACCTGAGCCACCACAGGAGCCCTTAATGTCTGGTCTTGTCCGATGGACTCCTCAGCTGGTCGTAATTTTGTATTCGAGGGTCTATCAGGAGGCCGGATGAAGCACAGGTCTCTCTGGGACTACAAGTGTCATCTTGGATGGACTCTCGTCGAGTTTGCTAATTTGCAGTAACTTCCTGGATCTAAGTTGGCAGGAGTCTTAGTACCTTGCCTAGTGCCAGCAAATATTAAAGATACATTTAAGTAGGAATTGAGTCATAACGCGTGTATCTATTGATATATTTACTCTCAGTGAGATCATGTACCTCTGTGCAAGTTAAACCTACATACGTAAATCCACTCCACATATCAAAGCTAACCTTCCCAATACTGGCAATGCCCCCTCGATGGCCTCTCGATTTCAAAGACACACCACAGATACGAACGGTCCCTCTTTTAGAACGAGGAACCACACTTGTATATTAGGTCTTAGCTTTATATCGGCGCTATTCTGAGCACGTCGAGTGAGATCAAAATGCAAGGTTGTTCCCCTGCCAGTTGGCATGCTGACCACAGGGCCCTCATGTGGCCCCTGGGGACTCACTCGGCCCGGACGCCGGTCTCCGTCTGATGTCTGGAGCAGGCCTTCTGGGGCACTCTCTCTCCCAACCCCACCTCCCACCCCCCTAAGCCAGCCAGCTCATTCATCAATCATCATTCATTCATCAATCGCTACCTCTGATGAGCCCTCGAGGGCCTCGATGGGGGGGCTGCAGATACCACCGCCGCCACCCCTCCTCTCCGGACATACGTTCTAACAAACGCAAAAGGCTGGACGCTGCCAAAACAAGAACGATCTCTTTGACCGACCCCCTTGTTTACGCTGTGCTGTGCCTTGAGAGGACGTGGCCTTTGACCCCCGTGTTTAAACTGTGAAGCAGCTGAACAACACTTAAAAGACTCAAATAGAAAACAGGGGCAAGTTGGAGAATTCCAACCCTGCGCTGTAATGCTGCCAAGGAGGGAAGTGCTGAGGGAAAGGCGAGCCGAGTGTGTTCGCAGGTTTGATTGAATAAGAGGTGGGGAGGAGGTCAGTGATACTGCGTATCGAGTGGCGCACTTTGTAATGGATGCAGAGTCTTCTGCACGCCTCGTGACCTTCACGGCGCGAGGAGGGCTGTGGGGTGGATTCCTGCGCGCACTACGTAGTGCTGGTGGGTTTTTGAGAATAGAACAGCACACATCCTGCCGTGCGAGCCGCGCGTCCTTTGAGGTGTTGGCGAGGTGGCGGTCAGAGCGAGGGGATTAGCCTCCAGCTGGCGTCGGAGCCCGGCGATGACCTCGCTCAACTCACCGCGGTCATTTGTCCTGATGAACTGCGTTGTCATATGCCCCCCCTGGTAAAGGGAATGCATTTATACGGAGCTTCTCTAGCCAGTGGCCACTCAAAATGCTTCACAATACTGCCTCACATTCACCCATTCATGGACACACAACCCACTCTGCCTCCTGAGCCATTTGCTGCCGTGTCTCGTGAGGTAGTTACTGGGTAAACACTCTCTTCTCCTCAGTGTATTTTATTCAAGGCCGCTCTCCGTGATAAGATGTTTCTTGTTTAAAGGATCTCACAAAAGTAAACGGGAATCAGATGCCATTCGCTTCATGAAACGCCCAGAGATGTTACTGTTTTGCCTTTCGGCCGAAACTCAATGCAGAAGTTATCCTTCTCTCTGCGTACTTTCTTTGTTCGGTGTGGTGCAGGCCTCGGCGGGAACATCAAAACCGTTGTGTGGTGCTTGTTAGTGCGAGTTGCCCCCGAGCGACAATACGGATTCTATCTCTTTACTTCTCTTTCAGTATTCTACTAAAATACGCTCGCCAATGGTCCCAGCATGCACTGCAGCTCGGTGGGGACGAGTGGATGCCAGTGGTCGCCGCCTTTTTTATTCTCTGTGAAAAGTTTCCCCCTGAATGAGAGCTTGTGGTAAACCATTTACAATGTGGGTACTATCGCCAACCGTCAGAGAGAGAGAGGGGGAGAGAAAGGGAGCGGGGGAGAGGGAAGGAGAAAAGGAAAAAACCCAACACGATGGAATCAATACATCTATTGTTTGTAAACCCCTCCACACTCGACTCTAGAGTCTTCCACCGCCACCACCTCAAAAATGCGGTGTGCACTAAATTGTGTTTGGATGGCAGCTGTCAGCTTGGGGAGCTGAATTAGACCGAGCGGTGATTCCAGGGTTTTCTAGGAAAAATGCGATTTTGGCGTGCCTTGTGACTTGACGTAGCACTGTTGATGTCACTGTGGTTATGGTCACATCACCTTTGCTCACCGCGGGTGGGGGGAATTGGGTCTTAACACTCCAACTGAATCCATTAGGGTCTGAGTGATTTAATAAACACCCCCCCTATCTCCGCTGTGCAACTGTCCAGATAGGCATCAGAGACAACAGGGCGCCGACTTAGTGGAAATGTATCGCTGGCAGTGGACGCCGATATTGAATGTGAATGTGTGTAACACTAACCATCTCCGGAGGAGGGCCGCGCTGTTCACCATCGTCCCCCTCTCTGTACCCTCTCTCCGTAAGTGAAGTGTGAGTCTGTCTGTTAGCCTCCTGCTTTACAACAACTCTGTGTATTTAAAGCAGGGCTCAGTTTCACTGCCTCAGGCCTTGAGGTAAAGACCCCCCAAAGTCTGAGAATTGGACCACCTGCCCCGGAAATTCCTGGACCCTCCCTCCCCCCCTATATAACCAGCTGGAACAGCCTTCCCCTCATCCACTCCCCCCCCGTCTCCCCCTCCCCAGACCACAGATTGTATTGGCTGATTGAACCTTTTCAACAGATGTTAAACGCCAACTGTTTATCTCTGGCATCAACCTCCGGGCTCCGTCTTACCGAGGCTGCCCTCTCATGGCTCTCGGTCTTCCTTGAGCAGCCTCCACTCCCTGCAGCCGAACCCTGCCGCATAGTCCTCATCACCACACCACCGTGCACCTGTCCACCCCCTTGGCCCGCGCTGAAGTGCATAACCACCGGGCTCAGCGTGGATCCCCGGTGCGGTGAGATGAAGCTCAGCCCCGTCTGTCACCGAATATCCTGTACTCAAGAGTTTTACTTTTCAAAACTAAAAGCACAAAACGCCACTGGCAGCTCAGAAGTTTTTCGTTTGATTTCCAAAGCCAAGGGCCGTTAACACTGCGGCTCTGGGCTTTGGATTCTCGCCGTATTTAATTAAAACATAAATCATAGCTGGAAGGTGAGAGGACTTCAAAGGTGTTGAGGAAACAGCTCCGCTGTAAGGGTGAATCACTCACCTTCCACATTGCTTCTGGTCCTTGAAAGGCCAGGATGTAGAAATATACTGTTGGTCTGTTTCTTGGGGAGAATGCTGTCAAGGTGGTTCCCTGCCTTTTTCCCTCTTTTTTTGTAATTACATCATTGCATAGACTGTGTAAGTATTTCTTCCGCTGATAATGCAAAACATTTCCGTACATTTTATGATACATGGCTCGGCCAATGAAACAACAGCTTTATTTACTCTCGAGTCTGCATCCATCGAGTCAAACCATGAGCTGGTCATGTCTTCTGATTTCCGTTCCCGACCAACCAAACAACCCAGTAGTTCATAGCGTCCGTGTTTATTCCACTCCTGCAAGTCTCCCGGCCAGGCGGGGATCAATGTGCGTGGAAGAGCAATGCTTTAGGTGTGTGCTTTTCCATGGAGACAGGAGTCGTTGATGAGCACCATGCATTATAGAGCCACACTGTTTAAACACAGCCCGGGTTTGTGTGAACGCATTTCTATACATTCAGCAACGGCCGAGTTTGTTATGTAAGAACCAGGTGGCATTGTGGTTACGTTGTAAACATTTTATTTAAGTTAGCTTCGCCAATTTAAATCTGCATACGTACGGGATAGATTAAATACCAACCGTGATGTTTCAAATTGACATCGTCTCATAGCTATGATATCGACGCCACCCCAGATAGAAGAAGTCATTCAGTCCCCCATCAGGTTTATAATTAATAAGCAGTGGTACCCATGACCTCTGCACTGTGTGACATCAATCTGTCACCGGCCTCAGACTGTTGAGAGGTCTGGCAGCGCTACGACCTGTGGCTTAGGACAAAGAATACTCCATCCATCACGCAAATGAAAAATAGACCAAGCAGCTGTTTGAGGCATTGTCACCGACAACAAGGAAGGGATACGGTGTCGCCAACTGGCGTCTAGGTAATGGCCGACCTCAAGGTGAACGGCACGCATCACTTTCCGCCGATCGGAAGCTGATTTACGGCTTTGTGTGACGGCAAAGGGCTTCCGTTATTTATATATATAATCATTTAGTTTAGTTTTGATTATTTGTTTATAGTTTCGTGGACACTCCCCTTTGATTATCTGTCCAGTAGAAGGGGCAGCTTCTGCCTATTTGACTAATTTCCAGTAAATATAATAGTTTAAATGGTTTTATTTCTGCTCATTGACGCAGACTGTAAATAAGGGGAGACTGGCCACTGCTAAAGCCGTTAGTCATGGATCAGTGCGCTGAGAGGATATGACTCACGTCTGTCCCCCCCCCCCCCCACCCGACTGGACAGAGGACCGCTCTGACTCCCGCTCCCACCTCCGGCCTCGATGTTGTGCTTGGACTGGAGATCCTTCCACCGAGAGCACGTCGAGTAGAAGGTGTCCACTGTCTCAGGACAGGATTACATCCAGGAATGCCTCCTGCACCTTCCCGGAATACACTGTCCCATTCCTGTAGCGCGCCTCTGAAACAGGCAGCCCTTCTTAGGATTCACCTTGGCGTAATTTCCTTTCCGTCGCTTTTTTCAGTATTTCTGTTATTTTGTTTACTTCAGGTCCGTGGAGGAAACAGGAAATGGAACATATCCACTGAAGTAAATGGGGCCGGGTCTCATTCATTTATTTATTTACTTATTTATTTAGGGACGCTTTGTCCAAAGCTACTTACAAGCATTCGTATACACATTCACACATCGACAGCGGAGTCAACCACACACGGCGACAGCCAGCTCGTCAGGAGCAGTCGGGGTGAGGCGTCTCGCTCAGGGACACCTCGACACTCGACGCTAGGAGGAGCCGGGGATCGAATTAGCAACCTTCCGGTCACAAGCCAACCCGCTCCGCCTCCTGAGATACTGCTCATCCCATAAGGAACACATCCACACCTTCCTTTGACTGACGTCTAGCTTTTTGATCGACGGAAACTCTCCTTTTAAGGGGTATGGCTGTCAATGTGCTGATGGTAGTGGCGGAGATGATTAATGGCCACGGTACACAAAACCCACTCACTTCTGTTTCACATGTAGCCCGGTATCGAACCGCACGCCTCCTTGTTTAGTGAATCCCAGGCTGATCAATAGAGCCGAGAGCGCATTAATGAAATGAAGAGGTTTCTTCCTGATCCAATTAGAGAGTAGACAGGGGGAACGCCCTTGAGGAATGGGTTCACATCTGTACAGGTGCCGATGCTCTGCTCCCCTACAGCATCAGTGCGACTTTATCATTTTTCGATTTGTCGATGTCTTCATTTGTTCCTCCTCTATTGAAGCAAAAAATGAACCATATCATTATGGTCATGTCATGTTACTCCAGTTCCATTTTGTGTGCGTGCCCCTTGTTTGTGTGCGTGGGCATGTGTGTCTGTGTGCCTCTGTTTGCGTGTGTGTGTCAGTGTACCGCGTGTGTATGCTGCATGTGTAGTGTGTGTGTGTGTGTGTGTGTGTGTGCGTGTGTGCGTGCGTGCGTGCGTGTGTGTGTGTGTGTGTGTGTGTGTGACTGCCTGTGTGCATTTGTTTGCTACGAGTGTGTGTATGCACACGATTACCCCATGTGTATGTGTGTGTGTGTTTGTGGCAGCCCGACCCAGTGGCAGTGGTAGTAAAGTCCGGGCGCTGTAAGACTAGACCCGCGGCCCCCGGGACCGGCCTGAGTTAGAACTTGGCCTTGATCAGGAGGGGCTCGGGTTACCCCAGCTGCCCACCCGCATGTCCCTGGTAGGTTAGAGTGTCTGAACGCAGCCCCGCGCCAGCACCGAGCTCCAGCCCTGAGGAGGGTATTGTGTCTCTGGCAGGCCCAATGCCCAGCTGAAGTATAGGTTTAACGCTGCGAGAGAGGGGTGAGGGGTGAGGGGTGGGGGGGGACCCACCGGTCAGACGGGAAAAGCTACAAATCAGAGACGCGCTCCACCCCAGGCCTGAGACGCTCCATTAAATACTGGAAAGTGGCTGTCGGCGGGGATATATTTACACAGCATCGTACAGGACACATCGCTTTTCATGAAATGCTTGTTTTAGTTGGTTGGTATTCTGACGTATAAAGTTTGGTTGGGGTACTAATAAAGTGTGTGTGTGTGTGTGTGTGTGTGTGTGTGTGTGTGTGTGTGTGTGTGTGTGTGTGTGTGTGTGTGTTTCTCTGTCTGTGTGTGTGTGTCTGTCTGTGTGTGTGTGTGTGTGTGTCTGTCTCTGTGTGTGTGTGTCTGTGTGTGTGTGTGTGTGTGTGTGTGTCTGTCTCTCTGTGTGTGTGTGTGTGTGTGTGTGTGTGTGTGTGTGTGTGTGTCTCTGTCTGTGTGTGTCTGTCTCTGTGTGTTGTGTGTGTGTGTGTGTGTGTGTGTGTGTGTGTGTGTGTGTGTGTGTGTGTGTGTTCTCTGTCTGTGTGTGTGTGTCTGTCTCTGTGTGTGTTAGTGGGTGTGTGTGTCTGTCTCTCTGTGTGTGTCTGTGTGTGTGTGTGTATGTGCGTGCGTGTGCGGCAGAGCTACTAAACATCCAGCCTTTAAATAACGGTTATGTCCTCATCAGTGTCGTGCGGCGAGCGCCTCGGTATTCAAACGTGTGCCGGGTTTAATGTCTCCGCGCTGCGCCATCTCAATCCGCCGTCTGCAAGATGAGACGGAGGGGTGTTTTAAAAGCACTGATCACGGCAGGACACCCACTCGGAGGGCCACGACGTGGAGCCTTCTGCGCGGTTCACGTCTCCAATTAGATTGCGGTTAATAGTGCGTGAAATTAAAGAAACCGCCCAGGAACTCATACTCTGTGTGCTTCTCCGAAAATTCTCTCCCTTTCCTCCTCTTCCTCCTCCTTCTACCTCCTCCACCTGTCTTGTTCACTCTTGCCTCTTCCACCTCTTCCTCCTCTCTCCAACTCTCTCGTTCTCTCTTCCTCTTCCTCCTCCCCCTCTCTCCCGTTCCCTCCTCCACCTTCCGTCTCGCTTCCTCTCTCCCGCATCTGCTTCTTCCCTCGAGCGATCATCCACCCTCCTCCGCTGTCATTCCTGGCGTCATCAGCTCCTCGTCCCCCCTGTAAGAATTCCCAGAATCATTCCTACATTCGGGACAAAGGCGCGATGGGCGCCGCCCGTCGCCGGGCGCATCGCCGGGTTTGTGTGTTTGCCGTCATGGCAACCACCGGCGTCGTCAGAGTTCGGGCGAGATTGGGTTGGGGAGGGTGGGGGGGGTTGGGGGGGGGGCTCCTTTCAAAGTGGCCGTCGGACCGACTCGATGAAAGGCGGACGTTGTCAATATGGGACAGATCTCTTTGTGTGCGGACGTGTCTGACAGGAGGCCCCCTCGCCCTCTCGGCGAGACGGCCTGTTTGTTGACTCACAGCGGGAGGCCTCCGGGAGGGCCTGCACACTGCCGCCGGCCAGCTCCCGGCTCCCGGCTCCCAGTGCCAGGGCCGCCGCTCCGTAGAGCGGGGGAATCTCCGGTTACTTAACCTCGCCTCGTAAACCCTTATGGTGCCGGAGAAACTGTGGACCGCACTGCAGCCGAAACCGGGGGAAAAAAGAAAAGGCGTAACGCTTGGTTTTCAGGCGTACAGTGTGCTGCCGATTTGATTTGATTCCCAGGCTGTAGGTGAGGGCTGGCTCTTAACCGTAACATGGTCATCACGCACCGCCCGGGGTTCATAACAAGAGTTTATGAACCTCAAAGGGGCCTGAACGCGCTCCGACCTGGACTGATGCCCGGGCGGGCCGGATCGTCTTTTAAAGAGCGGCGTCCCACTCTCTGCTTGGCTGCCAGTGCGTCTCAAACCCCTTTTTCAGCCTCAGATGCTGCCCGCCGCCCGCCGGGGGGCCGAGGGGGCGTTTATGGAGCAGGGGATCTGCTAGAATCACTCCAAACTTTGCACAAAGTTATTTGTGTCAGCACTGATCCACTGTACATGTCACTCGTGGTATCAGATGTAGTAAAAGTGTTGGGGGGAAGGGTGTGTGTGTGTGTGTGTGTGTGTGTGTGTGTGTGTGTGTGTGTGTGTGTGTGTGTGTGTGTGGGGTGGGTGGTGTGTCAGAAGCTGTTGAGATGCTACAGCAGCTGGGTTCTCCGATCCGAGCATCCCCTGAAATGTCTGGCACCAAACGGGGATCGAGGCATCTGAGTGCTCATTCCAGCAGAGTGTAAACACGAACAGGTCGCTGTCATCCATCACGGTCGTGACGCAAACCCCGGGCAGCGCTCCACTGGCAGGGCACAGGGGGAGTCACTGCGTGGGTCGGGTGTGTGTGTGTGTGTGTGAGTGTGAGTCCTGGCCTGGATGACGTGTGTGTGTGTGTGTGTGTGTGTGTGTGTGTGTGTGTGTGTGTGTGTGTGTGTGTGTGTGTGTGGTGTGTGTGTGTGGTGTGTGTGTGTGTGTGTGTGTGTGTGTGTGTGTGTGTATTTGTGCTGGACTGGTTGGTGTTGCTGCCCAGTGTTTTTCAGGCCAAATCTCTCCACTCACATTTGTTTTGGCCAGCCAACTTTTGTTGAATTTTTTTATTTTCAGTTTTTAGTTCACACCCGAGCAATATGCATACATTTGTCGTTGCATTTATTAAACTTTTTAAAGTTTTATTTTTTTGGCCAAAACATACAAATACAAATTATTGCATATTGTGATTCCGGTTGGCCTGCTGATGATTTGGCTTTGGTACAAGTCAGGTTTCCCAGCCAATGCACGTTCCCTGTGTGGCAGAGAGCAGCTCCAATGAGCCAATCTACGGAGGGCATTGTCTCTGGTCTGATTCAAAGAGGAGGAGGCATTTGGTTAATAGACCGCTGTGTCTGGCTTCAGCGAGATAGCGAATGTCTACTGCCTCGTATTAACCTCATTGTGGTTCATTGACTACAAACCACCAAGGTCAAGGGGCTAAACAGTTTATCTGAGCAACCAATCAGATTAGTCCAAATGATTTGGCTTCCTGTATGTTCTGGCTGTCACTTCTTGGATGAATGATGGGTAAATTGGCTGTGGGTTAAGTAAACAGAAATCATTAAATGGATACGGTCCATAATGGATTAGGATGGCTCCTTTCGCTGACTACAGAGATTCAGAGAACCGTCACGCCGTGTTGATGTGTTTATGTTTCGCATAAATCACCGCACGGACCGAAGACTCGCGCTACTCCCACTGGAGAAACACTAAGGTCTCACTTCTGAGACCGCGACGTCTGAGGGCAGCTGCCATTTTCAAACAGCCTCCCCCACTTTCACTGTACTCTGTTCTGCACGGCTTTAAAGGATGACTGCTCTGGTGGGTTTGAAGATGGATGTCTTCTGCCCAATGCAAACATTTGCAGTAAGATGTGTGTTCACAGACCCTCCCTCCCTCCCCTCTCCCCTACCCCCTCCCTCCCTCCCCCCCCCCCCCCCCCGACCACTTCTGACTAAAGCAACACCCACAGGAAGAAGGTGCTTTTCAAGGGAAATAAAGAAACATGTCTCCTCCGTTTCCTGTCCACACCTCTCCCACCAGGCTAGGGATTGACGGACGGACGGACGGTGGGGGTTTTCGCTTTCAGTGCGCCTTGTCGTCCGAGTCCTCCACGGTTGGCCGCAGGCGTCCCTCTGATCTGAACTGTTCCTCCTCTTCTCCTCCTTCGTCTCTCTCTCTGAAGTGAACTCCCCGCCACCGGCACCCTGGGGTTCAGGGGGCCAAACCACTCGGATCTGGCGCAGGGGCCGGTGTTTGCCTTGGCAAGCGTCGGAGCAAAGAAATCGCTTTCTTCCCTTCACAGCTCTGAAACATAACGGCCATAGAAAAGGGCGTTACCGTGGGCGACTGCGGGCCACCTAGAGCCAGAGACCCTGCGCTGAGACCCTCTTCTGAGCACGGGGGGGGCCCTCGGGCCCTCGGGCCGTTACTCTCAACTGTCACGACACCGAAGCACACTCCATGCCCTGTGGGCCCCGCCCAGGTTCGGGCCCCTACCCTCCCCCTCGGCCCCCATCCCCACGGCGACCTGATTTACGGGGCAAAGCGATCGGGTGGCACGAGTTTGTTTGCGCCATGTATCTACGCTGTCACTCGCTGATCTACGCTGAGTCGTCCAATCAGACGCTGACAAGGGCGGTGCCCACGCCTCTGTATTTACGAGGGGGTGTTAAAGGCGGGCAGTCTCCGGTCGGCCCGACGCAGACGCCCTAATTGGGTCCTTTTTGAAAAAGGAGAGCAAATCCCCGATGACGAACTACGTGGTAATACACCGGGCGTGATTGTTTACATTGGGAGACCGCACAAGTTCTGGGCTGGACTTTAGACGCACTGGATTTACAGCGTGGAGACGGGGGAGACTGGAGGGGAGACTGTAGAGAGACTTCAGAGAGAGACTGTAGAGATTGGTAGAGAGTGGGGGAGACGATGGTGAGAGACTGCAGAGACTGTAGAGAGAGACTTTAGAGACTGGTGAGAGAGGCTGGAGAGAGACTGTAGAGAGAGACTGTAAAGACTGTAGAGAGAGACTGATGAGACTGGAGAGAGAGACTGGAGAGAGATTGTAGAGAGAGACTGTAAAGACTGTAGAGAGAGACTGGAGAGACTAGAGAGACTGGAGAGAGACTGTAGAGAGAGACTGTAAAGACTGTGGAGAGAGACTGAAGAGACTGGAGAGAGAGGCTGGAGAGAGACTGTAGAGAGAGACTGTAAAGTCTGTAGAGAGAGACTGAAGAGACTTGAGAGAGAGGCTGGAGAGAGACTGTAAAGACTGTAGAGAGAGACTGTAAAGACTGTGGAGAGAGACTGAAGAGAGAGACTGTAGTTTAGAGACTGTAGTGTAGACGGTGGAGAGACGGTAGAGACTGAGAGAGAGCAGTCTCATTAGCGTGGGTTCAGTTTCCTTTTAGAGCGTCTCGTTGACCCGGCTGTTAGCGGTTCCTCCCCGACGCGTCCGAGGTGACGATCGCCCTGTGAGGCAGAGGCTCGGGACGGCCCCACGGTGACCAGGGGCGCTACTTTATGTCCCAGGGGACACTTTTTGGAAACATGAGTCCCCACTGACAGCTGCATCTGAAACCCCCCCCACCCCTCTCACTCCCCCTTCCTCCCGAGCCCCCCCCCCCACCACCACCGTATGAAACGTGTTGTGAGCGCACATATAGAGCGTCCCGACATCATCATCGATGAAGGACACGCAGTTGATGAAGGCGAGGGTGTCACTCACAAAGCCACAGCTGTGTGTGGCTACTACGCGTGACAAGGCGAGGGTCACTCACAACCACAGCACACACACACACGACGACACACACACACACACACACACACACACACACACACACACACACACACACACACACACACACACACACACACACACACACACTGGAGCGGTTGCCATGGTAATGTGTCTGCGTAAGTGATAAGGTTTTCAGTATAATATATAAATTATTCAGCAACACCCAATTTTTAGCGCTTTTTTTATCGAGTTGTTCTTGTTTACTAAGTACACTACGGTTGTGTAGTGTATGCAGCCCCATTGCGTGAGCGTCAATTAATTATGTATTACTCTAAATCCACCTCTGTTTTGACGTCATAGGATGTTATATATTCTATGCGTGCATCGTTATAATCCATTATTTGCGTGAATGTATTGCTTAAAGTAACACATATTTCGTGTCATTTTAGCAGTAGTGACGCAATCCAAGACAAAGCTATTGTGTTTGCAATCATCTTTTGCAAACAAATTCCACAGGGTTTACTACGGAAGCACGCCTTCCCTGCCAGACTCCATCGACTGCCTGGTTCTCTGACAGGCTGGTCTCACCCCAACCCTCCCTGAGCGACTGTTGCTTTTTCTACAAGAGAAAATTGCTAAATCGGTGTGGCAAATAACCTGCAGTCCTTTCCTGGATACAATTGCTATCCAATTTCCATGGCTACACAAAGGCTAGCATATTATTAGCTTTTCCTCCTCGCCATATTTATCGAGAAGGACAGCATGCCTGCGTTTCCTTGAGTTCGGAAAGCAAATTGTTTTCAGATGAAACTTTTCAGACTATATTTCAATCAGGGTATAAAACTTTCTAGCGTTGTCCTTAGTTTACGTACTTCTCTCTGTCCAGGGCCAGCCATAACTCTGCGTACTTAATAACCATCACTTTTAATCAGCCATTATCATTTATGAGGCTCTTAATGAAAGCTGTGCATATCTGCAGCCTCAGGCCCTCAAGTAAAGAAACTCATTCCCCCGTTTCTTCATGAGAGCCGTAAACGGTTTCGTTTCGCTCCCTTTACTTTTATCATGGCAATTTCCTTGTACTGTTTTTGAATTAAAAAGTGGAACCACTTCAACGGTTGACACACAGACCGACCCCAGTGTCCTGAAATGGCTGGGAGTCTTTCCCACATTTTACAGTTGGGAGTGGGGATTGATGCTGATGCTGTTAAGCCTGAAACAGTCCATCACACACTTGTATCCTGTGTGTGTGTGTGTGTGTGTGTGTGTGTGTGTGTGTGTGTGTGTGTGTGTGTGTGTGTGTGTGTGTGTGTGTGTGTGTGTGTGTCTGTGTGTGTGGTGTGTGTCTGTGTCTGTGTGTGAAGAATTTCTTTCCACACACTAGTTTGCTTGCTCTGTCATTGGTCAATCCTTGTTGTCGGTACCCGTCCAAAACAACCATGGCTGATCAGATTGAGTATAGGGACAGGCCGTGAACTGTGTGTCTGCGTGCGTTTGCAGTACACCACACCAGCTTACACCTCACCTATGTATCCTATACATTCAGATATCCATCAAGGACTCTCCCGGAATGTTCTTGGTGTGCTAAACGCTAAACTTTATTGCTTGCCTCTGAAAGTGCGGTTCAACACGCTCTTTCAGGGGTGGGTGTATCCCTTCTCTTCCTCTCCATACTCGCGCTCTGCGAGGTTTAATGACTGCTGCTGGCCGCCTGTTCTGTATTTAGAGGGAAACCGGGGAGAACCCTCGCCCAGAGGTCCCGGCGAGACATTTGTTTGTTTTAGCGGAGTCCGAAAGCACCAGGGGGACCCTACAGGTTGGCCCCTGACGAGTGCAACAGACAGATAATAAACAGGCAGCTGGGCCATCGCAGCTGCGGAGAGGGATGGCCGGAAGAACGTTCTCATGTGAGGGTACGCTCGGATAGGAAACCTTGTTGACGGACACGAAGCTATGGGGTGGTTCTGGGAGAGGAAAGGCATGGAATTGCGTCAGGGCCTTTCTGTGTGTGTGTGTGTGTGTGTGTGTGTGTGTGTGTGTGTGTGTGTGTGTGTGTGTGTGTGTGTGTGTGTGTGTGTTGTGTGTGTGTGTGTGTGTGTGTGTGTGTGTGTGTGTGCTGTGTGTGTGTGTGTGCTGTGTGTGTGTGTGTTGTGTGCGCCGTGCGGCGTGTGTCCAAATCCTAGCGTACAGGTGCGAACTGAGGATGAGGGCCTTCATTGAGGTGTGAAGTGATTCCATCGCTTACATAAATAATAGAAAAAAGCTGAAAACGGCTGCCTTTTGACTTGGCACCAAGCTCACCACATAATCCCTCTGCACTAACAAGTTGAATACTTTAATATGATCTCCAATCAATCATTGTGATGCAAATATTAGATTAAGAGTCATGAGAATGTTGCATTGTAAAATGAAACAAGCTTTTCTTATTAAAAGTTAAGTTAAACGGAAACCCTGCTTAGTAAGTAAGGTCATCCAAACAAACAGTCTTTGTGCAATGTAGGTGGTCTTTCAAAACTCCTTCACAAATGATGAATTAATCATTTGTAATATCTGAATCAAGCAGCGGCCAGCGTCCATGCCTTTAGTACGTTCCAACAAACAGAACATATAAACAGATCCAGCGTGGAGAGCCGGGCGTCAGGAAGTGGACTGTGGTGGCGACGGCTAGACCGTCGTCCAAATTTCTTTTCAAATTTCCCTCCTTTTTGATTCCCCTAAAACATGTTGAATAATCAAACCAATCCGACCGTCACCGTGAGAAACAAACCGCCATCAGACGTCTGCAGACGAGTCTGTGTTCACAGCCTGCCCTCCCAGAAGGTTTCCTGGCCCCTGCTCTGATGTCGGCGCCGTCTAGAAGCAGCGGCAGCCAGCTCCCACCCCCGTCAGAGTGATGCCTCTCTCTCGGCCAATGGGCTGCTCACGTCAGAGTGATGCCTCTCTCTCGGCCAATGGGCTGCTCCCGCCCTCCTGCCTCTCCCTCGGCCAATGGGCTGCTCCCGTCAGAGTGAGGCCTCTCCCTTCCCTGGGCCAATGGGCTGCTCCCGTCAGAGTGAAGCCTCTCCCTGGGCCAATGGGCTGCTCCCGTCAGAGTGAAGCCTCTCCCTGGGCCAATGGGCTGCTCCCGTCAGAGTGAAGCCTCTCCCTGGGCCAATGGGCTGCTCCCGTCAGAGTGAAGCCTCTCCCTGGGCCAATGGGCTGCTCCCGTCAGAGTGAAGCCTCTCCCTGGGCCAATGGGATGCTCCCGTCAGAGTGAAGCCTCTCCCTGGGCCAATGGGCTGCTCCCGTCAGAGTGAAGCCTCTCCCTGGGCCAATGGGATGCTCCCGTCAGAGTGAAGCCTCTCCCTGGGCCAATGGGATGCTCCCGTCCTTGTGATGCCTCTCCCTCGTCCAATGGGCTGCTCCCGCCCTCCTACCTCTTCCTCGGCCAATGGGCCGCTTGATGCCTCTCTCTGGGCCAATGGGCTGCCCCCGCCCGCCGGAAGCGGCTCCCTGGGCAAATGGGATGCGCCGCTGCTCCCTCGACCAATGGGGCGTGTCGCCTGCGGTACGGTTCTGCTTTTGTCTCGTCGATCCCCAGCTCATTAGTGGCCCCTCGCACCCGCCTCCCGACGTCTGTCTTCCCTCGTCGCCCCGTCCCCCGGCAGACACGGCAGCCCGCCGCCGTGCACCGCCGCTCAGATCAAAGGGCCCTTCCGAGCGCTGTAGAGCATAGCGAGAAGAAAAAAAAATTAAACCAAAAAATGCGTCCGAACAAAAGGATTCTTTCTCCTGGGCGCACATTGGAGCAATCTGCACCAAACAGCTGTTCCCCCTTGTGGGTCTCTCTCCCCCCGTCCCCCTGTTCCCCCTGAATCACTTTCTCTCTGGGCTCACCCACCTCCCTCCCTGACACCACCACACCACCAACACACCACCGCACCAGCCACCACCCACCCAGCACCACCACCCACCACCACCACCACCATCACCACCACCCCACCACCATCAATCACCCAACACCACCATCAACCACCCACCACCAGCACCACACCACCATCACTCTCACCACCATCACCATCACCACCATCACCACCACCACCACCATCACCACCACCACCACCACCACCACCACCACCACCACCACCATACCACCACCAGCACCACCACCACCACCACCACCACCATCAATCACCAACACCACCATCACCACCACCACCAGCACCACCACCATCACCACCACCATCAATCACCAACACCACCATCACCACCACCACCAGCACCACCACCATCACCATCACCACCACCACCACCACCACCACCACCATCAATCACCACCATCACCATCACCACCATCACCACCACCACCACCATCACCACCACCACCACCACCACCACCACCATCAATCACCACCATCACCATCACCACCATCACCACCACCACCACCATCACCACCACCACCACCACCACCACCACCATCACCACCCACCACCACCACCACCACCATCACCACCATCATCACCACCACCACCATCACCAGCACCACCAACACCACCACCACCATCACCACCATCATCACCACCACCACCATCACCAGCACCACCAACACCACCACCACCATCACCACCACCACCACCACCAGCACCACCACCACCACCATCAATCACCAACACCACCACCACTTGATGAGTCATTCATGAGAAAAAAAAACAAGATTCAAAGCTGAGGCAGAAGTAGATGACTCTGATGATTGAAACTTGCACAACAGCCCACTCATCAATCAGCCACTAACTCGGGCAGTATCCTACACTCGATCTGATTGGCTACGGTTGCCTTGGGCTGGCACTGACAACCAGGATTGCCCAATGACAGAGCCAGCTAACTTGCGTGTAGATAGAAGTGCTTTAAACACACACACACACACACGCACACGCACACGCGCGCGCGCAGAATGTTATCAAAAGACAAGAGAACGACAATATCATGTCTATAGATTTATCATGTCGTGAAATAATGGTCTGCGTGCAGGTACCTGTCTGTGTGTGCATATGGGTTTGAATTGGGGACATTCTTATTAAGTCAGGAACCGTCTTTATTCAAAATAAATGACATTGCCTGATTGGTTTGAATGTGCCTTTAAAATGATTAGCCTTGAAAATCCTCAGTTGAATAACGAGAGAAGGATATGAGAGGCGATAACGAGCCGAAGCAGAGCTGGGCACCTGTTTTTAATTGCTTCGTTAATGGAAGGGCTAATCTGAGCCATCAGTGGGACAGGAGTTGGATGGTAATTTACTGGTAGTATGCTGTCAAGTGATTTGATGGAGAAAGCAGGAGTGACTGCGTTTATTTCCAAGAAAAAGAAAATTCAATTTCATCAAAATGAAATGATGAAGTACTGTTTCTTGCAATGACATTTAAATCATGTTTTTGGAAAAGTGCACCCATCCCAAAGGTGTGCTCAGTGGCTCTCACTCAACACCTTAAACAACTACAGCATATATCGGCTCCAAAAATCATCTTTAGGGCATCTCACTCAACATCGAACCAATGAATGCCAGCGAACAAACCGAATTTCAACCCCCAAACTAAAAGTTGGCCCATACTGCTGAAAGTTGGCAAACTTTCATTTTTGTCAACCCGATACCGCAAACCCACATGCACGCTTAGATTATCCGATCTGCTAATAAACATGGCTGACATTACACCAAAGTACAGCACCACTCCGGAAATGTTCCGCATCTGGCCTCGGGAAAAGAGTTTTAGAAATCAACGCGGACACGAGCACGCGTGGAGGAGGCGCAGGCGGTTGGTGTGCGATGCGTGGAAGTAAGCGATCGCATGTGGCCATGCTTGATACATCGCACGTGCATCATGCACATGTGAAACTCTTCTCACATTCATCATTTGAGTGAAGCGAGTGGAAGACAAGGGCTGCAGCTAATGCCAAGAGTAGATCGCTCTCACGGCTGAGAAGCCCTCAAATAATTGGACACCTGCACACTGGGGGAGGAACCAATCGTAGTGGCTAATAGCAGCCTGTGAACCTTAATTCAAAGGGAGTGCAGGGCTACTTGGACCATATGTTGTGGAAGGGAAGCACATTCACCTCCACGGTGCAATCTGTAACACACGCTGCGACACATGCAAACTGTGTTGAATAACAAACGAGACGAAAGGAAGATTTAGTGCACCGTTTTTGCGTGTTGAAAAGTGTCTGGCTGTAGCGAATGTGTCTGTCTCTGTTAAGCGTGTGGAGGTTCGTGCTTTTTAGCATTTGTGATGTGTATCACAGTGTGTATCACCTCCTAGCTCAAGGCACACATCTAAATGGATGTGTGCCTTGAGGACTGGAAGTTGCTTCTCCCTCCAGCCTGAAACCGAAGTGTGAAAGCGTGTTATGACTTCCTGCTCTGGACCCCGCTGGAGAGACGGGGAGGTTGACTGGCTGTGCAGACGGCGGGAAAACGTTTCTGTGGTCTCGCTTCAGCTCTGCTAGCAGTGGCACGCTGACTTTATCAAATCAAGTTCTAAATGTGTAGCGGGAAGAATGAGGTAAAGTCGGTCAAAACCATTTCTGGACGCATTGCACCAATCATCATTTCACGTCAATTGAATTTGTGTCTCCCTTAATCAAAGGCACTGTCTCAAAGGACTTAACAGGCCAAATATGTATGACTCCCCCCTGCCCCTAGCTCCCTAGGGCTAATAAAACACCCTTAATTAGCAAGCAGGAAATCTGGAGAAGGAACGCAGAATGGCTCACCTCAACCCTTATGAGGATCGCAATGGGCGCCAGAATTAATGTACATACGTACGTACATGCGTGCGTACGTACAAACAAACAAACAAACAAACAAAAAAACGTATGTACGCATGTATACAAACATACATACGCATGTACATAC
The DNA here is from genome assembly GCA_900291075.1 of Melanogrammus aeglefinus. Classification (NCBI taxonomy): domain Eukaryota; kingdom Metazoa; phylum Chordata; class Actinopteri; order Gadiformes; family Gadidae; genus Melanogrammus; species Melanogrammus aeglefinus. The sequence continues at coordinate 39,649 of OLKM01000805.1, forward strand.
ATACAAACGTATGTACGTACATACATACGTACATGCATACGTGCGTACGGTACGTTTGTGCGTCCGTACGTCCGTCCTCACCCTCACTGCCTTCCGGGCCGGGCGTTCCCGTCTCTAGAGAAGATTGGTTGGTTGACCGGTGATCAGCGTGGAGACATGGTAAGGTTCTACAGAACCGTGGCCTCGCCCCGTTGGGATGGAAAAAAAACGTCCCGGGGTCGAGGTTCGAGGGGAGTCATCTGCAGCTCTGCGGCGGAGGCAGCTGTACGTACGATGAGAAATGTGCTCGCGACGTTTTTTTTCAAGACGTATAAAACACATGAATGAAGGGATTTACTGGCAGTGAAACGGAAGAACGAGCCACTTGTGTAGTATAAACACTTTAAAGTGGAGAGACTCGCAGAGGACAGCCAGTTTGAGCCAGAGTTGGAGCCAAAGTGAGCCTTTAATGTGAGCCAGGTATTAAGAGAGTCATTACAATAAAAAGCTATTATACATGACAATAAAAGGGGGAGAACTGCAAGCTGGCCTTCAGCATATGGGAAAGTCTGCGTTTGAAACTCTAGTTCGATCTCGGATTTCTATGACATTCTGGTCTGGCGCTGTAGACAGGATTTGCAAGGATTTTGATTGTATGGTCTGCCTGTCTCTGTCTCTCGCTCTCTCCCTCCCCCCCATCACTCGCTTGCTCTCTCACCCTTCCCCCCTAGCTCTCGCTTTCTCTATCACTCTTTCTCTCCCAATCTCTCTCTCTGTCTGTCTGTCTGTCTGTCTGTCTGTCTGTCTGTCTGTCTGTCTCTGTCTCTGTCTCTGTCTCTCTCTCTCTATCTCTCTCTCTCGATGTGCTTTATAATCCAATGGTTTAGGAGGTATGTGTGACATGACTGTCTACATGTGATTAGTAGTGGATTAAACCCAGGCTGTGATTCACAGTCCCCCACTAATGGATGCAGGACTCAGTGGACTGACTGAGTTACAGTATGACCTTCTGTATGAGACCGCATGAAGTGGCCGCCAAGTTTCTTGGAAACACTACACCTTTGTAATACGTCAGAAAAGTATACGCTGGGCTCTTAGAAGAGCTCTCTAGACCAATCCTTCATAACATGTATTTATTTATAGCTTTTTCCTAGCTATCTCTGTTGTATACGGGCTATTGGTTAACCGTGGTTGTTCATTTTTAGCACTTGGTGCTATGAACATCCTTACTCTACAGATAGCGATATATTGTTCTTCTGACAAATGTACTCATTGCAAGACGCTTTGGATAAAAGCCTCTGCTAAATGCCCTAAATGTAAATGTATGTGTAGACACAAATTATTTCATAATGATTAAAAAAATCATTGTCATTGTGTTGCGCTGACTGCTTCTAAGGGGCTCCATCTCCTTGTGGTTTTATCCTGTCTTTTCTCTTCTGCCAATGATTTGGTGTGCATGTTCTGCCACCTCAGACCCCCCGTAGTGACCCCACGCAGGCCCACTGGGTTTCCGTAAGCAGCCGTTCACACTCGGCCCTTTCCAAATGGAGGCGAACTCTGAGAGCAGGCGGCAGCCAAACAAATCCTGGGTCTGATTCCCCCCCCCCCCCCCGGGTGAGCGAGATACTGCGTTCGTTTCAAAAACCAAACCCGGGGCCGGGGGGGGGGGGGGGTCGATGGGCATGATCTCAGGGAGTCGCGGCTGCACGGTACATCAATCCTGACTCAGATTGGATTCTCGTACGCTCCCTTCTGGGCCTGCAGAGCAAACGGAAAACGCACACACTCAGTGAGATGGAAAGGACAGGTTTACAAGGCCCACATGAGGGCGGGGGGGGGGGGTTCCCGTTGGATTCCAGTACGATTCCAGTAGTCCAGTATAACGCAGAAGAGCTCCCAGTCCAGGGGAACCCGATCACAGTCCCAGGCTGTAGACGGATCCCATCATGGCAACCCAGGACTTCCTCATCAATCTCCTTCATGGGCTCCTTGAAGGCAGATTCTTGGAAATTCATTTGATATCTGTTTAGTTTAGCGGTCTGCTCTGTTTTCATCTCACCGCATTGTGTTGCCTTTCCATGTTGTAAATCTGAGGAGAGCTCGGATATTGTGCTGTATGTTTTGCTTTAATGGAGTGTGTGTGTGTGTGTGTGTGTGTGTGTGTGTGTGTGTGTGTGTGTGTGTGTGTGTGTGTGTGTGTGTGTGTGTGTGTGTGTGTGTGTGTGTGTGTGTGTGTGTGTGTGTGTGTGTGTGTGTGTGTGTGCTGGACGGAGGCATGGTCATTAAGAGGAGAGGGCTTTATCGATTTCTGCCCATTTATTACAATGCGCTCCAGCAGATCCATTTGGATCAGCCGCTGCACGTCAGTGTAGTGGCGGGCATCCCGTTGGTTATGAATGGGAGCGTGCAGGACGGCTGGCAGAGGGATGCTGCTCTGCACTAAACACATCGCGTCTCAGTAGCTATTAAAACCCCTATCTCCTCCCGGCCTGGCAGGAATTTTTCAATTCTTGCCCTCAGCCTGAATCTAACCCTGGCTGTTTCTCGCCCTCTTTCTCTCCTCCCATCAGTCAGGCTTCACACACTGCTGGACTGTGTGTGTGTGTGTGTGTGTGTGTGTGTGTGTGTGTGTGTGTGTGTGTGTGTGTGTGTGTGTGTGTGTGTGTGTGTGTGTGTGTGTGTGTGTGTGTGTGTGTCTCTCTCTCTCTCTGCATCGTCCTGGCACGTTGAGCATGGTACTAACCAATGCCACCTGTTGGCGGGGGACGGCGGTTACAGCTCCAGGCTGTAAATCACCACGGAGGATTTATTAGCAGTGAGGGGCTGGAGCCCAACAGGTCCTCTCTCTGGGGCCCGGGGGGGGGGGGAGAGAGAAGGAGGGGACCAAGGCATGCTATTGGCCCAGGGTTGCCACAGCGACTGGCCCCGTACCCCCCTAGCCTCTGAGTGAGCGACGGGAGCAGCGAGGCCAAGGTAAAGGGGAGTTTGGCGTTTGGGCAGGAGAGGACATCATGTTCTGTTTCTCCTCCTCCCCAGTGGGGGGCTGGATCCAGAGATAGTGACAGGTTATCAAGGTGCAGATAGAGCTACAGGTGATAGAGTTACAGGTGATAGAGTTACAGGTGATAGAGTTACAGGTGATAGAGTTACAGGTGATAGAGTTACAGGTGATGGAGTTACAGGTGATGGAGTTACAGGTGATAGAGTTACAGGTGATAGAGTTACAGGTGATAAGAGTTACAGGTTATCAAGGAGCAGATAGGGTGATAGGCTATCAAGGAGGAGAGAGGGGGGTGTTAGTGGCTCAGGACCGCGGAGAGTAACTTTGGGAATCGAACCCAGAACCTGGATTTGTCTTACCCCCTCCCTCCCTGCTTATGTAAGCTGGCAAACAACCTGTCATTTGAGTCTTAAGGCAAAGCTTACACACCCACCAGTGGATTAGAAACCGTGAGGCCATTACATTCTGGCATGGCCAACGCTGGACGGCCATTACATTCTGGCATGGCCAACGCTGTGTGTGTGTGTGTGTGTGTGTGTATGTACACACACACACACACACAGTATGTGTATAGTGTGTGTGTGTCCCTCTCCCCTGGTTTGAATATACTTGCAATATACTTATACTACATACATAAACATTTACTTGCGCATATGCAAACATATATATCACTCACGTGTGTGTGTGTGTACATATATGTGGTGTAGAGGCAAGCAGTGAGGGGAAAGTAACGAATACACGTGACGTTTGTCACTTTGTAGACGACAGGCCGGATTTTAGAGGGGGAGGATGAAGGATTCAGAGAAGGGTGGAGTTGGGTGGGTGGGTGGGGGTGGTGGTGTGGTCAGTGGAGTCTGGTGTTTAGGGGTCAGGGGTCAACTCTCTCGGATGGCCTCTGCGAGTGCGGGCCAGCTACCGGCTCCTGGGCTTTGAAACAGGAGGAGCTGCGGCAGCCTACTGGTATCATACTGGTGACATACTGGGACAGGCGACCCGGCATGCCACGGCCTCCATGTCAGGCCCAGTTGTCGCGTCAGGTGCTCTTCGCCGCCGCGGCTTATTTTTACCCCGGCGGAGGAAGACGTTTTACGGGGTTATTCAAGCGGGTCGAAATGTGGGTCACGGTATTCGTTAAGGTCACGGGGATACGCCGGGTCTCTTTGGAAGAGGACCCGGAATTAGCCGGTTAAGGCCAAAGTTTTACGTAATGTCATGCAAGGTGAAGAACAATTTCTATATTTTATTCTTTATGTGCTGATGTAGAAGTTATAAGCACCGTTGGAAGAAGAATATACCCAAAAGTAGACCCGAGCCAGCTAATTGGAGATGTTTGCGAAACGTATTTAAATGTTTGGGGCGAGGGCAATCAAACATTAATTTTAATGAACTACTTCACCATAGAGACTAAACCCTACAGCGCCGAAGAGCAGAAATCCGTTTTAATGATATCTCTCTTCGAGACCGGCACCTTAAAGACACGTGGTCGCCGATGGCAACACCGGGCGCCACAGCGACACCGCATAAATTAGGCCTCAGAAGTACGAGGGGAGTGATCGACCTTTATCTTCATCAATGTTTCATCACGAACCCCCCCCCCCCCCCAGCCGGGTACTCGGGGGCCCAAATGTAAATAAGAGCCTAAATGCGGTCATTAGTACTGTGAGAGAGAGAAGAGAGAGAGAGAGAGAGAGAGAGAGAGAAGAGAGGAGAGAGAGAGAGAGAGAGAGAGAGAGGAGAGACAGAGAGGAGAGAGAGAGAGAGAGAGAGAGAGAGAGAGAGAGAGAGAGAGAGAGAGAGAGAGAGAGAGAGAGAGAGAGAGAGATTAATGAATGCCTTTGAGCAAACCTTCCTCATGGATTATTCAGAGCCGCTGCGTCAGTTGCTTCTGATTGTTTATGGGCCGATACCCTCTGCCTTTCACTATCTATATTTTGACTTCTTAAGATTCTTCTTTTCATACACACCAAGGACCGTCGGTCGATTTTGACTAGATGGTTTTAATCAAAGTAAAGTAAAGGTCTCTCTTCCAGATTCATACAGTTGAGTTTTCTTTTTCTGCTTCTCCGAGGCGTGCTCGCTGAAATACAATCGCGTCCGATGCTGTTGACTGTTCTCTGAGCGTACAACGACGGTGCGAGGGCCCTGCGGAAATAGCTTCCGCACTTATTTTGAGGGGGGTTCTTCATAATTGATTTCTGCTTATTTTTTTCATGACCAGGCTCATGGGTGCTGTGTGATATCCATCTGTAATCCAAAGCATCAACATCAACATCAAACATGTATACGGTCGAGATTGGGGTTGCTTTATCCTATATTCGCTCCACTCGGACAACCGGAGCACTTAACTTTATTGGTATTTCACTTGAGATGCACCCTGGTTTTAAAGTCGCACCCGCAACCCATATCTATGTTTTTGTGCCCATTTATTGGCAATGTGTGCCATGCTTGTGCAATATCATTATTCCAAATCTGCCCTGTGATGTGTGATGTGTGATGTACGCACCGACATTAGAACACAAGCACAAGTTCCTGTCCTATGAGGCAATATGAATCCAATTGAAATCATCACGCGGCCACCTGCGCCTGTGTCTCCCCCCCAACAAAGAACTGGAGCTCATCACCACCGCTGTACAATAACTTTGCTCGATTCGGGCTTTGATCTCTTAATCAGGCCCAATGAAGGGTGCTTACCGGTCAGTATACCTGCCACCTGGCTGCCACCCGCCCAGAGAGGTCCATCTGTGGCACCCACGTCCGGTCCCATTAGAACTGTACTGACAGTAACCCCGGCAGACTGTCTCGTTCCCCTCCCCTGTCTCTCTCTCTCTCTCTCGCTCTCTTTCTCACTCTTGCTCCCTCGCTCTCTCTCTCTCTCTCTCTCTCTCTCTCTCTCTCGCTCTCTCAGTTTGCCCAGGCTGTGTGGAGGAGGCCTTGCAGCCAGATAGACCACAGCTCTGAGCTCTCTCCTAACTCATCTCGCTGGATCTCCGCTCAGATGCAGACATTGTCGCTTGTTTCTTTGAGCTCTCTCCAGTTCCTGGAGGTGCTTACTGTCACAACACTTCAGTGCGTATTATACAGTTTAGTCCTGAATCCCTGGTGGGTCGGGGCGAAGCCACGGCACAAACCAACCCTAGAAAGGGCTGCTTTAGAGTCGCTACGTCTAAGCTAGATACAGCTGTGATAAAACACACAAACTCGCAGTTCAAGCTGCATGACATCACAGCTTCTTATTCTTGAGTCCCATCCCGTTAGCCGGAGCGCTGTCCCATCGGTTACTCCCAGTGGGTTTGGCTCTCGCTCCCTTTCAAGTCGCTGGTGTGAGAGTGCCTTGTGCTTGGCGCTGTGCTCCCCTCTTCATCTTGTTAATGGTCTGGCTCTCCCTCATTAGTGGGTGCGCTGCGGGCCAGCCGGGGGCAGCCATGCGCGCCCTCAAACGTCCACACTGATGCCGTCTGTCGCCTCGTATCAGCCCTGCGGCCACTGATTAGACGAGGAACACTGTTGCCAAAATTCCCAACGATGGAATGCTTGTTGTGATGGGATGTGCCGCTATAAGTGGCGTTGAGTTTTTTTTAGTTTTGGCCGTGGTTATGCAAGTGACTCGGAGGAGAGGTTTTTTTACTGCGGCAGAAGTTAAAGAGCATGGGGCATAATACGTGCCACAGGGGGTTATCAGTGGTGGTTGATGATGGCTGATGTCAAACATTAGTCCCCAGTTTAGCTGCAGACCACATTCATTTGCGGTCCTGGCATTCTGGACGTGTGTTTCAGGATTATGAGGTTCACAAACCAGGAGAGACCGGCCGAATTATCTGTAAGAAATTATCTTTAAAGAAGTCGCATTTTTTGATGTGTTCATCTTTCCTCCCAAAGTCACCCCCTGTGATCAAAGTGAGAGATGCGCGCTATCTTCATGATTACAGCAGGCTGCCTTGTATAACCAAGTGTGGTATAATAAGTACAATTTGCACAATATCATGAAGCACGTAGAACCTGGTGGGTTTGAGTCAGCTCTGGGGAAGAACATATAATAAGAATACTTCTTTAGCCGCAAAAAATGAAATTTCACCGTGATTTGATGTTCTCCTCTGCAATTATCACAACCTTTCAGGACCTCCACAGATTCAGTCTCTCGGTCGATAACACAACGGTTTGCGGCCAAGCAGGAGGGACAGTCGCAGACTGTGATTAGGCCTCCTCTCTGGCTCTTTGTGTGTGAGCAAGTGTGGGAGCTTTAATGCTAATAGAATATAGAATATAAATTTGTCTTGGACTCATGACAGTGTTGCTCAGAAATATTCATTGAAATATACGTGACAAGGACATGACATAGAACACGTTACATAATAAATAGAAGACAGTGATAACACAACGCAGTGTAGCCTATTGACACGATATATAGACTGCCCATGGAACTCACAGATACAGAATACATGGAGAGATTCAGTATAGCAGATAAAAATGTAAATGCAAAAGTTAACATCCACAATAAAAACGATATATAATAACGTATATAATAAATATATGTGTGTGGTACAGCCCAAGTTGATGCCCATTTGCATTGCTTAGGCAAGGCAAGACAACTTTATTTATATAGCACTTTTCATACACAGGGCAGATTCAAAAAGGACTTCATATATAAACATTGTCATACAATCATACAATTGTCATACCTTAATTGAAATTGTGACAAAAGAGTTTTTAAATCTGTTCAGTCTACAATGAGGAACCCTGTATCGTGGTGAGGAGGCACATCTGGATTCTTCGAGGGGAGTGCTAAGGACGTGCTAAGGATCCAGTCCAGTGGGGGCCATCATGAGCTCCTCCTGTCTGAAGTCACCCCGATTGATTCATTCAAGGATATTGGAGATACTGTCGGGAAACCAAAATCAAATGAGTCTGTTCTCCTCCTCCTCCTCCTCCTCCTCCTCCTCCTCCTCCTCCTCCTCCTCCTCCTCCTCCTCCTCCTCCTCCTCCTCCTCCTCAAACACCACCACCACCAACCACACAGCGTTTTGGAACGCCTCGTCGCATGAAAAGTTGAAAAGTGCCCCATGCCCCTTGCTGCCCCCCAGCCACCCCTTCCCCTCCTCCCCTGTCTGGGCTCTAATGAAACAAGCCGAGCCTAATCCTCTGCAGAGAAGCAGGTTCTCGCCGCAGACCAAAGGGCCAGAGACACTGAGAACCCACGCCTGTACCGTTAAATAACTGGAAGGGGCCAGGGGGGGGGACGGGACATGTTACCCCATTTGTCTCTCGCCCAGCGGGATCAGTGTTAGCGTTTCATGTAACTCTTAGAGCGTATACACTGAGCATGAAAAAAACCCCGGTCGCTGCGGGGGGGAGAAAAGACCGAACTGCTGCTATCCGGAGATTCCAATCTCCACGTAACCCAATCCGTGCATCGGGGTGTTGGGTGTGTGTGTGTGTGTGTGTGCGGTGGGGCATGTGTGTGTCTGAGTGTGTGTTGGAGGGGGGGGGGGGGACTTTCTTGTGTACAAGTCCTCCAGCCACTGCAGCCTCAGAGCTTGCGGTTCCTGCATTCCGCGCGTTAGACACAAGCTGTCCCAATAAAAACCTCCCTATCGCCGCCTGCCTTATCCTTGCGGTCTAGTGGCAGCTTGTGTTGAGAGGGGGCGGTGGGTGGGGTGGGGTGGGGCGGGACAGACAGGGTTTTTCTGGTGCCAATCTCCATGTCGCACACGAGCGTACGCACATCCGCAAACCCCAAAACAGTGGCAAGCTAATAGGCACTCCAGACGCCAGCTGGAGGGAGCCGTTAACAGCCAAGCGGTATCGGTCCTTCAGGGCTGGATTCTGCCGCCGCCGTCACAGGCCTGTTCATTCCTGTGGGCCGGGGTTGTCGTCGGTTACAGCCGCTCACTCCCATCAGTTGGCACCGTCCAGGGTGGTGGGGTTGATGGGGTGGGGGTGGGGGTGGGGGGGGGGGGGGGTTGCCATATGTGGTGACAATCATGGGGTGTCGCTATGATTCTGAGGACGGCGGAGTCTCTGCACAGAGCGGGGCGGAGCCTGTGGTTACCGCAGAGTCGTCACCTGCTGCCAGACCCGGGCTGACGGGCTGGTGGCACGACACTCTACTGCCCCCCTCGGCAAGTCATGGACGGACAAAGCTGGTTTAATTTATTACTTTGTATTCGCCAGGGCTTTCTGCTCGGTTAGGGAGAGCGGGAAGTGCAGCCAGTGTTTGCAACAGCAGCATTCGATGTTTGAAGCCCCCGATCCTTTTTCCTCTTTTTTTATTTCAGAACCTTTTTCCGCCAGTTGTCTCCATCTAAAACAATTGGCAGTGTCTCTCCCTCACAATAACGTGGTTCAGTGGGCCCACACTTTGTCTGTGTGGTCTGAGATGAGATTCGGACCCAAACTCATGTTCCCAAACCCACAGAGAAGAAGGGCTAGGATGGAAGAAGACACAGAGAGCTTTTGACAGAAAGGGATTTCATTTCATCAGCGGTGATTATAGCATGCTTATAAGGAGAGGAGCCCAGCGTTTCCTTTCACAAGAGGACGAGGTAGGAAAGAACCGGGCATCGAGAACCAGCCCTGAGACACTGGATATGATGCATTGCAGATGTTCGACTCTCAAAGTACCATCCCTGATAATTGTGCCACAAATGTATCTCCAATGACGGTCTTTGGGTTTCAATTGTTGCTCGGCATGGCCGCATTCTGGCGGGTGTTTCTTAATGCAAGTGCCGTTGCTGTGGAGGTCAGCAGTGTTGTGTTTCTACCACCAGAATGCTACATTTACACAAACGTATAGCGAACAATCACCGACCCATCCGGGAGATGACGAGTCGGTCTTTCTGGAACAAAGGAAGCCTTTGATTGACAATATGGCTGAGCCCTTGAGCAAGCTAGTGTAGTTTTGGTCAAGAGCAGAACTTTTCAAAGGAAAAGATGTTTTTTTGGTTACCAAATTGCGCAATTATCTCTAGGGGATGGCCGCGTGACATGTTTGGCGGCCATCTATTGTGCCGTTGACATCGTTGGTCAGCGCATCTGCGGCCAAGTCTCCTCTGTGAGCCTGTTATTCCGTGATAAAGGCTACAAAAAGAGTTCTGAAATGTTTTTTTCTGTGTGGGTGATGCCACAAAACGAGCCAAACAACCGGTGAAAGAAAAGCCCAATTTGAGCAGCTGCCATGGCTTGTCAACATGCCTCAGTAAAAGCATGACTTTGAGGCCACAATTTGGTCTACCAACTGTAAAAAAAAAAGGGAGTTGGACGTTTCAATTTTTTTGCGAACAGTATTTACCTTTTCCCAGAACTGTGCACCACAACATTCCTTCTCCTCTCCCTTTGTTCTTTACACTTACCCACCTGGATGTGAACCTTCTAATTCATTTTTCTGTCTGTTTTAATAGGCGACCGGATGCCTGGCATGTTGCAGGGAGTACAACTGAATGCTTGGTCTTATAATGGTTGACCGCCCAGCACCCCATCACCGATTTCAAATGTTTCGCCTGTATGTATGTATGTATGTATGTATGTATGTATGTATGTATGTATGTATGTATGTATGTATGTATGTATGTATGTATGTATGTATGTATGTATGTATGTATGTATGTATGTATGTATGTATGTATGTATGTATGTATGTAGTTATGTATGTAGTTATGTATGTATGTATGTAGTTATGTATGTAGGCCTATGTAGTTAAGTATGTAGGCCTATGTATGGATGTATGTAGGCCTATGTATGGATGTATGTAGGCCTATGGATGGATGTATGTAGGCCTATGGATGGATGTATGTAGGCCTATGGATGGATGTATGTAGGCCTATGGATGGATGGATGGATGGATGGATGGATGGAGATGTAAATCAATTATGGCCCCCATTCCACTCCTGATTGTCCCTGGAGGAGGGATATCCCATTCTGCGTTCCTTCTCTAGATTCCTTCCTTGCTCATTAAGGGAGTTTTTTCTTGCCTTTAGGGGGCTAGGGTCGGATTGGTTGTCATAAATATGTGGCCTGTTAAGCCCTTTGAGACTGCACCTGTGATAAGGGCTATCCAAAAAAATTGAATTGAATTGGAAGGCCCTGGACGGTCCCAGTGTGCTGTCTGCTCCTCGGCTCCGGTTAACACGCCAAACGTCCAGCCTGCCCATTACGTGTGCCTCCGCGGCCAGAGCCAATGCGGCCACACACGACAGCGTCCGCTAACAGCCCCATTCGTTTTGGGTTTAATGACTTGGACGGAGGGAAATGGAACGGTTTTGTGTATAGTTTGTGGTGCCCAGGGTTTTTAAGTGCAGGTTCATGAGGACTTGTAGTTTGCCAGGGGCTTTTAAAAGCCTGTCCACCGTCAATCCCCTGGAAACAGCAGAGAGGATTCTCTGTGCCGCGTTCATGTGGGGGATATTTTAGTTTCAGAAAAATAACTTTTATGACACAAAACGATAATAGAATACAATACTGAACCAAGCGATGCAGGGCCGGTCGTGTGGTCGGAGAGCTGTTCAACGAAGCAATGAAGTCATTGCATTATCCTTGAACACGAACATATACATTTGTGCACCATACAATTCTTCAGTGTTGCTAGAAAGACCTCACAGCATTAACCTGCACGATAAATAATCACTTTGAGTACGTTCTCCAATTCAAAACTTACTTGTTCCAAGCCGCTGAACCCTTGTCTGTTTCCGCTCAGCCTCCAGTCCGTGGAGGTTTCGGTGGAACGACTTGGGGCTGGACTTGGTCGGGGCGCTTGCATAACCAGTGAGAACTGACCCTGAGTCAGTGCTTCACTCGATACCCGCAGCCAGGCTTGTATACGGACTCCTCAGCATGTTCTGAGTGCTGGCGACGACTCGTATCGTCGTGTTGATCTCTGTATGCATCAGCGGTCTGACTTAAAAAGGGCGATAACGTAATGGCCGTCTGCAGAGGCATTTTCCACCAGCCTGCTTGCCCTTTTTGCTTTTAGTCGTGTTTTGTCCTGCTCAGCATTTCTGTGCCTGAAAACGTGCTATCTTGTTGAAATGTGGCGACCCAGCGCTAGGAGTGAGGCTACTTCCAGGTAGCCTGAATCCTGAGATAAGAGATTCTTGAATATTCTGGAGAAATATTCTTAAATTTTTGGCAGAATATTTTTGAGTCTGAGAACTGAAAATTGAGTAATAATCTGTTATGCATTATTGTATATGTATTATTATACATTTTACGTTTCATTTACTACTTTATTTAATTTTTTCACCCCTTTGATGATCCGTAATCATTGCCATATTCACCGTCATAAGATTCAGAAGTCTGATATTTAATCAATTACGCTCGACATTAATCAATATTCATTAGATCAATACCAACCTCCCCACCCCCCTCATCCCTTTTTATGGACGGTGGATGACTGGAGACCCGGTCTGAACTAGACTAGTTGTAGCATGAAGTTTTGCAATATTTTTCTTTGGACCGGCCAGTGGAAGGAATGGGGTGGGGGGGGTGGGGGTCACTGGGGGTCACTGGGGATCATCATGGCGGGGTCAAAGGGTTAGGTATCCGTGCGGACTCCGTGCTGGGAACGGCGGCGGGGTTAACAATAGAGCACTCATCGGGCCGCCGCGGGGGGAGCTGCAACCCGCAACCCGCAACCCGCAGTGTCAAAGTCCACGGCAGGAATGTGCAGGTGGGCCCCCACAGCAGCAGCAGAGCAATGTGCGTCCAAGATGCTCTCCGCTACCGGCCAGCGCTGGACAGAGGGTCCGGTCGTCTGACCGTCTGGGAGTGTGAAGCTGAAGGTTTGGTTTTGGTGATGAAGTGCGCAGTGGGATTGAAAGAATAAGAGCGTGCAATCAAGTTTTTAGAATTTCTTTATCCGTTTTTTCCATTTTGACATGAGTAATGGATAATAGTTTTACAGTCCTACTTTTATTTTTTTAAGTATGGTTCATTGTTGCATTCCTCGTAAATGTGCTTGTTTACTTTTTGAGTTTTCCCGCAAAATCCGGTGATATATCCCGACGTTTCCCGACGTTTCCCACCGTCGTGCTCCACATGATGCACTGTTTCACGAGCCCATTACCTCGAATTATCCACAAACTGCCCTGACTAGAAACAACAGTCCGCCCACACCGAGACCTTCACCGGCTGTCATGAGCAAGCAGGGGGAGAATGAGAACTCACTCCCCCCTCCCTCACTCCCTCTCTCCCAAGTACTGGGAACCCCCAAACCCCCTCTATCCCCAAACCACCAAACCCCCCAGAACTCCAAACCCAGTCCAAATTCACGACCGTCGATAATTTACCAATCTGCGTCTCACTTTGCAAAGTCAACATACTCCTGGCCACCAATTAACTACTGCAGTTTCCTGAGTCTGCGTAAATGATGTCCGTAATTACGCAGTCGTACCTCGATGTGCTCCACACTACAATAACATTTCTCCTCAACCACAATTATCACTCTGAGCCGCGGAGTGAATCAGAGCCGGCCTCTGCTGCCATGAAACTCTCTGGGGCTGCCCGGGCTCGCTCCTCAAACATATTTACAGAGCTCTTTAATAGACTCGCTGAAGGGGGGGATTCTCATCAGGACCCCGTTTATTTGTTTTCAGGAGTAACGATTATTTACTTTGTTTTTACGTTAACATTGAGGGGATTTAGCAGATGCCTTTTTTTTTATCCCAAGCGACATTCATTCCCACATTCACACACCGATGACGGTGTCCTACATGCAGGGCGACAGCCAGCTCGAGTGAGGTGTCTTGCTCAGGGACACCTCCCCGCTAGGTGGAGCCGGGTATTGAACTAGCAACCCTCCGGTTACCAGTCAACCCGCTCTACCTCCTAAGCTACTAGCACCCGTTTTTATAGCAGTAGGATACAAGGCCGATTGAGATCGGAGACATTTTGCAAACATATGGACGAGGACTCTACAGCAGCCTAGAAACGATAGACGACTCTTATTCACTGCCTTTCAAATTCAAAGATGCGCTGACACCGACTGGAAGTGATGTTGCATAAAGGCATTCCAACTAATGTATGCAGGAACATGTTGTTTATCTATCGCGGCGCGGCTAAAAACAACAACAACAGCATCATGACTCAGGGCGCCAGTCTGAGCGCGGCATAAGGCCGTCGCTCTAAGATTGTTCTTTCGGGCAGAAGATGCGTAGCTCATCATCGGCGATCTGATTCATGCGTAGGATTGGTGATAACAATGAAACTATATTTATTGGTTAATTTCCCACTTGAGTCTTTGCTTCTTGTGAACGTCTTACGTAACCGAAGGGTCATGATTTTTTTTCTGTGGTAGTAAAGTACGGCAGCGTGAGAAACCATATGTCTGCGACGGTTGAAGCATTCATTGACATCGTATATGAGTGATACACATGTGATGCAGGTTGAGAGTGCTCTTTGTTGAGATACTTGCTCGTGGTCTCCCGGGGGGGTTGTACTGTACAAGGACAGATGGAGCTCAGGGGGGAGAGTGTGGGGGAGAGGGCTTTAAGAGAGGGAAAGAACCAGAGGGTAGAGGGAGGAGGAGGAAGCTGTAATGCAGCAAATTAGCCCTTTTTATTTGCTCTGGCTCTTTTGGTGGAAATGGTCAATAATGAGGTGCTCTGTCGGACCTGTCCCGGTCTCCCTTTGACCCCTGGTCTACGTTTACAGGTCGAATGGCCTGGGTCCTCTCTCTTTATCTGTCTCTTTCCTTGTCTGTCTATCTGTGTCTTTCGCTATTTCTTTAGTTCACACTTTTTTATTTGTTCCCTATTTCTCGCTTCTCTCTTTCCCTAGGACACTCTTTTCTCTCGTTCTCTCCCTTTTTTCTCTCATTCCCTATAGCTCTTTTTAAAACCTTTTCCTATTTCTTTCTCCACTCTCTCTGCCCCCCCCCCCCCCCCCTCTGGCTTTTCTCCACTCTAACCTGTCTCTCTCACTCTCTCGTTCTCCCTCCCTCTCTCTCGTCCTCTCTCTCTCGTCCTCTCTTCTCTAACCGGGCTCTCTCTCCCTCTCTCTCTCTAACCTCTAACCTGTCTCGCCACCGTCTCACGTTGGCTTGCTAATGACCCCCCCTCTCTGCCCTCCCCTCATTTTCTGTCAGTTGTGGTCCGCCAGCTCCCCTTGACTGCAAGGCGTTCACGGTTTTCTATCGCATCCCATAAACAAACAACCAATTACCCAGAGCCCCCCCTCCTCAATCACCGCCATAATACTTGTTGTTTACGCTGGGGGGCTACAAGACTTTACTGGAACTGCCCCCCTTACTGTAAAGCCCTGCAACGGGCCGTACTTCTGGGTGTCTTCTGCTCACAAGATGTCGAATCAGGCCGCTCGTCATTCAAGGAAGTATTTACATTTACATTTAAATTTTGCATTTTGGGCATTTAGCAGACGCTTTTATCCAAAGCGACTTACAATAAGTACATTTTTCAGAAGAAAGAGAAACAATATATCGCTGTCGGTACAGTAAGGATGTTTATAGAAACAAGTGGCAAGCACTAACAACCGCTAGGCTAACCCATTCCTCGTTGTGTAACAAAGACACCTAAGATAAGAACAAGTGCTCCTTCGGAGGAGCGGTCTGATTGTAATCATTTACACAGATCTGAACAAAGACAAATGTTTCCCGCACGAAGGCGGCCCTCCTAATCACGGCCTTGGAAACAGGCCTTTTTCTCTTAGTTTTTTCTTTATTGGCCATTTGGAGGGCGGCCGCGCGTTCTTGCGCCAAAACACTGAGGGAAACTTCTTTGGTGGTTCTTTGTGAACGCAATCAATGTGCCGGGCCTGGGTTGAATCAAACGCTGTGAGCGTTAACACAGAACCTCTGGTTTTTTTTGCCGTCGCTGCACCGGACTCCCATCAGGATGGGACCCAGAAAAGCCACGCAAACATCTCGGTATGCTCAGAGGCAGTGGAAGAAGGATGAACGAATTGGACAGACTCCACCCCCTCTCACTTCTAGCCACCGTTGGGCTGTGTGTGTGCTGATGGCTGGTTCACTTACATTCACGTTACAGATTTTATCCAAAGTGACTTAAATAAGTAGATTTGTCAGAAGAAAGAGAAACAATATATCTCTGTCGGTACAGTAAGGATGTTCATGGAAACAAGTGTCAAGCACTTACAATTGCTAGCTTAACTCGTTCCCCATTTACACAAAAAGAGACGGGGTTTGATTCTTCTTCTGCAGCAAGGAATCAGAATTTCTCAAGACGAAATACTGACATCTGCAGTGTTAAAAGTTTAAGTAAACAAGTCTTATATATGTATTTAACACTCCCATCTAAGTTACTCCAATATATACTTCAATAGCACCAAAATTGTACTTTGTGCTTGACTTAATAAGTGACCTTCAAACTAGAAACCTAATCAACATGGTGTGCATCCACCTTCATTAATTCATGCTAAAATCACTTCGATCCTATGCCTGGAAAGACACGGGCGATGATTAACTTCTGAAGTCAACACTTTTAATTGAAGAACAGTTGGCATCCTATTCAATTATAATTGTTCCAATCATAATTATCCTGGTAGCCGTAGGTGAGGAACTCCATTAAAGATTGGTTCTGGTTGATGAACCAAAGTCTTCGCGTTAGTCTTGACAGAAATTTCTTGCAACATATTTCAAAGTTATAGAAAATCAACCGCACATGTTTTGATCGTCCAGATAGTCGGCCATCTTTTAATATCGTCTTTGGCAAAGTCCAAACTAAAAGACCAGGAGAACATCGCTGGGGACATCGACGCAACAACTGAGATGGAGGGGATAAAAATACGATAACGAAACCAGATGAGAAATAAAATGAGATTAAGAAAACAAAAGATAAATCTCACATGGACTGCAATGGCGAATGTCACGTTTGGTTTTTTCGCTGTGAAACAAAACAACCCAAGTGGAAGCAGGAAGCGGCTGCGGCCGCCATGTGTCTCAGCAGGGCCTCTGAGTGGAGCTCCGAGGAAAAGCAATATCTGCTTATATCAAGCTGTCAGCACCTGCCTGGAGCTCCCCCACCGAGCATAGTGGTGAAGTCAAAACAGCAGAAGACCTTGTTCTGGAACGTCTGACCACACACACACACACACACACACACACACACACACACACACACACACACACACACACACACACACACACACACACACACATCAGAACACACAGACACAGACAGACAAGACACACGACGCACGCACACAGCACACACACACACACCACACACACACACACACACACACACACACACACACACACACACACGACACACACACAACACACACACCACACCACACACACACACACATAGAGACAGACAGACAGAGACAAGAACACGCACGCACGCACGCACACGCGCACACACACACACACACTGGAGACAGAGGCACAAACGCATGCACACCGAGACACACACGTGCACACACACACACACACACACACACACACACACACACACACACACACACACACACACACACACTGAACAGACAAACAGACACACACCAACACATGTGTAAACACACACACACACACACGTGTATGCACACACACACAGTCACTCACACACACACACGCACACACACTCACAAACCCTTTCAGTACGTCAATGCTAAAGCCCTCGCCCCCCCCCTCAGACCTCCCCACCCACCGATACACATCATTTGTAGCCCTTTGTGAGGACCTTGAGTCCCGGAGCGCAGACCCAGACGGCCGTACCTCCTCCCCCCCCCCCCCCCCCTCTAAACGGTGGACGGAAGAGGGGCTCTTCTGCAGAGCGTCCTGACATATGCTGAATCAGACACGGTCAGGAACCAAACGCTCCCCAGGTGGACGACCCAAGCCATGGTCAGAGGATGTGCCTGCTGCCATGGCGATTGTCATGCGTGTGTGTCCGCGACCGGCGACGTTTTTTTAAACCCGGGGAGACGGGGAGAAGAGAACCAACAGCGTGGTTATTTATGATGGAGCGCAAGTGGTGATGTAGTGTCTGCGTACTGCCTAATGTGGCCCTTCATGTTTTATTTATTTTCCTCGAGGCATTGAGGCTTTGATTCAGACGAGAGCTGGTTCTCAGCTTAAGGACCAGACTAACGGCTCTCTGGGGGTTGTCAAGACAGCCGTGACAAAACGCAGATCTGCACACATCCTCCTCCTCCTCCTCCTGCTCCTCTTCCTCCTCCTCCTCCTGCTCCTCCTCCTCCTGCTGCTCCTCCTCCTGTTCGTCCTCCTCTTCCTCCTCCTCTTCCTCCTCCTGCTGCTCGTCCTCCTCTTCCTCCTCCTCTTCCTCCTCCTCCTGCTCCTCTTCCTCCTCCTCCTCCTCCTCCTCCTCCTCCTCCTCCTCCTCCTCCTCCTCCTCCTCCTCCTCCTTCCTCCTCCTCCTCTTCCTCCTCCTCCTGCTCCTCTTCCTCCTCCTCTTCCTCCTCCTCCTGCTCCTCTTCCTCCCCTTCCTCCTCCTCCTCCTGCTCCACTTGATGCTCCTCCTCCTCCTCCTCCTCCTCCTCCTGCTCCTCTTCCTCCTCCTCCTGCTCCTCTTCCTCCTCCTCTTCCTCCTCCTCCTGCTCCTCTTCCTCCCCTTCCTCCTCCTCCTCCTGCTCCTCTTCCTCCTCATCCTCCCCTTCCTCCTCCTCCTCCTGCTCCACTTGATGCTCCTCCTCCTCCTCCTCTTCCTCCTCCTCCTCTTCTTCCTCCTCCTCCGCTGCTCGTCCCCGGGCTGAGCTGGGACTGACAGGTCGGGATGCTGCCAGAGTCACAAAGAAAGAAGGGAAATCACACGGCGGTTCCCCCACCCCGACCCTACCCAGACCGCCTGCAGTCTAGACTTTCTGTTTTGGGCTTCTCTCATGGTGGAGGCGACAACCGGACAGCACTTTGTAAAACAAATCCCATGATGGGACCGTCCCATACCTTCCATGGGAAGTGGTCACAATGGGAGTAAAACCAGGCCAGCACCCAGCACTGTGTAGCGATGGGAAAAACACTATTTTGGCCTTGTGGGTGTGTTAACCATTGTAAAATTGTAAATATTAAAGACGGTGAATTCAGGATCCGAGCTGGGGTACAGGTTATTCCCAGGAGGGTGAATGCTTAACAAACACCGGCTCAAATGCCCCCCCCCCCCCCCCCCCCCCCCCCTACCCCGAAATAAATTAATTTTGCAATTGTGAATCTAATCTGTGTGTTGGCTCTTGTGGGTTTGTGGGTCAGGTCAGATGCAAGCTTCAAATTCAGTATTACCTCATTTGATAAATTACATTCAATGTTCCTGACAATATTACGGGAGGGACTACATGGCTGTTCATATAAAGCATTAGAGCTTCCTAACCCTTACTGTCACAGCTGTGTTAATCTGTTTTAAAGTGGTCACAGCCGCGGCCCCGGCTCAATAGATCATCGTTAGATCCTCATAGATCTTCGGCCAACTCGCCGAGTCGAGTTCCCCCATTAAACCTGCTCAATTAAACATCCAAGTGACTATCTAATAACGGGCGCTCTCTGTAATTAATGGAGTCTCCGAGCTGAAAGCCCGACCTGACGTTTTACAGCCTCATAGATGTCCTGTGAAGATACACAGGCCGGAGACAGGCCCCTGCCACAGCCCACGTCAGCAGCACTGAGCTAAACGCTGGCCTGGCTCATCCATGCCCGGGTTCATAAACGGTTTAATCAGGACCTCTGCCCTGGTTGTATTCCCCCTCACCGTAGGGCTGTAAACAAGCGTGCACAACCCATTATCTGCTGGTGCTGGGATGTGTGAATCCCTGCCCTGTGGTCTGTGTGTGTGTGTGTGTGTGTGTGTGTGTGTGTGTGTGTGTGTGTGTGTGTGTGTGTGTGTGTGTGTGTGTGTGTGTGTGTGTGTGTGTGTGTGTGTGTGTGTGTGTGCGTGCTCGCGCGCGTCCCCATAGATCATCATTAGATCTTCGATCTACGCGCTCACGTGTGTGTGTGTGTGTTTGTGTGTGTGTGTGTGCGTGTGCACGTGTGTGTGAATTGAAGTGGGGGTATGAGGTAGCATAATGCTAAGCTCCCCTTCCAAAGGATATAGTGTGTGCTAGGCTCCTGGTTGGAGGCCAAGGCGCCGTAAAAGAGTTCCCCGAGTTTTATTAGACGTGGCACGGGCTTCAGAGTGCGCTGGCCGTGTTTAAGGGCTCGAGGAGCAGGAGCTGCCATGTGACGCGGTACGATCCACATGGGAAATGCACTTATATACCTGGAAGCTCACGGCACATGGAGGGCATTATTCCTGTTTGACTTTGAACACGCTGTTTACAAATGGATGTTGTGGGAGGGGGACTGTGTTCAGACCGCGGCCGTATCAGGAATAAAGATTCTTCTCTGCTAAAGGGGGCGATGGCCAGCAATATTCTTCTGTTTCCATGGCAAACGTTTCTACAGTCAGTGCTGTTACTATATGTGTATGTCTATAGCTTATCGTCAGGTTGAATAGCTTTACTAAGAAGCATTAAAAAGCAGCATCCTTTATATCCTCGGGTAAATCGTCTGGACTAGACGGATAGTTTAGACTGTTTTTGTGAGGCTAAGGCCAAAGTCTAGACTGTCTCTCTTTGCATTGTAGCCATATACTGAGTCACCGTTCAACCCCCGGCTCACAAGTGCAACACAGTTCCAAGTTCCCGGGGACAATATGTGGTTACGAACAACAGTCAGTACGTCGATAATATTGCGAAACCGCCAATTTAAGCGGTAATCAAATGCAGTGGCCCCTCACCTTGTGCACCCCGCTGGCAGAAACAAATGATAAACACAGCACCCCGACTTCTCCTGAGGGTAACGCATCACAAAAAGAGTTCTGTGTGTGTTGTCTTGGAATCAATGGCGACTAAACCCTTGAGGGACAATATATTTACTTGTCAGAGGTAGGGGCAGTGTGTTCTAGTTGGAGTATCGAGTTTTGGTTCGATATGCCGCGGTCCGTATGAAGTGGAAGGCATTCTGCATGGTTGATAATGACGACGGTCCAAACCGTTCCGCTTTTTATTGTTTTTATTTGGGCTGCTTTGAAGGCCGGACCTCCGAAGGCACTTGGGCACTCTCCCCCTGTTTTATCGTCGGATCTCTTCGGGGTTATTGAGAAACTCGCTGCTTTCTTTTTTCATTTCTGGTCAGGACTGGAGTGTGGTCTCGCTAGTGATGTCACTGGCGATGACAACGCGCACAGACACAGACACACACACACACACACACACACACACACACACACACACACACACACACACACACACACACACACACACACACACACACACACACACACACACACACACACACACACACACACACGTCTAATCCTATCTTCGCTGAAGCCCCTTGAAATGTCGAGAACACGAGGAAGAAAGTGCTTGTGTTTGTTTGACGAGCTCATGGGTTCCTGCCCAAAAGGGGTCTTTTCTTCAATCACAGAATTAAAGGAACGGCTTTCTCTCAGCCGTGGACGGGCGGCGGCCTCGTTCTGTCCATTAAAGCGCTCTGTAGTTTGATTAGGCTGCAGCCGTTATCAATAGGAAGGGACGCCGCCGCCACCTGCCGCGCCCGGCACATGAAAGGGAATGTTGTTTGGATGAAAATAACGATGATGGAGAAACCTTTTAACAATTAAACTCATGCGTTACTTGAGCAGAGTGAATGTGCGCTTTTTCTTTCTCGCTCTCGCTCTCTCGCCTCACTCACTGACTCTCTCTCTCTCTTGTGCTTTCTCTTGTTCTCTCTCTCTCTCTCTCTCTCTCTCTCTCTCTCTCTCTCTCTCTCTCTCTCTCTCTCTCTCTCTCTCTCTCTCTCTCTCTCTTCTCTCTCTCTCTCTCTCTCTCTCTCTCTCTCTACTCTCTCTCTCTCTCTCTCTCTCTCTCTCCTCTCTCTCTCTCCTCTCTCTCTCTCTCTCTCTCTCTCTCTCTCTCTCTCTCTCTCTCTCTCTCCCGTCTCCCTCTCCACCCCCCTCTCTCCCTCTCTGTCTCTCTCTCTCTACGCCGTGGGCCATGAAGGTAATCCATGGTAAAACGAGCTCTACGGTCTGCATGGACAAATGCACAAGCTCTAAATAAGAATAGATTTTTATCGCCGCCTTTATCCAGGAACTCAATAGCGGCTTTGTACACTGGAGGGTTTTCTTCCCCGGCTCGCCAAATGGGTGGCCTGGAAAATAGCATCCAGGAGCGCCCATTAAACCAGAAGACACTCTTTCTGAACCTCTGCGTTTGTTCCTTGTTTATCTAGTATTGATCTTGGCGCGGTATTCACCGCCATGCCGCGGCGTTTCGGCCGGTTTGTCTTTCACCGGTCAGGAGTAAGACTCACTCAATCTTTTCTTTTTGTGAGAGAGTTTACCGAAGTAAAGTGCACGGTTCAGGTTTTTTTGTTTGGTCTCAGAACCAGAGCCTCGAGAAACCTGCCAGGGTTCTTGAGTTTGGGCTCGTCTGATTGGTGTACGGTTGTGTCTGTTGCCGGCCGTGGGGAGGGCAACAGATTCTATAGAGCGGGTGTTTGTTAGAAGCTCCTGTTAGAGGAGATGTACTGGAAGCAGATTGGGGTGTGTTCAAACCACGGTCAATGAGATGCTGGATGTGAGTCCCTCCACAACGCCTTGAATGGTTTCTATAGCAACAATGATGCTTATGGTTTCTATAGTGAAATTGATGCCTATTAATAACAAATCTGTATTTGTTTTTTAATTCTTGTCTTCTAAATAGTTTTCTGCATGACCTACCGATGTCACACTTGGAACAACAGCTACTACTTCCAAATAGTGCGGAAGAAATGTTTTTCTTTAGCGGTGAGGAAGCTCTTAAGAGGCCGACATGTCAACCATTAAAACTCGCATTTGCTAGGTCAATGCGACATCCTTTTAAACGTGTATTTCTTTTTTAAAAAGCCCCACAGAAGCCCTCCAAGCTTTCACGGGGCGCTCTGAAAGCAATTTGTAACACCCTCTGGCACATTCAACTCTGTTTGTTTGGATATTTCGAAGCTGAAAGAGTGTGTGTGTGAGTGGGGTGTGTGTGTGTGTGTGTGTGTGTGTGTGTGTGTGTGTGTGTGTGTGTGTGTGTGTGTGTGTGTGTGTGTGTGTGTGTGTGTGTGTGTTGTGTTTGGTACAGGTGTGTGTCGTACAAGTCGGTGGGTGTGTGTGTGTTGTAGAAGTGTGTGTGTTAGTTTTGTAGAAGTGTGTGTGTGTGTGTGTGTGTGTGTGTGTGTGTGTGTGTGTGTGTGTGTGTGTGTGTGTGTGTGTGTGCGTGTACAGCACAAGTTTGTGTGCGTGTGCGTGTGTGTATAGTATGTGTGTGTGTGTGTGTGTGTGTGCGTGTGTGTGCGTGTGTTGGTAAAAGTGGAGGGTATTCACTGAGAGCTGGTGTTTATACTAGACCCGTCCTCGCCAAGTCTGAGGGCTGAGCGCTGCCTGGGCCGACAGCCCGCTGGTATTTGTGTCGTCTATGCCCCGACTCCTCCCGGATCTCTGCCGCGTAATGAGAACAATATGGACGGCAGAGGACAGCCCCCCACCCTACACCTGACACTGCAGGTCAGAGGGGGCTCAGGCTGTTGCCCTCTGCCCTCTCACCCCCCCCCCCCCCCCCCCGCTCACTTTGACCTCTGACCTGGTCAGTTAGAGTGACACGTGAAAGGGAAACATGACCCCTGCCCAGACACAGGCACACCGAGAACCAGGCACTATCACAACAGGCCTCCGGCTGTTGCTCTACCTCTGGCGCTTCGTTGGTGATGAAGTATAGGAGCGGGCCTTTTGGTTTCTTCGGCTCTCTGTACGGTCAACGTTGTAAGGACGAAACGTACTGTCTGAAAAATCGGAAAAGAACAAAAACCAGCTGCTAGCATGCTACGCTCCAATCCTGCGGCCTCGCGGCGTCTGCCAGTCCCTGGCGTAACGCGCCCCAACCCCCCCCTGGTGTCACTTAGGATTTGCACACTTGTTTCTCTGGCGGCCCACATCGGGGGCTTTTCGCTTTCTTTCTCTTTCTCAACAATCTATTTTTCGTTCGTTCCCGACTTTCTTTTTTCCTCTCCTTTTTTTTCCCAGTTTAATGCAATTACGCTAATGCGCTCCCCCTCCATATTGCATTAAGCCCCTCTGAATGTTTTGATTACGTTGGCACGCGGACGCCCGACCGCCCGCCTTTGATGTCCGCCGGGGCATGAAAGCAGCCGACGCCGCTCAGCGCCGCTTTCCCGGCCAGCCGCTGCCGCTGCCAGCGCCGCCGCCGCCACCGCCACCGCCGCCACCGCCGCCACCGCCGCCACCACCGCCGCCTCATCGAGGACGGGATGGGAACGCCAAATGAGGAGAAGAAGAAGAAGAAGAAGAAGTGTGGGGCCCCCACAGGCCCCCACATGGTCCTGATGGACGGATGTTAGACTGGTTGGGATACAGAGCACGTTGTCACTGATGGAGAAACACGAGTGACTCACCTGGAGACGGAGAGAACCTGAAGAATGTGTTATTTTGCTTTAGTATAGATCGATACGTGTGTGTGTGTGTGTGTGTTTCTGTGTGTGTGTGTGTGTGTGTGTGTGTGTGTGTGTGTGTGTGTGTGTGTGTGTGTGTGTGTGTGTGTGTGCGTGCTTATGTGTGTTTGTGCATACGTACGTGTGTGTATGTGTATTTCTGTGTTTGTGATTACATACGTTTGTGTGTACGTGTGTGTGTGTACGTGTTTGTGTGTGTGTGTGTGTACGTGTGTGTGTGTGTTGTGTGTGTGTGTGTGTGTGTGTGTGTGTGTGTGTGTGTGTGTGTGTGTGTGTGTGTGTGTGTGTGTGTGTGTGTGTGTGTGTGTGTGTGTGTGTGTGTGTGTGTGTTCAAATGTTTGTGTGAGCATTGCTCCGAAATATCGTGAATGTTGTTGGTAGAATTCTTTTTGCAAACAGTGAGGACCACAGGGTAGGGTGTTGATGTATCGGGCCAATTTGAAAACCAGGGTGGACCAGGGTAAAAGTAATATGTAAATAAAGATGAATTTGTTGGCCTCCCTGACTGAATGCATAAACGGAACCAAACTGGGTTATGTTTTCCACCGTGAATATGAATGGACGGAATAATGGTATGGCTCTCGCCTCCGAGTCCGCAGCACAGGCAGAGGGGGGAGAGCTCTGCGGAACAGGACAGGATATTGGTTCTTTCGCTCTCCCACTCTCCTGTGAACAAATAGCCCTCATTACAGGGCAGCTAATGGCCCTCAAGAACAACCAGCGCTTCGTTTGGTTCCTGGGTTCCTGAAAGGAAAGATTGACCGAGGTTTTGGTTGGAAGCTAGTGTCTGTGTGTGTGTGTGTGTGTGTGTGTGTGTGTGTGTGTGTGTGTGTGTGTGTGTGTGTGTGTGTGTGTGTGTGTGTGTGTGTGTGTGTGTGTGTGTGTGCGTGCCTGCCTCTCTCCCATGGCTAGGTTTGAGCGCTGCCGTTTTTTTTCCGCCCGGCGTCTGACATCACAGGATGATGTAGGAGAAGTTCGGGGGAGCCCAGGACGGGGATTCCCCCGCTATGGTCGGTGACGGCCTACTGTGTGGGTGGGCGGGGTGGGGGTGTAGGTTGTGTGTATACAATGCGCACATTATGTGTAGTGCATGATGGGGTAAATGCACGTTTGCATTTGTGCATGTGAGGCGCTGGATGGAAAGACAGGCTCAGCGTGTGTGTGTGTGTGTGTTTCAATCATGTTTGAGGCTGTGGGGATTGGGTAGCTGTGTGTGTGTGTGTGTGTGTGTGTGTGTGTGTGTGTGTGTGTGTGTGTGTGTGTGTGTTGTGTGTGTTGTGTGTGTGTGTGTGTGTGTGTGTGTGTGTGTGTGTGTATGCGCGGGTGCATAGAGTTCCCAGGGCTTGTGTCTTTGGAAAGGAACAAATTGTCACTTCTGAAACCTCTTAGAAAGTGTTTCCTGGTAATATTATGGTAATATTCCTGGTAATATTACAGCGATATACGTGGCATTATTACAGTGATAAACGTGTAATATTACAGTAATATTCGCCGTAGGACTCCTCACTCTTCCCCCAGCTGTCAGCTGGTTCCTCGTGCGAGGCTGTTTGTGATGCAGGGTTTACCCGGCGGGAGTAAGGAACGGCCCATCGAACTGCTGGTGTTCTCCCTGAAACGGGGGTCTTTCTGTCAAACTCTGGACGTGTTGAGTTGATTTTCCCGTCTATTGTTTAGGGAGAGGAGGGGAGAGAGGGGGGAAAGTACTTTCGCCAGAGCAGAGATGTTTTGATGCGACTCAATTTCACGGACTAGCAAGTTTTTTAAAAGGGTAATCATTCCATGGCTCTGGAGAACAAAAGTTTACTATCTCGTCGCAAGACCGGCTTCCTACCTAATGGAACCTGACGTTCCTCTTCGCCCGTGGGTTCCAGAAGCTTCTCTGGGGTTATTTAGCTCCAGTGCTGGGTGATTGGGTGTGAGGCTGGTGTCTGTGTGGCCTCAGAGTGAGCCACACTGGGCCGCTAAAGCTTTGGTTGTGGCATCAATATCACTGGTCGCTGCGCCGCCACAAACTAGCATGGAGCTTCTGAGCCGCGGATCATTTGGGACATGGAGGGAGTAAAGCTCTGCGTAAAGGGTGTGTGTTACTGTGTGTTTAAGAGAGAGGTATGTGTGCGTTTGTGTGCGTGTGCGTGTGTGTGCGTGTGTGTGTGTGTGTGTGTGTGTGTGTGTGTGTGTGTGTGTTTGCAGGGCTCTCTAGTTTTGAACTGAGTTCAGAGAGAGAGTTTGTCAGGGGGAGGGGGGGCAAATGAGGACGTCTGCTTACCCTACGTACGGGAAACCCATTTGATTCCTACCTGTTCCACTGTTAAATAGTGGCCCAAATTGGTGGGCGCTAAGTGTGGCGTGTGAGCGTGTAAATGGGTTGAATTGCGTGTGTCTCACGCCGAATGCGTGAGACTTGAGAGCCCTGTGTTTGAGTGTTTGTAGGCTTGGAAGAAAGTTGAAAAGTGGGGCGGATGTCTAATGCTCTGATGTCTAATGCTCTCATAGAACAATACAAAATGTCAAGTATTTCAGTTTCGTAATGATGACATACATCCATCAATGTCACGCGCTCGTTCTACCGACGGAAAACCCTGCTTTTCCCGAAGATAATGCCACACACCCAGTGGGCGTACTGACGCTGAACGCTGCGATTAACAACTCTGGGCTGCAGGGGCGAGTGGTCCGTGTTTGTTTCCCACAGCGAACCCTAATGCTTCAGGACAACACACACACACACACACACACACACACACACACACACACACACACACACACACACACACACACACACACACACACACACACACACACACGCCCTGGGGGTTGACTCCGCTGACTTCAACCCCTTTAAGAACTGTGGCCGTGCCGTTCTGCAGGGCATCATGTCCCACAACCTGGCTCAGCATCTTTAAATCCATCCGTCTGCATGCACAATGCACACATTCATGCGCACACACACGAGCATACACACAACTGCACATACACGTGCACACACACACGCTCAAACTTAGGCAGTTACACACGTGAACACACTCAGGATAACGCAGATGCAAGCGTTGCACAGATGCAGGAGTTACACGCACATGCACGAATACTGTACTCACACAGACGTATGAACACACACACGCCCACACTACGGTTGCTCGAACATCTCTCACACACAATCAGACGTATCAGCACACACACAGACAGGAATATGCACACATGCACAATCACTGACAAACATCTATGTCGCACACAGAAATATGCAAACACAAGAACACACACGCATACATGTGTGTGCACACAGACTTATTCACACACGTGAACAATCTCTCTCACCCGCAAACCGACACGCGCACAAGCACACACACACACACCACCGCAAACCGACACGCGCACAAGCACACACACACACACACACACACACACACACACACACACACACACACACACACACACACACACACACACACACACACAGATGACCCCTCAGTGCACGTGTCTTCCCCATGGCTGGGGTCCAGCAGGTCATGAAGAAGTCACTGGATCTCGTAGTGGCGTCTCTGCTGCCATAGTAACGCGACACCCGATCAAAAAACACAGAACGTGTTCCACACATAGAGCTGGGGTTCTGGTGAAAGAACAGGAAGGTGGGGGAGGGGGGGGACAGGGGGTGTGGGGGGTGTATGGGTCGGTGGGGGATATTCCGTTTTCCTTCATGCGTTCTGTCTTCCGTATCCCCCCCAGAGTCTGATGGGGACATTAGACTCTACAGAACGACACAACTGGGTGCTTTGGCTTCGGTACACACACACACACACACACACACACACACACACACACACACACACACACACACACACACACACACACACACACACACACACACACACACACACACACACACACACACAGTGTATTTTCTGTTTCTCTGCCATAGAAATAGATTAGGGACACTAGTAATAGGTCACCCGTGGAGGTTATAGTGTGTGTGCGCGCGTACCTTTGTGTGTGCGTACCTTCGTGTGTGCGTGCCTTCGCAGGAGCTTGAGTGCGTTTAACTAAAGGATGCTAATTTACTAGTGTTCTGCTTGTCAGAATCTCACGGCCTCATTAGATCTATTGATGTTCCCGTATAGCGCTGCAGCGCTCCTATATCTCGCACAAGCCAAAATCAATCACCCATCGCGTGCTAATCAATGCTCCCTGCGTACTTCCTCTCTCTCTCTCGCTCTTGCTCTCACTCTCTCGTTATCTCTCTCGTTCTCTCTCGCTCGCTCTCTCTCTCTCTCTCTCTCTCTCTTTCTTTCTTTCTTTCTTTCTTTCTTTCTTTCTTTCTTTCTTTCTTTCTTTCTTTCTTTCTTTCTTTCTTTCTTTCTTTCTTTCTTTCTTTCTTTCTTTCTTTCTCTCTTCTCTCCTCTTCTCGTTCTCTCTCTCTCTCGCTCTTCTTCTCTCTCTCTCTTTCTTTCTTTCTTTCTTTCTTTCTTTCTTTCTTTCTTTCTTTCTTTCTTTCTTTCTTTCTTTCTTTCTCTCTTTCTCTCTTTCTCTCGTTCTCTCGTTCTCTTTCTCTCTTTCTCTCTTTCTCTCTCTCTCGTTCTCTCTCTCTCTCGTTCTCTCTTTGCTCGCTCGTGGAACTCTGCTGGGATTAATTAAGACGCTTTCTCACCCGTGACCTGCGCTACTCAGAGCTAAAGCGGTGTGCGGCTACTTAGGCGGCACACGTAGTTAGCGAGGACGCTAGCTAGCTCCGGGCTCTGCCTTGCGAAACACTTTGTCAAATCCTGTGAAGGTTTTTTTTAACTGCAAAAGGGAACAAAATGTTTAACAAATGTTTTGGCCTGGATTATGCCTCGATTCCCATAAATTACCACAGCTACAATGACTTGGAAATTGGCTCTGGCGAGTTTCAAAAGTACCACAGCAGATCTCCAACGGCAGAATGTAACTTGGTTAAGGTTTTTTGGGGAGGAGAAAAAAGGAGCAGTTGGCCTCCGCTGCAAATTGCCCGACGGTCTCGCCAAGTCCAACTGGATCGATGGCTTATGTTGTCTCTTTTACAGCAAAGAAAAAAAAACACCAAAACTCCTCTGAGCAAATTAGATTTAAAAGGCTAATTCATTGGATCCACCCCTCCCTTTGTGTAGTCTTAAAAGAACGCTGTATCCCTTTCTGAACGATAATAAAGACTTGGGTTTATGGGACCTCTTTCACCACGGTGATAACTCTCGTTAAAATTGATTCTGATAAAGTCAGGAGGGGCGTTCCTGCCAAACTACCCCCAGCTACAGTTCTGTGGTCTCCGCGGGTGAGGTGTGTGGGGGAGAGGGTCCGCGGGTGAGATGTGTGAGGGGGAGGGTGCAACCCACCCCCAATCGGGCAGGAGTGGGTTCTTGTTCCAACCCGACCACAGTTCGTACAGTTCAGTGTGTGTGTGTGTGTGTGTGTGTGTGTGTGTGTGTGTGTGTGTGTGTGTGTGTGTGTGTGTGTGTGTGTGTGTGGTGTGTGTGTGTGTGTGTGCTCATGTATGTATGCCTGCATGTGTGTGTGCGCAGAGGGGGGGTGTAATTGCAGTGCGCTGGCTCTGTCTCCAGTATCCCGGCTCTCGTCGGCGTTGCCAGAGGAGAACACATTGATCTTGAAGGTGATGAAAACGCTCTCTCTCCCAGCACTGGGCTGCTTCCTGCAGGGCCGGCCAGCCTCCACCACGCTGGGTCCCTGGCTCTCCTCCTGGATGAGCATGCATCAAATCTCGTAGCCTGCAGGAGACATACCCATCCAGACGTGTGTGGTGTGTGTATGTGTGTGTGTGCATCAAAGTAATCGGACTGGAGCTGGTTGTTTTGTCGGTGAACAACACCCTGTGTGTGTGTGTGTGTGTGTGTGTGTGTGTGTGTGTGTGTGTGTGTGTGTGTGTGTGTGTGTGTGTGTGTGTGTGTGTGTGTGTGTGTGTGTGTGTGTTGTGGTGCATCTGTTTCGCGTTTGAGTGCATGAGACGTTCGCATAAGCACACACACGTTGGTGCGCAGCGCGTGTACCCTCATAACGTGTGTTGCGGTATCCTCGGTACGTTCCGCGACGTACCTCCAACATCCTGCCAGAGACTCCGCTGGGCATGGGAGTCGGTGGGACTGCAATTAGCGAGGCAACGGGCAGAGCTTATCCTGTCCCTGGGGTTCACTGGAGGAGAAGGATGCCTTTTAAATGGCCGCCGTCACCAGAGTCGGCGAGCTCGCGGCGTCGCTAATGGAGCCTGGGATAGAAGCCTCTTTCCCTTCCAAGAACTAAAGGAAACGACCTGAGGCTTTAATGAACTGATGGCTGGCCTGGGGACGAGGATGTAGAACACGACCTCGGTGTCTGCCAAGGAACACAACTTACGAGGAACTTTTTTGTTATTATCGTTTTCTTCGACACACGTCGGCGGGTACCAAGAGGCCGAGCGAGAGACCACGCCTCATTAACTTGTTTCATTCAGCGTAGGACCGGCGATTAATGATCGCTACTTATATATGATTAGTTTTGCATTACTGTCGGGCAGGGCCGAGGGACACTCTGGCAGAAGTCACGGGGCCAGGGTCGGGTTATGGTTGAGCCACGGCGACGGAGAACCTGGCGTTGGCCAATCACAGCGCGGAATGTGTCATGGCCATTCGCGAAAGCTCGCCGCAATTGCGGTCGCAATTCCCCTCGATTATCGATCGTGGAGAAGTTGACTGGAAGCCGCTCAAGGCTGTTGGTACATGTTCGTCAGTTTGAGTTCAGGGATGCTTGGAGTGCGGGGGCTGGGGTTGATGGACCCCCCCCCCCCCCCCCCCTGTTGGTGGGAGGCTGTTACTGGACGGCAGAAAAGTCTACAAAGTGAACAAATATGATTGATTGCTGATTGTTGTTTAAAACGTTCTTGAAGCAGTGTGAGATGAGCTGGGCCTTTCAAAGGAGTACAACCGTATAATGTGGCAAAGTATTTGATATGACGTCATTATAACTTTCTGTCAGCTACCCCCCAACTATTACTGACTTCCAGCTACCCGCTTGATTCCCATATTCCTATATTATAAAAAATAATAGTTATAGGGGAGATTTCAAATTGAGTTGAAGAAAAGTGCCGGTTAACCCTCAGCGTTTACCCTGGTTCTGACTGTGTAGGTTCAGTGCATCACTGTGCCATCCACAATGTTTTCTAAGTGAGGGGATTATGGAAATTATATGAATGACCCTGCTGGAAATTGGACAACGAAGAGAATACCTTCCCCATAAATTATGAACATTGTGAAATTTGCTCCGCTAATATATATTTTTTCCCATAATCATTTCATGGTTTGGCGCGGAAATAAAAATTTCAGGGGAAATTTAAATAAAAACCGCTCTTTCATTCCAGGAGAAATTGGTATTTGACTTGCATTGCCAAACGTCTTTATAATTATTTTTTTTACCATGTGGCATAATTATGACTGGATTGAACGGTAAATCCAAACGTTAGCGGTGATCAGCAAAGAATCAAAGAAAACCCGCTGGCTGTATTCACCCATACGGGATTCCTCTATTGTCTTTCCAAACAAGAGCGAGTGGGCCGGCCCAGAATAATGTTGACAGTAGGGATGCTCTGTGAGATGGCGGTGTCGTTAACGGCCAGATTAGTTGCTGAGCGCCCTGGCATTCAGCGCTGCTATCAAATGGTCGGAAAATGAAAACCTCTAATTTCCACAAAGTTGAACTTCCGTTGACATGAGCGATGCCTAGCCTGCAACAAATCCCACTCCTCCATCATTCACAGTAGTGGATGAAAGAAATCCCAGTTATTGGTTATTATCCAGTGCAAGCCAGTGCAAGGTACTTGCGCTTGCCAGTGCCGTTTGTACCAGTCCTTCCCAGACCCCTCTGAAGCTATGACCACCAGAGACAACTCTACATGAATGACGTCTCCTTTTGTGAGATAAAGGAACGTCATTATTCCCCTCTGTCAATGGGTACAGGTTATGATAGGGCTGTGATCCGATCAGTTTTACCAGTCGTGCTGCCAACGAGGCTAATGTAATTATCTCGCACTTTTCTTAGATAATGTGCTGTGCATTCTTCTTTCTTTAGCTCAGACTTTTTGTCAGGGTACATTGCAAAGTAAGTTTAGTGGATAGGGTGTTGTGGCTAGACTCCAGCGAAAAGGTTGTGCGTTTGAACCCTAATCTTCACCTTGTAGACATCCCTTGAGCAAGACGTCTCACCACTACCTGGGAATTAAACATCTAAACACACGGGACAGTGAGTCTCTTTGGATTCGAGGCTCTGCTAAGCCATTTAAGTAGAAAAGATCCGAACACAGGGATAGGCTGAAAATGGAGAGTTCTGCAGAAGAAAAGCTTGCCTTCTCCACATCACATGTTTACCCTGCAGATCATCACTTGTGTTCCCCGCTCCCTGAGCGCGGTGCCTCAGACGTGCAGACGATCCCAATCTTCCCTAAAGAATTACCCAGCTCCCTTCAGACCCACCGTCTGCATCTCTAAATGCTCAGAGACACACTCCCCAGATCCTCATCTCTCGGGGTTGCGGGGGGGTGCGGGGGGTCGCTACCTGGGGTAAAGAATGGGTTGTCTGTTGCTGCTGCACGAGGCTGAGAGATAGAAGACTCCACCAGTTACGGACTGCCTTTGTGGGGCCAGGTCTCGGAGTAGCAGCGGTGATTAGCGTGTGGTCTGCTGATGTCAGACGGAGCTGCGGCAGACACCATGGGTTCAAAAGCCACGTTCGATGGCAGGCCTTTGCTCCGACACGTGTTCCTAATATGCTGTTGTGCGGCGTTGCGCAGTGCAGTCCTCCTTTGAGTCTGTGAGGGTTGTTATCATGAGTGTTTACAAAAGGCCCACGTCTTCTTGTTTTTTTTCCTTCTGCCAGGAGATTTCACTTTCTTCCTGAAAGAAATTAAAGCCTCGGTCACGACGTTTTGTTCCGAAACCCCAAATCCTGTAATAAGTGCGTTGTTAAAATCGCCGCGGTCGTTCAAAGCCGGACTGAACTGCGTTTACCGTGTTCGTTTTAATGCATATCTGAGAGTACACAAGGCCTTCTGTAGCCGCTGAAGAGGAGACAGGCGGTGACGGGCAGAGCCAGGGCTGATTGTTAAATTGCGGTTCAATTTAAACGTCTTTTCCCCCTAGCACAGTGGGCCAGTGTTTGGCGGATTAGCATTTCATGTTTTGATTTATTCATTGTCATGCAGAGTACCAAGGCTCTTGGAGCACACAAGAACCGAGTTTGCCAGATCTCTCCGCAAAAAAAAAGAAGAGCCACGCATGGTTGCCTCATAGAAAGGCAGCTCTCTGGCGCTGACCTGGATAGCCACCGATCTGTCCCTCGCCACCTCCCACGAACCCAGCCGTCTGTGTCGTTCAGAGGAGAAGGGGGTTTAGGGAGATGGGTTTAGACAGAGTGTGGTCTGGGGAAACATGACTCCCCCAACCCCATGGACACCTCCGTTCTCCTCCGATTGTTTGGAAGCCAGGGATCTCTTCCAACAGGCTTCCCAGGAATGTAGACGATTTTGGACATGGTTTACGAATAACAAATCCTAAATCTTTTTTTTGTTCTTTTACTGGCAGGCTTGGAGGGATGGGACTTGAGCATGTGTTTGAGATGCATGGCAGTGTTGTGATACAACCGATGTAAGCCGTTGGTTCCACTGCAGGCTAACACCAAGGAAGTGCCACTATTTACCTTGTTGTAAGAAAAAGCACATGTAGAATCCAAGTAGCATAGCCACATAATACCAAGCAGCAAAACAATCGATTTTTTAAATTGCATTCAACAAGTGCAAGCACAAAGAACCTTTGTCTGAGATCGCCTGCAGGAGAAAAGGGGCCAGCCGATTTGCTGTATGGTTACTGAATGTGTCAGAGTCTGAATACGTCGAGGGGAGATGTTGGACGTTGTGTTTGCATGACTCACGTGTAAGCTCTACCGTCGGGCGGTGAGCCGCTCAGCCTCCATGTAATACGTTGATTGCTCGGATTGATTTGGCGTGACGGTAAAATAAAAATAACTCACATTGGCCCCTGGGAATGTTTTGTTTTTTTTAGTCGAGTGAACGCACGCCACAAAATACAGCGAGTCCATGTTGTTGTTGCTGTTTGCTTGAGTAAGGACTGCATATAATTCTGCCGCTGGGCTGTGCGAGTTGATTAAATTGTCATCAGGGCAGGGAACCAAATCGATGCATGTTTTAAGAGTCTGAAAGTTTTGTTTTCGTCTTTTGCATAGTTTGATACTCTCCAGACATTAAGCACAAATGGCCCTCATTTGTGTCAATGTATTCCACATCCCTACATAAGATTTGTTTTTTGTTTATATGTGTGATTTTATTTTTCTCACACACATCGTTTCTTACTTGAATCTCATTTGTATGCACGTGCTTTCAGCGCACCAGTTTGAGTAATGGAAACACGTGAAGGACGTTTGCTCAATGTGTTGCTGCTGCTGGTTCAATTCCCTTGGCTTGGTGAATGTGAAGGTGCAGCAAGGCACACTGCTCCCAAACTCTTAAAACAAGCTCCTCATTGGATTTAAGCTTTTATTCACTTTGGTCTCGTTGGTCAAATAAATGTGCAATGCTTACATACTTTTATACAATACTGTGATTCCTCTGGTCGGCGGTGTATTTACTTTCAGCCTGGGAAGTAAATAGACGTTTACATTGCTACCATACCAGCGTGGATAATACAAAGCAGATGTAACCGGTTTGATTACATTGGTGGAAGGAGTTGTGGTGCTGTTCTAGCAGGCGGAGGTCATCCACTGTTTCACTGCGCCTGTCCACTGCAATTATATTCGGTCGGGGAATATCTGAGATATTGACAAGATCTTGTTCTACTCAAATTATGTAATTAAAAAAAATGAAGTGCGCTCGTTGGCGAATGAACAACGAATCGGACGTTAATTGCTTTTGAACAATTTTGGTTTCTGCTTTGTGTAAATATGCCGCCGACCGACGCCAAGACTACACGAGCTGACACTAAAGAGCGCGCCTCCGGTATCAAACGAATGGTGTTGTTTTACAAGCTCCTTGTTGTTGCTGCCGTAAACCCTGTCCAAGGAGAACACGGGCGATCCGTCGTGGCGTGGCGCTGTGCCACCGCTTCCTGTCTAGCGCAGGACACAAGAAGCCCGCACCGCAGAAGAGGAGAAAGGAGGACGCTCCACGTTATTCCACAACATTGCCGGCTCGGAGAGGTGTCAAGTGGCCGTCGGGATGGCCATGGGGAGACCCGCCATGAGCAGTAGAGTGCCTTCTTCATGAAGTGCCGAAACACCCAGAGAAAACAGAGCTGCGGAGGCGTGCTTTGGTCCCTTCGCCGACGGGGCCTTTATCTTCTGAAGGCATCCGAGGGGAAGGCGGCGCTGGGGGCTAATCCAAACAGCGGAGATCCGCGCGGCTTTGGGGGCCCAAAGCCTCCATTTCGCTCTTGGGTTACACGTCTGCGGGGGCTCGGTTCTCCTCTCTTCCAGACACCGCGGAAAAATAACAAGGTTTTGATTCCACATAGATTTTTTTTCATTTTGTAATCTTTGTTTTATCGGTTGCTCACCGGGTTGTGTACAAGGGGAACGCACGCCGCTTGCTCGAGCGCTCGTGACGGCCGTGGGCGGGAAAGAGCCCGGGCAGAATCGCTGACACGTTGAAACGAGGGAGACGGTGGGG
Source organism: Melanogrammus aeglefinus (assembly GCA_900291075.1). NCBI lineage: Eukaryota > Metazoa > Chordata > Actinopteri > Gadiformes > Gadidae > Melanogrammus > Melanogrammus aeglefinus. Next base: position 75,742 of record OLKM01000805.1, read on the forward strand.
GAGGGAGGGGGAGAGGTGTATGGCAGGTGAGAGTTGGGCGGTTAGATTTGCAATTAGCACAATCTCGCCGTCCTCCAACTGCTATTCCCGACACAAGCGTGAAGTCCTCGTTTGGAGCTGAACTTGACACCGATGCCAACTGATGATCTGCAAACCAAGCATCGCTCCCCTCTCCTCCCTCCTCTCCCGTCTCCTCTCCCCTCTCTCTCCCTCCTCTCTCCTCTCTCACCTCTCCTCTCCCCTCTCTCACCTCTCCTCTCCTCTCCTCTCCTCTCCTCTCTCCTCCTCCTCCTCTCCTCTCCCTCCTCCTCCTCTCCCTCCCTCTCTCACCTCCTCTCCCCTCTCTCACCTCTCTCCCCTCTCCTCTCCTCCTCTCCTCTCTCTCTCCCCTCTCCTCTCCCCTCTCTCACTTCCCTCTCCCCCCAGCTCTGGTATTCAGATCATCAGTTTTGTGATGACAAAGTGCTATTCTGAGCCCTGTCGTAATGGAGGTTTACCAAACACTTTTGATGATGGTTGTTCACACCGTGGACGGGTCTGAAACCAGATCTGGATACGATTGGTTGGAGTGGGGTGGGTGGGGGGGGGGGACTTTAGCCGTTTGTTTGTCTTGGAGGTGCCACACTTTCAGTCTTCATTAAGGTAGGCAGATGGCACAGTCAGGCTGCTCTTAAAGTTGTCAGACAAAACAAGCTCTAATGTCGGTGTTCCCAGAAAGTACGCCATCTCCCCGCCAATCGACCCCAGCGTTCAACGGCAGTTTCAACAGGAGCTTTCCCCGGGTCGCTTTCTCGAGTTCACTTCAACCACCGGCCCGCATGGCATGGTGTCCTCTCTGCTCGCTGACCTCTGGAGCCAAACCTTGAGAACCTTGTTCTCCCACTTTGGATTCTCTCCCAACTCAGTTGTGTCGTCTGCCGAGAGGCACAACGCTTTGAAGTCTGACTCATGGAAAAACGTAAAAAATGGAGTGTAATTGTTTTACTCTCCCGAATAAGTCTTAGCAGTGCGAGAGAGGGGCTGTGGGGGAATAATTGCCATCAGTGGCGGTTTTAGGTATGGGTGAACCAGGCAGCCGCCCGGGGCGCCCTATTTGTGGGGGGCGTCAAATCACATGGGGGGCGCCACGAGCAGAAAAAAAAAATAAAAGCGCTGCGTAGCGGTTTTCAATGAAGTACGTAACATTGTGTGAGGAATTGGTGTTTTGGCGCCCCCTCTGGCTGCAGACGCACCTGCTCGTTGAGAATCTGCCTCGCCCAGACGGAATGAAACCCCCACTGAAAGTTCCGTAGGGTCACGATAAACCCCCCCCCCCCCCCCCCCCCCGTGTATCGTGACCTTACGGAACTTCAGTCCAGTTTTGCCCGGGGCGCAACTGGACGTAGAACAGCCACTGATTGCCATTAAAACAAATGCAATATCAGAGCATCAAAGCCCCAATCGACGACAAAGGAGGAGAGGAGATAGAGTGAAGAGGAGGAAAGCGGGAGGTTCCCCCTCAGATGGGGTTGGTGTTCTGTTGGACTGCTCGGTTTCGGTGTGATTCTGAGACCTTCAGTCCTGGACCGACGTCTGAAGGCTATAGGTGGAGTTTATAGAAACATGAAGAGTGGAACAGGGAGGAGGAGGCTTGCTGTTCTGTTCTCATACCGACATGTTGTCTCTCTTATGTTCACAGGTCCACCGGGCAAGCGAGGAAGGCGAGGCCGAAACGGAGAACCCGGTATGTACCAGTGTTTGTTTTCACGAGAACCACAAAATGGACCTCGCTGTAATCAGGGTGAAGCAATAATAGAGTTACAGAACCGGAGTAATTGATACATGGGAGCCTTCAAACGCGGACAGCGTCTGAGGGCCAAAGCCAGGGCTGGGGTGTAATTTGTGGGCAGAGGGTGCGAGAGGTCAGGTGGATCCCGTTGCTTTAATGGCCGATGAGGGCTTGGAACAGCAAACCAGTGGGCTGGAGTGTACCTTACGCAAGGTGCCCGGTTCTTAGGGACCGTCTTCATTATACGGCCGCTTGCAGAAGAAGGCCAAAGTCAACTCGCTGTGGCGATGCGACTATCAGTTTAACCTCCTTGGGTTTACGTCGAGGCCTTCAATTGTTTCAGTCACAGATCGACCAACAGGTTCATTTTGTAAACGAATTAATCATTTGCTGCCCAGCTTCAGAAATACGAAAGATTGGTTTATTTACTTTACATTTAGTGTGTTGGCTTGGCTGCTCGTCTCACAAAGCAAAGCAATTTTAAGCCAGCGGTTGCCTTTTGAATTCCAGACACATATGACCTCAACTCAATTATTATATAAAATGAAAATACAGAATGATTGACAGCAGAGCGAGTTGTAGGTTGCAGCCTCGACTTGCCGCTTCCCAGCTGCAAATCGAGGTGCTTTGGGTTGAAGCACCGCAAACTCTCCATACAAACCACTAAAATCCCTCATACCTTCCACCCCCCCCCCCCCCTCCCAGCGCGCCCCCCGTCGCTAACTCAGCACACCCTAGTACTCGGTCTAGCCCTGAAGGCACACGTTTTCCCGTCCCCATCAGAACCACCAGCACTGACCGCCCTCGGCCCGACAGACATGAAGTGTCTCCGTAAATTGAATTCCCAGCATCGGGGGGGGGGGCAGTGAGGTGGTGTTATCTGCACCGCGCACACCTTGGCTGTGAGGCTGATATCGCCGTTAGCCGCCACCGTTAGCCCCCGGCGCTAGGCCGAGGCGCCGCTTTTCGGATGCAGGTGAGCGGCCGTCAGCGGCCCAGAATGTAACGAGTCTTTTTTAGAAGTACACACGCATGTGTGCACACGCATGTACACACACGCACGCACGCACGCACGCACGCACGCACGCACGCACACACGCACCACACACACACACACACACACACACACACACACACACACACACACACACACACACACACACACACACACACACACACACACACACACACACACACACACACACACTCATGAGAGTGAGAGAAAAAGAGGGGTGGAGAGAGAGAGAGAGAGAGAGAGAGAGAGAGAGAGAGAGAGAGAGAGAGAGAGAGAGAGAGAGAGAGAGAGAGAGAGAGAGAGAGAGAGAGAGAGGAGAGAGAGAGAGAGAGAGAGAGAGAGAGAGAGAGAGAGAGAGAGAGAGAGAGAGAGAGAGAGAGAGAGAGACAGCACCAGCCTAGTACAAGTTTCCCTTTCGTCTGAGACAGAGTGCCAATGAGGGTTGGTTCCGCAGACTAGATAATGTTAATCGTTTTATTTCATTAAGTTGCTGGTGGCTTCTTTGAAGTATTAAATGCAGTTTTCAATGAAGGACCAATAAGTGAGTCTAACGGCATCCTGAAGTGCATGGCTTGCATTATTTACTCTCAAAGAGATGGGTCCACAATTTCTCCAGAAAAATGAGATGTCGAATGAAGTACGATGAATGAATAATGTTAAAAGCTTATTAATTACTAGTCTCTAGACTACAGCTTTTCAAACTATTTTTCTATCTCTCTCTCTCTCTCTCTCTCTCTCTCTCTCTCTCTCTCTCTCTCTCTCTCTCTCTCTCTCTCTCTCTCTCTCTCTCTCTCTCTCTCTCTCTCTCTCTCTCTCTCTCTCTCTCTCTCTCTCTCTCTCTCTCTCTCTCTCTCTCTCTCTCTCTCTCTCTCTCTCTCTCTCTCTCTGCTAGTGAATGTGACAAATAATAGTCTCTCCCTCCCTCCAGAGTGATGGGGACATACCAAGCAAACAAACCCACTCATCAGTCACTTACAGCAGCACAGCATTACGCTGCACACTATGGGACCACCAGAGTGTGTATGTGTGTGTGTGTGTGTGTGTGTGTGTGTGTGTGTGTGTGTGTGTGTGTGTGTGTGTGTGTGTGTGTGTGTGTGTGTGTGTGTGTGTGTGTGTCAGTGTATTATTCATAACAACTTTTCATTCGTGCCGGACACATAATTCCACCGCAGTGCAGGAGGATTTGGGAGGTCTGCTCTGAGGTTTTTGGAAAGCGAACATTAAGGACCGGGGAGAGAAGGGGAGAGATACTGCATGCGTGCACTGGTTTTATGACCTGTGTGTGATGAGCAACAGTCACGGTAGCTTCCTCTGGCTGCTATAACCGTTGTTCCAGTTAAATGTCCGCAGACAGTCTTCAGTGTTCCCTTTTAGTTTTTGAGGGATTCTCATTGTAAAACCCTCCTAAGGCTCCGAGTGATAAACAATGCACTCGGATTTGTTCGAAGCCGTTGCTTTGGTCAGTGAGAAGTTTTGTGTACATTTTCATAAGAACAATCTACCAAGGAAGTCCATGACTTTGCCTGTCAAATTATCCCTAGTAGCTTTGCCATTAATTAAAAACTAGAAGTGCCGTAGGTTCACTTAGATCAGTGTGGAGTAGGTCTTGGTTACTTGAAAGAACTTACATAGTGCTATAAATGTAAATGTGTGGGTTTTTGTTTGTGTGTGGCTGTGTTTGTATCTGTCAGAAACTTGAGCTTTCAGCAAATGCTTTTTTTTTTACAGTGAAAAGACTTCTTCGTTAGCCTTGTTTATTTACCATTGGCTAGTGGCTAGGTTCAGCATAGCAAGATGGCGGTGTGCTTGCGGGGAATAAAAGGTTTATTTACGCACGACAGCCACAGATTCAGCCGCGGTTGTCAGGAAACCTGCTGCACAGCGGGTGATCAATTATAGAAACATGTCACAAGTTTCCCTTTCCCTCCACTCTCCCCCTCTGCCCCCAGGAAAAGAAATGGTTCCCTAAAAGTGAATCATCTCTGCGGCAGAGTACCTGCCGCAGAACCAAGGGAGGTGTGTGCTGGATATAGAACTGTGAACATTACATTTACATTCATGGCATTTAGCAGACGCTTTCCAAAGCAACTTAAAATAAGTACATTCATATAAGAAAGAGGATCAGCAATATATCACTGTCCGTACAGTAAGGACGCTCATAGAACCAAGTGCCAAGCACTAACAATCACTAGGTTAACCTATTCCCCGTATACAACAGGATTAGACGCTACACAATGCTAACGTACTATTTTTAAGTGCACAGACGTACAACATACCTTAAGTGCGTACATAAAGTGCCAGGCTGTTGCTCTATGGAGATGGCCACTGGCAGCAGAGTGTGCGTGTCCTATCGAGGCCCCTAGGAGCCGACAGCAGGCTTGTGTGGACCGCTCGCATTCAGTCAGAGTTCTGCTGGCTGGTGTTGACTGCGGTGCGGCAAAATGAGGAATAAATCAGAAAGGCCACAGACTCGCAGAATAGCAAGGCTCTTACGAGCTGCCGCTGTCGGAGAGGGAACAGGCGTTGCTTAGGTTTTGTTTCAAGCTCCTGCAATGTGACAGCGGTCATAATCAGTCGGGGGTGTTGACGTCGATGAGCGTATGGGTTTGCTTGTGCGTTCGAGTGATTGGGTCCACTTCCTCTCCTGGAAGCTGATTTTTTCGTAGGCTCTTGGCGAAAGCAAGGAACTCGTGGACAGCAGCGCAGCAGAAGAAGGGAGCAATCACATCGTAACAATCCATAAAAGTGGGCCTTGAAGCTTCCCAGCTGCGGGAACACTTTAGCACTTTCCTTTTCCTGCCACCGGGGAGACCTGGTCTGGTTGCACGGCTGCTGGTTTGAGCAGCTGGTAAGCGTTAATTAGGACTGAAAAGGAGCCTTCTGAAACGCGGCTCTTTGAACGGTAGTAATTAGGGGCGACAGCGTCATCTGATATCTCCTTTCTAATGCCTTCTGCGTGTTTGTCGCCTGCCCTGTCACGAGGAGTTTCACTGTTGGGAATGACCCCGAGTGATTCTGCGACTGTGACAAAAGCAACACCTTGATTCTGGCCGAAGAAATGTTTCTTTTTTAAGTTTTTCCAAATATATGTCCTTCAATGTTACAAGGTCGCAGCCCCCTGAAGTCGTTAAATTGGAGCCAGTTTCCAAACTCTGGATGTGTGAGAAGCACTGCTCTGGCGGCCTTCTTCAGAGAGCGGGAGAGTGTTGTTGCAATGCCTTTGTTTAGCACTGGGGGGTATAAATATAGGTGTGAGTCTTCAGTAATGCGGCAGAGGAATGAACCAGGGGGTTGGGGAGGGAAGTCTTAGCTTCCGGTCGCACTTGCCAACGCGTTTGTCTGCACACTGGTCAGATGACTCCCTCTGTCATACACGCAGAGTGAAAGAATAACTTTTAATTATTTATTTTTTGTATTAATCATGTTACTCTGTGGTCGGATGAAAGAGCAAAGACTTCATTCCCATGATTATGCACAAACAGACAGACGGAAACACATTCTTTGCCATTTGAAACCGATTTAAAACTAACAATTGTGTTTTTTTTTTCTGTTTCTGTTTCAGGAACTCCAGTAAGTATGACCTCTTCACTTCATCTCTGGGTGTCATGGCAACGGTAAAGGTAAACACTGCGAATCTCAACTGTCAGTCGGTTGATGAAGCCAGGAACTACAAATATCTGATGGGTATTATAAAGGGCATTATTACTATTATTAGTAGTATTTTCAGGCTCTGGACTTAGACTCTGAGCTATGTGACGTTGTTATTAACACGAAGGGACCCCAAAAGAAAGGGACACCATCCTTAAACCGCACGCGGTATTAAAAGTTATTTTCTGTCTTCCCGTACTCTGACATGGAAGAGTGTTCCTCACGGTCTGAGGAGATCTGAGGTTTAATACCCTCACCACACGAGCCCCCCAGCAGGACTCCCCTCCATCACACAAACCCCTTCTCACCTCATCGCATGGCTGAACCC